>JAJMFY010000030.1:0-126518 GCA_030574955.1 Teunomyces lycoperdinae
AGAAGAAGAAGAAGAAGAAGAAGAAGAAGAAGAAGAAGAAGAAGAAGAAGAAGAAAAGAATGTTATTAATAACATTTTGTGGTTAATAGAAAAGAAGAATTTAGAAATGTAGAAAGAATGCAAAAATCATGGGATTTAACAGTGACACAAAACATTAAAAAATGTATTTATTAACACACATACACACACAAACACAAAAAAAAAGAATATTCTTGTATCAATAGAAATTATCAAGAAATCATACAAAATCAACAAAGTTTCCAAACATAAAATGATAATCAAATACAAAACATTTATAAATTCATTCTGTTTGCAATTTACATTTTCCAAAAATTTAACCGCTGAGTAAATCAAAAAAAAAAAAAAAAAAATCCAAAAAACAAAACTCCAGTACAAAATCATCTCATACAATTCGCACTTCAAAAATCCATCCACTAACATCACTTCAACTTGCAAATAAAACATCATCAGCGTATGAACAAAAGTCCGCTCGATCCCAAAAAGCTCTTTGAGCTTGTTTCTAAAAACTATGAGCTGTGGCTGCAGGCGATGAGCCAACAGTTTCAGGACGAGGACGGCGGCTACACGCCATTTCCCGACACAGAAACTGCGCCGATCTTCAACTACAGCTTACTAGAAGCTTTGGAGAAAGCCAGCAGTGAATTCAGTGATGGCGTGGGCGATAAATCAATTGTTTCTCCAACTACCGCTGCTGCCACTGCCGCTGCTGCTGCTCCTCAAAAGCTTCCAAAAGAATCGCTTCTACTTAAAGAAAGCGAGATCGATTATATCCGCCATAAAATCACCCTGATGATCGGACAACGCCGTGAAGGATTCCTGCTCTACGACACACACGACGAAGAAGGCTTACATGGTGGCAACACCGACGCCATTGACGAACAGAACGATTACGACATCGAAGAAGTCTACGACGACAATTATCTGTACATGCCACAGCACCATATAGAAGTAGAGCTCAACGCGGCTCCAGAATGTGACGAACATGGTTTTGATAGTTGTGACTGTCCGCTCTACGACGATGATGATGACGACGATGACCAGCGTCGCCGCGACCGTTACGACGAAGAAGGCCCATCGTGCGAATTTACGTTTGAATACGACCACACCGGCAAATTGGTGCCGGTTTACAGCAACGTGGAAGAAAAACTACGTCTCATGAGTCTCCAGGACCGGCTTGGTGGTGACAATAAGAAGAAGAAACGCGGCAAAAAGAAGAAGAAAGAACCGAAACCAGAACCGCCACCGCCAGGAACGTGCACGCACTGCTGTCTTTTCTGTGAATATGAAACGATTTACGGAACAAAGCCACGCCAGATGTTGAAATGGTATGATCAGAGAATCCGGCGTGAAGACCAACGTCGAAGAGAATTGAAATCGAAATTGGAAGCTAAACGCAACCGGGAAATATAGAAATTAGGCGATGCGTTTTTTGCACGTTAGATCGAACCTGCAAACAATGTCATATCTGCCTTGCCCTTTGCCTCCTGCTTCTTTTTGTTCTAAAATTGCAAATACCCAACCTGCATTATATTCTACTTAACATGCAAACATTCAAAACATTGCATTCTTCTAATCTGCAATTCAAAAAGAACCGAATATGCTTCTTCTATACACGACACGTGACACAATATCGACCCTTCAAAACCCATCAAACAGATTGCTCGAATTTATCAAAAACCTCCTCAATGACCAGCGAAAGCGCCACACCGCTGGCAACACCGCATCATGAACAGCTTGGTGACACCGTCACGTGGATCCACGACTGGTACACGCCCAGCGACGCCGTCCACGTCAAGGGCTGGTTCAAGACGAATCTCAATCATAAGAACAGCGTCAAGTTTCTGCCTCGAGACGTTCTTGATTTAGATTTGTGGACGTACAATAAAAAAGAATCAGACATCTGAAACTACCGATGTCGATGCCGATGGTTCAGATTTCGGGACGTTCCGAACTTTCCTCCTCGACTGCTGCTTCGTTCTGCTCAGCCCCAGAAGTGCCAGTAGCAGCCGGTTTTATACCAATAAACGCCACTGCTTCTCTTGCAACTTTGCATGCCTGTAACAATTCTGTCATTTTGTCAAAGTCCCAATCGCCGACGCCTTTTTGCGCCTCACGCCGTAATCCTTGTAGACGGTACATTTCTGTGGGTGAGCCCAGTACCAGGAACACCACCATTAAACTGTGGGGAGGAAGGTTGCGGTAGATTTCCAGTAAACGGATGTCGGTGCGGGCGAACGCATCGCTAACGCTACCGCCAGGCGCGACAGAAATGTCGCGCGCAGTTTCAGACGCCGTTTCGCTCGCGGTGTCACTACGCGTTGGCGCCAGCGCGCCCGAATAGTGCGATGGCGGTGCGCACCAGCCACGCGCAAACTCGATTTCACGTAACGACACCACCACGAAATCGGCGTTTGTTTCTGCCGCTGCGGAGGCTGCATCGTCGTCATTGGCAACGTAGCGCCGTTCGAGCTGGTACGGGGCTGGATCCTGGTACAGTTCTTCACTGTGGAGGCCGTAATTGATCCAGACACTACGGAATTCTGTGCCACGCAGCTGGGCCACGCGCTGGAACACTGAGGTTTCGTTGACGATGAGGCCGTGGCACATGCCGTTGGAGATTTTGAGCTTGACCAAATCGAGACATGCCACTGCGTCCTCGACCGAAGAATGGCCCGAGCCATCGGCTTCTCCTGCCTGGATAGTTCTGTCCAAGTATTTTTGTGCCAACCATCGCAACAGCGGACGCAGCGGGCGGCCGCGCGGGTGGTCGTAAATTACCGAGGTGTCGACGCAGCGCGCGTGGCGTAGCTGCAACACACGCAAATCGGAATCGAGCGAGTGGCCAATTAGAATGTCGTGCTGCGACACAAGTTCCAACATCCGTTGCTGGACATCGTGTAATGTTGTGGTGGCAGAAGCAAGCAACTCTTCGGTGATTCCCGAATACTTGGTTACGTAATCGACGATTTCTTGTTCCGGTTTGACATAAGTGTCGAGCACCACGTCGCCCTGGAAGTTGACCACCGATACTCGCGCCAATACTTTGGCGGTGGCACCATCGCAGAATTCGCAGTCAACGGCGAAAATATGCGATCCGTCATGGTCAAAGTCGCGGGTCTCGGCGAACTCCGGATTTGTAGGATAATTATGAAGCTCGAGCTGTTCCGGGGTGAGAAGCAAGTCATGAATGGTGATTTTAGTTTCCTGCAGCCGCTTCAACACGTCACGACGTTCGTTTTTCGTAAGCGGCACGTTGGTGATTGCCTGAAGCGGCGAATAAATCAGGTCTTTCAGGCCCGGACTTGCCACACGAATGCCACGTTCGAGGGTGCTGAGAAATGGAATGGGCGCCAAATCGCCGGCAAACGACGCTTCGGTACCGGGAACTTCGATTCCCGGCACGAGACAAAACACCACGCGCAGCACGTTGGTGGCATTGACGATCTCGAGCCACTGGCGCCGCGCCGGCACGAGCGCGGGCACGAGTGCGCTGAGCACAAATTCGCGAAGAAGCCGGAACGGAACGCCAGAAGTACCCACACCAGCACCAGCAGAAGCAGAAGCAGAAGAAGCAGAAGTTTCAGTTTCTGTTGATTCTGAAACAACTTTTGTTTCAGGTGTTTCAGTTTCAGGTGTTTCAGTTTCTGTCTTTTTATTCTTTGTCGTCATGTTCCACTTAAGTTTCGGAGGCAGCAGGGCCTTTTTCAATTTCTTCTTGTGGACCTTTGCTGCCGACGAACGCCGCCGTTTGGCCACACGTTTTGGCTGAACATCGCCTTCATTTACCGTCACTTCGAGATGTGGCCGTTCTTCCAACGAGAGCGAGAGTCTCGCTGTACGTTTTGAGAGCGGTTCGTCTTCGGTCATTTGGTAAGTCCTGAAAGCAGAGAAATTAGAAAAATTTCCCGTGGTGCGCCGCGTCGCGCCGTCTCATTGGCCCGCCATCTCAAGGTAATTGTCGCTACGCCGGGCGAGAAACGCGTCGTACGCATCGCTGGCAGCCTCAAACGCCGTGCTGGTGGCGAGGATTTGGGGTTCGGCACGGTACACAAGCGCCTGGCTGAGCATGACGATTTTGGCGCTCGAGTCCCACGCCCGCGGAATATGGAGATGTGGCGCGTTCGCCTGCCATATCGGGACGACGCCCATGCCGACAACATCAACATCAGCACCACCAGCAACACCACCGTTAGTGGCAGCGATGACATTTTCAGGACACGAAACACTGCCGCCATGTTTCAATGCCATGAGCCTGCAATGTTGCTGGAAAGTGATGGACGGGGGAGAAATGTCGCGCTGGTGACTCAATTTTGTACCGTCACTATTTTTCTCGCTAACTTTCTCGCTAACTTTCTCACTTTTCTCACTAATCACAATAGCGAGCTCGTAAGGAAACGTATAATCCCGTAATTCCTGTCCATTCTCTTGTCCCTCCTGCACTTTCTGTTTTGACTCGTAGAGAAACCGTAGACACGTTGCTAAATCCACAATATTATCCACGGCCACCACCACTTTTCGTGTTCGTGGAAGAAGCGTTGCCACGTACGGCGCAAACGTCGCTGGATTCCCAATAAAGTACGTTTCACCGTCGTTACTGACGCTGTGTCTGATTTCCAGCACTCCAAACGTAAAACGAACCTCAATCGACATAAACAATGAATTAAGAAAGAAAGTTAATAAAAAGTCAATAAAATCAAAACTAAAATCAAAATTAAAATCAAAATCAAAACCAAAACCAAAACCAAAACCAAAAAAAAAAAAATAAAAAAACATATCCAAAATCAATTTCAATATCCATGAATCTCAACGGCGACGTTCCGGACGATCAAGTTATCGATTCCATCTTTGCTGAACGGCAAACCGAACATGCTGACGATGCCATCGACTACGAAGACATTGACGAGTTGGCAGACGACGAGATGGCAGAAGAACCGCAACAAAAACTACCGGACGAGTTTGACGCAATGTTTGGCGATGTTGGCGACGATTTTGGCGAAGAACACATCTTCAACGAACTCCACGACACGCTCCCTGAACACTACGACGGCGTGGATATTGGAATCTTTGAAGACCGGCCGAAACGACGGGTTTTATCGGAAGAACAGCGCCAGTACAAGCGCCAGCGGCTTGAAGCAGCCGTGGCAAAGCTCGAACAACGCCGAACACGCAACAACATTGCCTACCATTATCCCGGCTACCGTCAGAATGTACCATTCAACTTCCATGTGTTTTTTTTACCTGAACCAAAGTACTATCGGCCTACACGACCAGCCATTGCCGAAAAGAGTCTGGTGAAACCAATTGTGCCGACCAAACTTCTGCTTGATGTTGATGAGAAGAAACTGACGGCCAACTTCAATGTCACGGCGATCACCGACGCCGATCTTGCCTTTGTGGCTGAGCTCCAGGAAAAACATGCCGATTTGGTGAAACCCGTGGCGTTTTTGGATAAAGACTGGACCAGTCACGATAAATTCACGGGATTCTCCAAAGACTTGATCCTTGCCACCACCGATTGGGACGATGAAGCGATTCTCAATGCCGGAGACCCACCCAAACATGGTTTAAAACCTACGGCAGTGGCACTTGCCGATAATGATTACGACGACGAACATATTTTAAACGGGCAAATTGCACCTGATCTTGTCAAGTTGGATATGAATGATCCCAACTTGTTGTTTGTGCCACAGAAAGTGGCCAAACCTGCAAAGAAATCCAAGTTTAACTTTTCCAACGACGACGAGTACGAGATACTTAAGAGCAACTACAACACAAAGGTCCGTAGTCAGTTAAGTAACTTGAATATCGAGCATGCACTTCCGGCAATCAAGCTCCAATCACCATTCTACAAAGTTAAACTTACAAAAGAAGAGCTGCGGGCGTTCCATCGCCAACGGTTTGTGGTTCGGCCCGGTCTGCTTATCAGTTTCGGTAAATTGAAACAACGTAAACGGAAAAAGGACAGGGGCAAAACTCTTTCTGAGATCTTTGCTCGACTGACCGACTTGACAGTCACCGATTCAGCACTATTGGTGGCCATGGAATATGCTGAAGAGTATCCTCCGATCTTGTCTGGCTATGGAATGGGCCTGAAGTTGATCAATTACTATCGAAAAGAACGGGACGACGACTCTTCAAGGCCCAAGGCTCCACTTGGTGAGACCCACGTTCTTGGAGTCGAGGATCGACTGCCGTTCTGGAACTTTGGTGAAGTTGCACCCGGAGATTTCGTGCCGACGTTGTACAACAACATGATTCGGGCTCCGATCTTTCGCCATGAGCCACGGGCCACCGATTTTCTTCTTGTCAAGCTGCAGGGTGCTGGAGCACACCCGCGTCACTTTTTGCGGCGCATGGACGTGGCGTTTGCAGTAGGAAACGTGTTTCCAGCAGTCGAGGTGCCGGCACCGCACCTGAGAAAGGTGACCAATACGTTCAAAAACCGGCTCAAGATGTTGGTGTTCCGGATTATGAACAGGAGCGGTGTCGCCCGGGTATCGGTGAAAGACGTGTCTCGGCATTTCCCGGACCAGAATGACATGCAAAACCGGCAGCGGCTCAAGGAATTCATGGAGTACCAGCGGCAGGGCGAGGACCAGGGGTTCTGGAAAATCAAAGGAAGTGATGTGGTGCCGACAGAAGATGATGTACGGCAGATGATCACGCCGGAAGATGCGCTGTTGCTCGATAGCATGCATCACGGACAGCAGGTGTTGGAAGATACGTATACTTTGTTCAGCGACATGCAGAAACGTGAGGAAAAGAAGGAAGAGGAACGCAAATTGCGTCGGGAGAAGAAGGAGGAGGCCGAAGCTGCAGAACGCGAGGCTGCTGCTGCTGCTGCTTCGGGAGAAAAGAAAGAAAAGGTTCGGAAACCACGCGATCCCGATGCCGAAATCGATGTTGATGAAGAATTGGCGCCATGGAATCTTTCTCGAAACTTTCTCAATGCCAACCAAACCAAAACCATGCTTCAGCTCAATGGCGAGGGCGACCCGCTGGGCATTGGATTGGGATTTTCGTTGTTGCGGCTGACACAAAAGAACGGGTTCCATCCGCTTTTTGCACCCAAAGAAGGTGTGGCACCCAAAAACAGTACTGCTGCGTATCAGCAGCGGATGTACGAAGCGGAGATCAAGCGTATCTGGTACTCGCAGCGGAGTCTGTTGGTGGACCACGGCGGCGAGCTGCGGTTACAAGCGGTGTATGACGAGTACAAGCCGGTGCTGCATGACAAATGGGTGCGTGCACGCATCAAGGAACTGGAGAAGGACAAGGGTGATCAGGTGATGCGGATCACGCGGCGGGTGCGTGACGAAAACGGAATTGTGCACCGGCGCACCGAGACCGTCACCGATCCGCGTGTTATCAGGGCGTACGTGCACCGGCGTAAGCAGATTGAAGATGAAATGCTAAAGAATGCCGAGGTGGGCGACATTTTGCCGACAACCGACAAAGAATTGAACCGGTTACGGCGTAAGGCGCTTGAAGAGAAATTGGCCAACTTGGAAAAACGGGCACGACAATCCAAAGCGAAAAAACCTGCCAAAGACTCGATCCATGCAGCGGCTGCGGCTGGCGGTACCATCATCGATGCCAATACCGTGATGCTTCCTGATGGCCTGTATGCCATTGGAGGCAAAGGGATCGGTAAAGGTAAGCTGAAGACGCGGCGGTGTGCGTCGTGTGGCGCGTTTGGACATATCCGGACCAACAAGACATGCCCACTCTACAATCAGACCCATGGACTTAAAGTTAAAGATGAATCGGTTACAATTGCCGGAGATGGTGGAGATGGTGGAGCAGGTCCTGCAGCCAGTACGGAGGATACTCCTGCAGACGGGACGGCGACAGTCTAATTACATTACATGTCGTGGCGTTACATTTTACATTGGCGCACTGGCAGTTCGTATCGGGAAAAGTTTCTCTGACGGGTGCGTCGTGAATGTGTGCCGGCGCCGGCGCCCGCCTCAGTCCCAATTTAACGGCGTTGTCCAACGTCTGCAAGATATCACGTGCAATTACGCAGTCGTGCTTATACGCCGTCCTTATTTCCTATTAGTAGGGGGATGGGAGAATTTTTTTTTTCTTTCATTTTTTATTTTTCTTTTAGAGACATTAATATAGACAACAACAAATATACGTCCTAAAAATAAAAGCATATCAGTTGTAGTAATTGTGCCACAGCGATGAGATAACCGATGAAAATGAAAGAAAACAGGAAATTTTTTTTTTGTTGACCTCACCTGTAAAAAGAATCATATATAAAATATTAAGCGAAATTAGAATATTGCATTCTCGTTATCTCCCCTAATTTACCCCCTTGAAACAACTCATAATCCATTCTGGGCCTGAGGTCTTATTCCCTGATCCGTACAATACTGTTAAGCCCCGTATGCCATCTCTATTGTTTTGACCACACATTCCCGCCCGCCGTGCGCACTATATCATTTTTGTGTTAATTTCATGCATGAAGTAATTAACAAAAATAAAAAAATTCTTATTTTTCTTTTTTTTTTTTTATGAGCCACCAAGGAAAATCCCCCTCAAAACAGCGATACAAAGGCGCCGGCAAGGCCTCCGTATTTGCACCTATTTCTTCCTCCCCTTCTTCTTTTCTTTAGCAGTCTTGTTTTATCATGGATATGGGTGTTGGTCCGAAAGATCAGTCTCCTACTGACGATCACGCTTACAGCCTCAACGCCACGCTCCCACGCTCCAGTAGTGCCACATCGGAAAGCGCTTACGAGTACTACGATGAAAAGGAAGGCACGGCGTTTTCCCGCTTCATAGACTCGTTCAAACCGATAGATCTCGATGCAGAAGGTTTCGACACCACCGGCATGACTGCCACCGAAAAGGCTGTCATTGCTTCTGCCAGACATCCGTTGGCAAGACGGTTGAAGTCTCGTCATTTGCAGATGATTGCCATTGGTGGTTCTATTGGTACGGGTTTGTTTGTGGGTTCGGGATACGCCTTGGCTTCTGGTGGGCCTGCTGCTGTGTTGATTGGTTTCCTCTTGATTGGTTACGCCATGCTTTGTGTGGTAAATGCTCTTGGTGAATTATCGGTGCAGTTTCCGGTCTCTGGTTCCTTCAATGCCTTCTTTTCCCGATTCGTCGACCCTTCATGGGGTTTCACTCTTGGTATTTTGTATGCCTGTTCCTGGTTGATTTCCTTCCCTTCAGAATTGATTGCTTGTGCTATGACTATCCAATACTGGAACACCTCCATCGACAGCGCAGTATGGATCGCCATCTTTTGGGTGGTGATTATCTCCATCAACTTGTTTGGTGTCAAGGGTTACGGTGAAGTCGAATTCGGACTTTCTCTTATCAAAGTCCTTGCCGTCATTGGTTTCCTTATCTTGGGTATCTGTATCATCTGTGGGGTCGGTGACCAAGGCTACATTGGTGGCAGATACTGGCACAATCCTGGTTCTTTTAACCACGGCTTCAAGGGTGTCTGTTCGGTGTTTATCTCCGCTGCATTCTCGTTTGGTGGTATCGAATTGGTTGCACTTGCGGCCGCCGAAACTCAGAACCCCCGGAAATCGCTTCCAAAAGCCACCAAGCAGGTGTTTTGGAGAGTTGCCATCTTCTACGTGTTGACTGCGATTATTATCGGCTGTTTGGTTCCTTACACCGACGAACGTTTGTTGAACGGGACCGGTAACGGCTCCAGTGAAGATATCACCACTTCTCCATTTGTTATCGCCATCACAACTGGTGGTATCAATGTGGTGCCACACATCATGAATGCCGTGATTTTGGTTGCGGTTGTCTCTGTTGGTAACTCGTCTGTTTACGGTTGTTCGAGAACACTTGCGTCATTGGCTGTGCAAGGGTTGATTCCTTCGTATTTTGGCTACATTGACCGTGCTGGTAGACCAATGGTGGCCATTTTGTTCACTAACTTGTTTGGCTTATTGGGTTTCCTTGTTGACAGTGAAAACCAGAGCGATGTGTTTACGTGGTTCTTTTCGGTGTGTTCGTTGTCTTCATTCTTCACTTGGGGCGCCATTTGTTTCACCCATTTGAGATGGAGATGGGCCTTGCATGCTCAAGGAAGATCATTGGACGAAGTTGCGTTTATTTCACCCTTGGGAATCTGGGGGTCACTCTCCGGTGTTGCCATTCTTGCGTTTGTGGTTGGAGGTGAGATTTGGGTTTCGATCTGGCCAATTGGCGAGTCGGCAAATGTTAGACAGTTTTGGCAGAATTGTTTGTCGTTACCACTAATGATTTTCATGTGGGCCAGTCACAAGACGTTCTACTGGACTTGGGACACATTGATGATCCGCTTAGAGGATATTGACTTGGATACCGGAAGAAGAGACATTGATATTGAGTCGTTGAAGCAAGAAATTGCCGATGAAAAGGAGTACGTTGCTCTGAAGCCATTATACTACAGAGTCTACAGATTCTGGTGTTAAATTTCACTTTTTTTCAATATTTGAAACAGTTTTATATTTGAATGCATTTTTAATAATTTTAAATACAATAAATTAAGCGTGGTGGCCGATCTTGACATTTTCATAGGCTTTGTCGGCTTCAACATAAATCAGTCTGAAACGTGAGTTCTTGTAGAATTGTGTGGACATGTATAATACGAGACCACCATAAGCAGTGCCGCCTAAAATCAATGCATTTCTTGGATTTAACATGGGAATTGGAATTTACAATACAAAAAAATGTACATTCAATCAAGAACTACGGAACGGGTTTATATACTCAGAGTTTCAGGTATAATTTAGTTGCAAATTAAAAGTCGCACCATCGAATGATTTGTGGGGTGATATTATCACGAAATGAAAGCAACAACAGAA
The DNA here is from genome assembly GCA_030574955.1 of Teunomyces lycoperdinae. NCBI lineage: Eukaryota > Fungi > Ascomycota > Pichiomycetes > Serinales > Debaryomycetaceae > Teunomyces > Teunomyces lycoperdinae. The sequence goes on from JAJMFY010000030.1 coordinate 10,851, forward strand.
AGAAAAAGAAAAAGTAAAAAAAGAAGTTAGAAAAGAAGTTAAAAAAGAAGTAAAAGAAGAAGTTAAAGAAGAAGTTAAAGAAGAAGTAAAAGAAGAAGTAAAAAAAACAAGTTAAAGAAGTGTTGATGTTTAATTATGTTGTGAAGTTACCTTGTCTTGTAATTGGGTGTTAAAAAATGTATTAATGGATTTGTTCGGTTTAAATTTCTATTTTACTCGTTATGCATATCACCTGATTAGTATCGCCTTCCCTCGGAACCAAGCAACACCGGCAAAAACTGGCCAGCCACTAACATCGGCAAATTGAAAAGATCACGTTTCACCGTCCACACGGCGCAAAACTCGATATATGCCACCGAAGCCGAAACCATTGTCGATGTCGTTGCAGCCGTAGCCGTAGTCGTAGCCGTAGCAGTAGCCGTAGCCGCAACCGAATCCTGCTCGTCAGCGGCCATCTGCGGATTCTTCATCAACCGGCACCGCGTAAAGATCGACGAATGGAGATTACCCACCGCCACCAGCTTGAAAAGCTTATAGTAATTAACGATACTTTCGTCGTCATACATTAGTTCGACAATAAACGTTCGTTTCGAAAGAATATCGCTGAGATTGTAGCCCAAAAGACTCAACAAATCATCGGTGATGGAAACGATCTCACCGGTCCGTCGCCAGATGATCGTGGGCAGCGAGTTGAGCTGTGCAAGGCGTTCGTAGTCGATCAACGCCCGTTGAAACGACATCTCAAGAAACTGAAGATCCAACGGCTTCAACAACGACTTGTGTGCTGATATAAACGTCGGCCTATAACTCGCTATGAGCTTGAGAATCTTGATAAAGTTCTGACGTTTTAGCTGCCGCTCTTCGGCAGGAAGATCGTTGCCCAGAAACCTTGTTTTGAGAAAGTACGTGAGTGAATGGTAAGACTCGGGATAGTCGAAGTTCATGATGTTGTTCAGGTAAATATCTTGTACCGTCTGGTACAAATGGTGGGTAATGAGAGGTGAAACGTACTCATTAGGGATCGCCTGCAGCTGCGAAAGTTTTTCCATGATGGGATTTCCCGATGATGTTGCTTCTGAAGCTGAAGCTGATGCTGTTGCTGCTGGCCGGTCTTCGTAGCCCAATGAGATAAATGGACGTGATTCCTTGAGCTTCTTTTGGATCCGTGTTGGTTCCACGTTATTGATACTGACATACGACGGTATGCTGTGAGCATTACCAGGATACTCCGACGCACTGGTATTGGAAGGAGACGGACTCAGAGGCTTTGACTGGAGAATAATGTCCCCCAACATCAAGTACTCCTGGTTAAGGTAATTCGATGAGAATTGATGTCCTGCCATGGCGTGTTGGTGGGGTGTGGCGACCGAGTTATTGTTGGAAATGGAAGTGTTGATGGACACGGAGTCGGAGTCGATATCCTTGTCGTTTTTATAAAACAAGAGCTTCGATAGCACATCGTTGGTGGTGTTGAGCATCGTGTTGGAAGGAAACCGTTTGGGAGGAATTCTGTCGGACTGTGGCTCGTCCTCGTTGGCCAGAGGCAGCAGCGACTCTCGTACTGTTACCAGCGAGTCTTCTGGCGCTGTGGCGACGGTTCCTGCCCGTGCTGTCGATAAATACTTGGCCCGTTTGCGCACCACGTCATGGCACAGGTCAGCGATGTTGCGTTTGACGCAGTTCTTGCATGGTCTTTCGTTCAGACACTGCAAGTGTTTGGAGTGGCAGAACAGACAGGCACGGGATGCGGGCCTGCGGTTCTTTTTCTCGAGTGCAGAGAGTTTCTTCGTCATGGTTTAGCGAAACGCGATGGGTCCCCGGTGAAAAATCCGGGGTTGATTGATATTTTAAACGGTCTGTGTACAAGTGGGATTTTTTCGGGTGGACTCGGCAAATGTCGGGTCCATCCCGGCAACTACAGGAACCAAAGTGGGGAAAAAAAACTGTCCTCGACAGCAACCACAAATCACACAGCAATAACCACAAACCAACAAACATAAATGAATATAAACAATCTGCCAACCACCACTATCAGGAGGAAATATGTACAGACTTTAGACTAAAAAAAATAACAGAAAGAGAAAGAAAAAAGAAATTACGAAAAATGGACGAAGTAGTGAAGTTAAAACCCAGCCAGTTTCTGTAGATGCAACGGAAAAACCCATCATCATCCACACACTAAAATGCAATGGTAATGAAACAAGTCCAACCATAAGAACAAAGCAAAACAAAAAATGAACTACACACAAAGTAAACATTTTTCTATTCCTTCAAACAAACGTGATTTATGATTTTATGATTTATGATTTCTTGGTTCTGTTACACAGTACAAAATCATGGTTTTATCGAACCCAGCCTCCCATTTTTTTTCTTTAGTAGTGATTTCTTGCACATTTTTTTACCCATTTTTTTACAATAATTTCTTATGTTTGTCTCGCTGTTTTTCTGCGTAAACTGTCATTGTTTTTTTTTCTGGGTGACGTAATCGGATTCTCAGACTCACACGACTCTGAACTGAGACAACAACAGAATTTAACACTTGACAAAATACGAACTCTAAACACGCACGACAACAAACAAAAATAACAAATTCAAAATGCCCTTATCCACAAAGAAATAAAACGTCAACCAGTTACTTATGTTCCTTTATTTATTTTGTGCTTCTTTCCCCCCTCCATCAGATAACGCCTCGTTGCATCCAAATGCCGGTTGGCTCAGCAGCACTTTTCGGTCTCTAAGCCCCAAGAAAAGAGATTAGGCAGAGCTCGCAACACGCAGAGAAGCAATAAAAACAAAAAAAAAAAAAAGAAACGAAAATAATACAAAAGTGCGTTGCGCCTGCTTTTTATGATGTGACTTTTTTGTGGATACTTTTATCGCTATCCATTCTTCAACCCACAAACTCTTGCATTGTTGAGAACAGTTCTCTATTTCTTTCTAAAAGAAACTCTTTTTATTTCTTAAAATAGGAAAGGAAAAGAAAGAAGTAGGGAGGTTGAAATGTGGTTAATTGTCTTGCTAAAACCCATAATCTTCCTCTACCAGTTTCTTACTCGGGTATTCTGGTCTGGTCTCAATGGCAGATCAGTATTTGGGCTCGTGCTTACGTTCTTCATCAATTTTCTGCCAGTCTTTTGTTGGCTTTTAATCTTCAAGAACGCCGGTTTGATTCCCAAAAATATCCGCCCACATATCTTTGTTAGTTTTGCCATGAACCTCGATGAGTTCATTTTTGATATCAAGAAAAACCCGTTGGGAAGCCTTGTGTCGCTTGCATTCATCCTGGCCGCAGCCTGGTTGATCTACTTGCGTTTCTACCGCACCTCACCGCCACTTCCGTTGTCAACAGCCACAATCTCCCGCGACTCCAACGACTTTAGCGAACCCCACCACCAAAACCACAACCACAACAAATCGGTTTCCACTGACTCGTTTTTCGACTTGGAAGATCAATCGATCCAGTTGGACGACTTGAACCTGTCATCGGGATCGCTTGCTCTGACTCCAGGCGATTTCCAGAACGATCCCCACCACGAATCATTGGAATTCTTAACCGAACTCACCGACGCCGAAATCTCAGCGTACCATTCCACCATCAACTCACAAATCAAACAACAAAATACCAATCGTCCACTCAACTGCTGGTTCATGGCTCCTCCTGCCCTCTTGGCTACCTCCTGGTATTTGCTCAATATCGACTACTGGTTCAAGGAACCGATATATACCTCCAAGGACTTGTTAGCGTGGGCTTCGTACGTGTTGGGCCACTTTTTCGCTCCACTCTTCACTGCCATCTGGCTCTACGTCTTCCATGCTCCTGGAGCACTCCGTCTCTTTTCGTTTGGGTTAGGAATGCAGAATATCGCAGGGGTAATGACCCATCTCTTGTTCCCCAATGCTCCGCCATGGTACATAAATCTCTATGGCGTAGACTCTGAGCCCAACTACGATATTCCTGGCTACGCTGCCGGTTTGACCCGGGTGGATTTGGCCATGGGTACACACATGCATTCTGATGGATTCCATGCTTCGCCAATTGTGTTTGGTGCGTTACCCTCTTTGCACTCTGCCATGGCGGTAATGGTGTACTTTTTCTTGAGCTACTACTCACGCTGGACAGCGTTGAAGTTGGTTGGTTTATCGTTTGTCATTATCCAGTGGTGGGCAACAATTTACTTGGACCACCATTGGCGCTTGGACTTGATTGTTGGCTTGTGCTACTCGATCGTTTTCTACACATTTCTCCAGTGCTGGTCCAAGGGTTTTCGTAAGGTCGATAACGACTTTATTGCAGCAAGGCTCCGTTTCGACTTCACCAATGGCAGCACAATGGGAATGAGAGTGTTTCGGAACACAAAACTCCAGTGGTTTTTTGATCCGTTGAGCTGAAACATAAAAAAGGACATGCTTCTCTTTCTATAGCAGGTCTCCATTTGCATAATACATTATTAGTCTTTTTCTCTTCTCCAATAGAACGTTTTACGAAAAATGAAAGAATGAATGACAACGGAAAGAAATAATACAGTTATACCGATACGTTCCTACTGGTTCAATCTTTGTGTTTGAACTTTTGTAGTCAAACCTTAAACTGCCCTTTGCCATGATCCTTCGCCCTGATCATACTTCGAGTCAACCTAAAAGCATAACTCATGTTTGGTTCCAATTGAGGTCGCGTGATCTCGCAATTGATTTCCCGTTTTGGCACAGTCTTTGTTTATTTCTTTTTTGTTTCTAGGCTCAATTTTTCAAACCTTATCTTGCGTTATCTTTTATCACTCTTCAAACACCTTTTCTTCTTATGCCTAAAGTATTTGTAACTGGAGCCTCGGGCTTTATTGCACAACATCTCATCCAATTGCTTCTTTCTAAAGGATACACGGTGGTTGGAACCGTCAGACTGGCCACAAAGGGAAACAACCTCGTGGCTCTCTTCAACACCCCGCAGTTTCTGTATGAGATCGTCTCCGATATCGTCGTGAAAGGCGCCTTTGACGAAGCATTGAAGCGTCATTCAGATATCGTGTACCTCTTCCACACCGCATCTCCGTTCTTTTACGACACAACAGACCCAGAACGCGATTTGATTGTCCCAGCAATCGAAGGAACCACCAATATCATGCACGCAATCAAACTGTACCGCCCGGAGATCAAGAAAGTAGTGATCACATCTTCCGATGCTGCCATTTATTCTTCGGTAGATGAACAGAACCTGACTCTTTCATTTGATGAATCCAGCTGGAACAATATTAGCTACGAAGAAGCAGTTAAGGACCCTATTGCCGCATACTACGGTGCCAAGTCGTTTGCAGAAAAGTTGGCTTGGAAATTTGTCAAGGATAAGAAACCTAACTTTAGTTTGGTTGCCGTCAATCCCGTCTATGTATTTGGACCACAAGCTTTTGATAAAGAAGTCAAGGCTACGTTAAATACTCTGAACGAATTAATCAACTGTTTGCTCAAAAAGAGTCCTGGTGATTCTTTTGATAATGACAAGGGAAGTTTCATCGACGTTCGTGACGTTGCCAGGGCCCATTTAGTTGCTATAGAAAACGAAAATGCTATCGGCAAGAGATTATTTCTCACCAACGGCCAGTTCAGTACTCAGATGATTTTGGATATTGTACACGACAAGTTTCCACAATTTAATGGCAAAATTCCACAGGGAATCTGTGGCTCTGGACCTCGTGATATTCTCACGTTGGCCAAATCATCGAATTCCGCTACACGTAAACTTTTAGGATACGAGTTCAGGTCCCTTGAACAAATTGTCGTTGACACAGTGCTGCAGGTGTTAAAGAGCAAGCAGAAGCTGATACTTTAGTTAGAGTTATAGATTTGTTGCACAGAGCAATGTGATTAAAATAAGATACGCTACATTTGTAACTATAAAACAGCCATGATATTTCATATATATAAATCACAGTAAAAATAAAATGGCTGCGAAATATAATTTACGTCCGTTTATAGACGGACCAAAATCAACTGCAGAAGTTGATCCACTAGTGTTGGACTGTATTGATCTTTCTTTATTTCACGATGGAAACTAATATATTGAGCAGAGAAAATAGTTGGCCCTTAAACTCGAGCCTTCAATTACTACATCTGGATTCTTTAACATTACCAACTTTGGTGTTTCTTCCAAAACAATTGCCAAACTTCGTGCACTAGGGCAAAGCCTCTTGGACATCCCAGATGACGAAAAATTACAATACTTGGCCAGTGCTGTGAGAATGGAGGACGAAACAAAGGGTAGTATTGGCGGCGAACGTGGCCAGGGGTTCAAGCCCCGGGAATCGTAGGCCATTAAAAATGGGATCCGGGATTTAATTGACTTGTACAACATTCGTAATCCCCATCAAGCTGACCTCTTGATTTGAGCAAAGGAACACCCGGAAATCTTGCAGCTCTATCTCAACGAAGTAGTCAATTACTTCCATCATCTCCATAATACTATTCTTCCCAAATTGTTACCTCTCTGATTTTGGGGGTTCCAGAAGGTACTATTTGGTACAACTACTTTGATATTTCCAGCTCTAGTTCTAAAAATACCTCCAGTAAAGGCCGATTTATGATCTAACTTCCATACAGCACAAAAAACCAGTCCAGTGGGACTAACAATACCTTTTTACGTGGCCATTCCGATATGGGTGCATTAACCTTTATAACCTCTCAGCCAATATTAGGTCTCCAAATCAAGGATGTGTATTCCGGCCAATGGTGCTACGTAGACCATCGTCCCGAATCACTTGTGGTCAATCTTGGTGATGCCTTTGAATTTATTACTGGAGGATACTTTCATGCCTGTTTGCACCGAGTTATCGAACTACCATCGGATCAGCTGCAATGGGAAAGGCTTGTGGTAATTTATTCCTGTAATCCTTCCGATGATTCACTCTTGGACCCTGAACTTATCAAGTCTTCAAAGCTTGACACGTTGGGTTATAATAAGAACCAGAAGTTGGAAAAGTGGGAAAAGACCCAGTATCGTACCTGGAACGAAATCAAGGGCCAGATGCTTGGAAGAGTCGATGTGGGACAAAGAAACCTACATCAAATCTACGGAAGAAACGTGGAAAGATGACATTATTTAAACTACCGTTTCTCTTTTTTCTATTTAGTGTTGATGGTGACGGTTGTAGGCCATGAAAGTCAACATGATTCCAATATCGTACGTCGCCTTTAATAAACCTGCAACCACAAATGTAATCCATTGGCTGCCTTTGTTGGCGATTACCCCGACAATAACAGGACCAACAGCAGAAGCAAGTGTCTTCACCACGTTGACCCAGCCAAAAATGGCAGTACGGTCGCTATCGGGGATCAAGGTGGCTAAGAATACGTGTTTAGGGGTCACATCCATAGATTGAACCGATGCTCTGATCACCAAAATCGCCATTGTAATCTGGAGACTAGTGGGGTAGGGAATCACACTCAACAAGAGTGAGGCTGGTAAGTGAGTAACCACCATAGTGACCACAGGTCCCAATCTCTTGGTAAGAGAAGTGCTCAACAATGACATGAAACCAGAAACGAACCCCACAACAAAGAAAACATCGCCCAAGTAAGAAGGTGGAACATGGAACTTTTGCTTGATATAAAAAGTTTGCCAGGAGACAGGTACCAACGATGACGCAAAAGCATCAAGGGCAAATAATAACGATAACTTTATGACTATCGAGTAAGTAGAAGGCTGGAGAGTAGGCAAAATGTTGAGGAATAACGACTTCGTTGCCTGTTGCTGTTGATCTTGCTGCTGCTGCAACAATTGAGTTGCTTCACCCACTTGACGTTGCTCTTCTGTTGCTGGGGTATCTACCTCAATCTTAGAAGATATTCCTAACGACAAGAGAACAGTAACAAAGGAAAGAGCAGCGTAACCCAAGAATGCAATTCGGTAACTTGAAGCCAACGAAAGTCCCAAAGAAATGTTAGTATATTCAACTACTTGGCCACAGATCATGGAACCTAAAGCAGAACAGAAGAGTCCCAAGAACGTGTACCATGCGTAAATATCGGATCTCTGATGTTTTTCCATCAAAGATGCAATTGCCGACTGTTCGACCGAACGGAACGGACCAACTTCGCCTCCACTGGGGGTTAAGATTCCTACCACTGCCACTGCAGTCAAAAGGTAGTGATTTTCAAAGATTCCAAACACCATACCGGTTAAAGTCATGACAATTGATGAAAAGACCAAGGTGAAACGTCTTCCGATCTTGTCTGCAGCGATAGCCATCAAGAAGGACGTTACCAAGTCACCGATAAACGTCAAAGTCATAAACAAACCGATGAACAGTTCATTGAACCTGATTTCCTTCAAGTATAACGCAAGAATTAACGAAGTTCCTCCAAACCCAATAAGACGGATCATCCGCAACAAGATAATGAAATGGACATCCTTGTTGGCATTCAGCAATGTCCGCAAGCCAATTTCCTCCAAAAAGAGCTTAATATACTGTACAGCCATGGTTAGCAATCAAGCGAAGCACGGGTCTTAGATTTTAACAGTTTTTTATACTTTTCCATTTTAGGGCTTAACAAATTAAAGTTCAGAGTCGATCCGGTCTACAGATAAAAAGGTGTAATTTCTCAATTGACATTCTGCAACTTGCTGTGGTACAGACAACTGCAGTAGCGTAGTTTTTAGATCTCCCCGTAATTATCAAATCAACATAAATTGAGTTGTTTCTACAATCGAGCCGCCACAATCTCTTCCTCCAATTTAACTAGGAACCTGCTTTTCCGGCACGGGATAGACCGATTATCTGCTGCTTAAAGCCTACATATAGCAGATTTCGGTTGTCCGGGCGGTACATTTTGTGCCAGCGAAGATTATTGTTATTGATATTCCCCAAATACATCAATATGTAGGGATGTACGACTTTGAAAATATATGTTCGGAGACGAAGATATCCACAGCTGAATTTCGGTTTTGTGGCCGCGTGATGTATTCGGAGGGGGGGGGGTTGATTTAAGTCGCCGAAGATTCTCTAAAGCGTCGTTTTCGAGGCCAAACTGCCCTGAAAATGTACAGAAAATCCTAGATATGAGCATCTATAACATTCCTTGTCCTTTTCCTGTTCAATTCTGATCCAGAAACGTCTCTCCGTCTTCAATCCATTGGAATATGTTAATTTATCTATATTCCGTGTTAATTCTATTTTTTTTTTGCCATTTCCAAATTATTCAATATCAAGAATTTTATTATCCGAATAGTCTTTGGCGGCTGTATTGCTATCGATTATTTATTAAAGTTGTTAAATCTCTTCAATTCTCTTTTATCCATTCTTTGCATCATTTTATTTTTTTAGCACAATGACTAGTACTAATTCTTGGACCAACAATCCCACTAATTACAATCCAGAAGACCCCGTTGAAAAAAACAAGCGTTCACAGAAAGTGATGCTGGTGATGAAACAAAAAGAGAAGAGCAATACTTAATAGGCATCAGATTAGCTCTTGTTTTACCTCCTTATTTTTGTGTGTTTCTTTTAAATGGCTTTGTAAGCAAAGTTACGAGTTCCACGCTTTCGACAGAGTTGGTTGGTTAGCTTCTAAATTTTTATTAGAAATGGCCACTTTTATCCAACCGTTTGCTAAGGTATCTATTAATTTCGGTAGAAAATACGCCATGGTAGCTGCCGTTGACTTGTTCGAAGCTGGATCATTGGTATGTGCCTTAGTACCAAACCTTAATGCATTGATTGGTGGTAGATTACTTGGTGGTATCGGTGCAGCTGATATTCAAGGTATGGCATATGCTATTATAACTGAAATCGTTCCTATATAAAAAGACCAGTCAGAATTGCAGTTATTTTTAGTACATTTGCAGTTGGCTCAGTCTTACCTTAATTGCCGGTACACTTACTTCAAAAGTAACTTGGAGGTGGGCATTCTACGTCAACTTGCCAATTGGTGGTGTTGCTCTTGAATTTTTAATCTTCTCCTTTAACCCACCAAGACCAAGAAGTGATTACCTCGAGGGTCTAAGGGAATTTCACTACCTGGGTACTTTCTTGCTCATTTCCGGTTTGGTACTTATATTGTTGGCGTTGACTTTTGGTGGCTCACAATTTGCTTGGAATTCCGCTGCTGTCATTTGTTGTTTTGTGCTTGGTGGTGTCTTGTTAATTTCTTTCTGTGTTTGGAACTTTAGATTTTCCAATAATCAAGCTATTTCAACCAACATTGGTATTGTACCTCAAGTTATGGTAGCTATCATTTCCGGTGCTGGTGTCATCAGTTCGTTTATTGCCCTCATGTTGTACACCTCCATTTATTTCCAAAAAATAAAGGATACTTCTGCTATGGGTTCTGGTCTCCACTTATTACCTATGATTATCAGTCTTGTTCTTAGCTCTGTTTTTGGCTGGTTTTTTCATTCAAAAGATAAGTTTTATCAAGCCGGTAGCTGTTTTGGCCAGTTTTTTGGTTCCAATCGGTCAGTTCTCATTTGTTTGCTAGGCATTGACTCCAACTCATCCAAGCAAATTGGATTGTTGAGTCTTTCTGGTATTGCTTGTGGTTTCCTGGCCCAGCCAACCATCATGGGTACACAAATCCTGGCTCCAAAAACACCAGGTTCTGCTATCTTGGTTACCACATTTGTCAACTTTTTGAGATCAATGACTTCTGCAATTGCTACCAATTTGGCTGACACTATCTGCAACCCTTCTCTGGCAAGATATTACAGAGTGGCTAACAGAAACAAAACTAACGAAGCTATCTTGAGTCAATTAAGATTCAAAAACAGGAAAAACCATTGCTGTTAACAACAATTTCCTTCACCTGTTGACTCCGAAAGCTGAAAGATTCGTCAAGACACAAATAATAAAATTCACAATGTTTTCTACATGGCTGTTGGTATCTCTTGTATCTCTGTGATTGCTTGATCCACTTGGGTAACAATTACTTCCTGTTTTTCCAATACTGTTTACACAACCTCATTGGTGAAACATTACAATGCGGCTAACAAGTAGCTAACAAACCAAGAATTTATTAAGCCCCCATTAATCGAAGCGATTAGAAAGTTTTATAATTGGGTGTTGGTTTCACACGCAGATCGTTTATTGGAAGTCTTAACTCTCCAACAAATAACTATCAAAATTAAGGCTGGGAATCCAAAGATCTGAAAAAGGGGGAACAGGTAGGAAGTGAGAATAGTGATTCCTCTCTCTGTGAGTAGTGGAGGATACAGCTGATCCAACCAGTAAAGGAAGAAAATTTCAGAGCATAATTAATACTATGGTTACTACTAATTTAAGAGGGTAACAATTGACAATATTCATAGATCACCACATTATCTGTATTAATAAGGTACGACACAGACAAAGTAAAAAAATCGAGTAAATGCAAGTACTGAAGCAAATAAAAAACAGGTCCAATTATATGCTCCTTTCAAATTAATTTTTTACTTCAATAAACTTAAATCATGACTAAACCAAATTAATAGTAACTACTTTTCTTAATGTAATGACTTCGTCTTACTTGTAGGAAATTAGTAAAAATTGGAAATTTATTTACTTTTGCTCAATATTTGAGAACAATAATAGAAGGTTAAAGTCGCCTAAAACTTCACCAAAAAGCAAACGTGGACAAGTTGTTTAAAGTGCATCTTTGTGTAAGATTTATTATTGTGGTGACGGCAATATTTTCGAGACATTTTTCACACGCAGGATTTACTTATTTATGACATTCACCAGAACTCACTCAAAAAGCAGCTATGATAAAATCCCTCACCATTGTCAAGTTTGGGGGCTCGCAATTCGCGTCAATTTGTAGCCGATCTTTAAAAGAACTGTTGTTTTAGCCGAGGGGGTGGGGCGGGGGTATTTTAAAATCGGTTGGTGCTTACTTTGAAGTGCGAATATCGTGCCTATGTGCAGTCACAACGCCTTTTCTAATCAAGATGCCATTTCATTTTATGGAGTAGTGTTAAAGCAGAATTATGAAGAAACATGTCGAGTCCAAGCACAAACGTTCACGGTTTGGATGTGTTGAGTGTAAATCCAAGAGAATAAAGTGCGATGAAGCCAAGCCTCGCTGTGCAAAATGTATTGAAAATGGTTTGAAGTGCGGATACACGCTAGTATTACAATTTAAGGAAGATCTCGAACAAAGGGGAAGAAGTTTTGGAAGAGAAGGTGTTTGGTCTAAGAATCCAGGTACAAAGGGTAAAGTTGGTATTGAGGATTTGAGTTTGATTAGCAAAGATTCATATTATGAGGACATTCAAAACACCAACGAAATACAGTTTATTAACGTGGTGTATAGAGATATGCTCAGAAGATGTCATAAGCTTCGACCCTGTCTTCAACCTTCGATCATTCCTGTGGACATCCGTGCTACTATTGGTAACGATCCACTGGTTGTGGACTTTGCATTACGTTACTATGTGGAGTTTATATCACCAATTTTGAATCCAATAGGTAAGCAGTCGAGATATTTTGATCAGAACCTCCCCATCCTGAACCGGTATTTTACCATAGAAAAAGGCTTGGATCTATCCTCCTTGGTCCAATACTCACAAACCGAGCCTCATCTCTTTTACATGATCTTATCGTTGGGCTCCATTTACTTATCAAAATCTAAAGGGGTATATTCGGAAAAGTATTGGCTTCATCAAGCACATTTTTACCAGGAGCTTGCCATAAATAAGATCAAGTCCCGGTTAAATAACTTTATTGATTGGCAAGATGGATTTTCTTCATCTACATACCGTACTGATGCATTAATATCCTTGGTATTATTAATTTTGTACGAGATTGCACACGATTGTGATGAAAATTGGCGTGTTTACTTGAAACTTTGCAAGAAGCTTATGAAATCGAACACTCTAGACATGCCTCGTAACTCACTCGAGTTGGATCTTTTAACATTTGCATTGGAATTTCTTGATTACCAGGAATCCGTGGGAAGGACTGCTTGTAAAGATGAAAATAGTTTCTTCCTTAGTTTCTGTACTCAAGTCGACGATGGTATTGATGAGCTGCAGAATATTAATTCACAAATCAACTTGGTTTCATGGATGGGGTGCGATAGAAGGTTATTATCGGTAATAACTGATATCACGGATTTATCGTTAGAACGGATAAATCGGGGGATGGGTGAGGCAGACTACTTATTGTTTTGCGAGGGCCTACATCTGACAATCGACCTGATGAACTTGAATCTAATTGATGACCTATTCCAGAAAATGAAAGAAGTTAATAAGGAGAATTATGAGCTTGTGTTACGATCAGAGTTGCTTGTTCTCAGTTTGGAAATGGAGCACGAGGAATTTTGCTTTCTTGTCGCGTGTGAGATCAAGCGAATGGGTAGCATTGTCTACTTGGAAAGTTGCTTACTTAACAAGACTCCACAGGATCCTATGATAAAAGATTATGTGCGATTCATTTTCAAGGTGTTGGAGTACATAACAGAGCATGATTACAAATGGTTTTCGACCTTGTTATGGTCGGTGTACATGGCCAGTGCCGAGATCTCGCATTTGGGCAACGAGTGCGAAGAGTTACGTTACATTACCTTGAAGATCTTGGATAAGTTGGAATCCAACAGCTTGGGAAATGTTAATAAGGCCAGAAAGATCATATTGGATATCTGGAAGAGAAGGGATTTGAGTGATTCGGATGATAACAGTTTTGGACACATTAAGAAAACTGTGGAAAATCAAAAAGGGTATTTGGGTCTGAAAAATGACTGGGACAAATATGTCGTAGATGAAACATGTGCATTATCTTTAGCATAATCTAAATATTTTACTAGCAACTAAACGGCTACCTTAAAACGCAAATTCTAGATGACGTGAGAATTTATCTAGGCAGAATATATTTTCTGAGATTGACAGAGAAATTTCCGTTTTAAGTTAAACCATTACTTCCTAATTAGGACCATGTTAGAGACCCAAGGAAGTCGCAGGGGACAATGTGGAGAATCCCGCATTTCCAGACTGTTGTCGTGTTGGCTTCACATGGAATCACTTGTTGCAAGGCTTGGACTGTGATCTGCTATAAATATGAAACGATTTGAACCTTTTTCTTCCAGTGTATATCTATAGAAAAGAAAACATGTCACCATTTCTTATTATCTTTGCCTTGATCTCCAATTTGATCGGTGTTCATGCCGACGTTGATGCCTCACAACTTGCATTCGTGACAAACTTGGTCAATGATGCTAAATCTTACCGCACACAATATGCTGTCTTCTTTGGTACTTACAAATCTTCAGTTCCCGCAGAATTCGTTTCGTTGGCTCGGGCTGTTCAGACATACACCGACGATTCATATACCACGTTAATTAGTGCTGATTCCATTAACGTTTCTCAGATCGAATCGTTTGCTACTAATTTGCCATGGTACAGTTCAAGAATTGCCAATGCTGCTGCTGCCTCAGGTTCTGCTTCGGCGACTGGTTCTGCTTCTGCTTCTGCTTCTGCTTCTGCTTCTGCTTCTGCTTCTGCTTCTGCTTCCGGAACTAGGGCCTCATCTGCTTCTGGGTCTTCATCTGGTAGTTCCTCATCCAAGGGTGGTGTCGAATTAAATTCAGCTCCTTTTGGAGGTTCATTGATTGGACTTGCAGCTGTACTCTTGTTGTAAATATCTGTATAATATTAAGTTTTATCAATAAGACCAAGCTGCTGTACTTAATCCCTGATGAAACAAAATAACATAAGAAATCCGTGATAGTTTAGTGGCTAGAATTACCGCTTGTCGCGTGGTAGACCGGGGTTCAATTCCCCGTCGCGGAGTTTTTTTCTCCTTTAGAAAAAGAGTATCCCTTTAAAACAGAAAACGTGCATTTTCAAATCGAGGCTTTTTTTTTGTATGGTCGAACAAGGAATGACCTGCAGGTTGAATTTCTACAGATAATTCGAGCTTAATCCCAATATTCAAAGGATTCCCCTCTGAAACCAAATAACAATGTCACAACCAGTTGGAGGTATGTTGAAATGAAGTGTTCAAGGTGAAGTAAAAAAATACTAACATGCCAGAGATCACAGATAGACGCCATGTCAAAAACCGTTTTGGTTGGGTCAGGCGGTTAATGCAAGGACAAACTCGTCAGCAAGAGGTTCTTAGCAACACCCGGCTACGCAGTTCCTCGGGAGCCACCAGAAGCAAACGAAAAGTTCTTGTTTCAGAAGATGCTGAATCTCTTGAAGGACTTTATGGTGAAGGAAATGAGCTCGGGAATTGGTACTCTTACGACAGTGCTATTTCGGTGGAAACGGATACTACACGTAATATCCATAACCGTGAAAACGAAGATAATGTCAGTACAATTCCATTGAAATCAATTACTTCAGTACAATCGACGAAATCGCCTTCGATTCTCAGTGATGCTGGACAAGAAGTAAACTCGTTAATTGCGTCTACTGCAGAAACCTCAATTGCACCAAGTATTCAGACTACACACTACACAGCTGCTTCAGGCAATAACAACGTGACTATCTTACACACGACTCCAAACATTCCTGACAGAGATAGCGAAAGTATAGTGACCTTGGCAAGTTCTTCGAGACTCAGAAGAAGACGGAGTATTGATACCAACTGCAGCACAGTCGGAATTCCACCTGCATCTATTTTGGAAAGACTATCAGTTCAGCCGACTGCAGCAAACAGCTCGTACGCAGTTAGTATTCGAACAAGTGGTGTTGACCCGTCTCTGAGCAGTTTTTATGACTACGATCAAACGAGTTCCATCCGAAGTGAAGGAGCAATTGAAGTCTGAGAGAATTAAAAAGAAATGGACAAAAAAATCAAAAAAGTAACCACAATCAGTATGGGTATATTGGGAACATTTTTCAGTAATCATGGGGATCTGGGTTGTATATTATGGGAAGTCTAGAATGGATCGATGTTTTAATATAAAGAGATACAAAATACAAATAAAAAAGAAAAATAAAAAGAAAAATGGTTAAGTAAAAGCGAAAGCAACTAAGAAATGAAGAGTTTTTTTTTCTCCCTTACCTTTACAGACCTAATTGTCTTATTGGATAAAACTACTTAAATTTGTGTCTCATACCAACTGTAGACTTGTTAATTTTTTTTTTTTTTACTGATCACTAAATGAGAGTTCCAGCCCTCCAGTATGTGCGTGTGTGCGAGTCTTCCCTACCTTTTTCCCCTCCTTGATCCAGGGCTGGAGCATATTGCATATAACCAAATGCTTCTTCCCCTTATCTTCATTTCCTGCATATTATTCACCACAACAAATAATCTCAAAACAAAGAGGGATTTTTAAAATTTTTTGACCTCAATAACCAAATCCTTCTTGCAGTGTGTGTATTAAAAGGTGGCGGCTGTCTCTAGTGTGGAATAAGTACCTATAGAAGAAAATTCCATTCACAGGAGATCGACCTCCAAGCCGTTTTTTTTATTTCCTACCTGGTTACACCATCCCTTTTTTTTCATCCTATTCTTCTTCCCTCAGTGACTCACAACATTTGTTTGATTTCATTATGGGAGCATTCAGCTACAACGACAACTCCATGGAGGGAGATGTCTATACTCAAAGATTGTCTACATACATAAGACGCAATGAAGAAGCACTTGCGAACGGATTGCTTTGCTTCTCCAAGAATAAACCTACAGGCTCAAAGACAAAGCCATTACGTTTATCGTTCACCATCCACCACTTGTACTATATCACAGAACGCATTGATTCCTCGAGTCTTGGTGTCGACGTTGGTCCTTTAAACGTCAAACTAGACAACCCAAATCACGAACCAACCTTCATATCCTTCATGGCAAACAACACCAGTTCCTCCAAACATTTTGATAGTGACACCAGATCCATCACTTCCATTAACTCGATGAAATCCATTGTTTCCAGTGCATCGGTCTATTGGCGCTCATTTGCATTTAGTAAGGACCCTAAAGTAATCGGTAAGGACCTCAAGTACTTATATTCATCATTCACCAAAGTTCCTTGTTTAATCTTGTCCCCTAAAACCAAAGTCAACAGCATTAGTTCTTATGAGGAATATCCCTGTGATACGTCTGTCCCTGTGTGCATGTTCAAGAACTTACAAGTCCTAGAAATAATAGAATACGAACCGAACGAGATATTTGGATGGCACCTCTTGAGTGAACAATTACGTATTCTTGTTATCCGCAATTCAAAGACCAACAATATCGCTGAAGTCCTTTTCAATTTGGTCCTAGATGATGAATCCGGAAGATCTAGTTTTAATTCTCATAAACTTAAAAAGAGCAACGAAATCTATCAGCATACCAGCTCTCCGTCAGTGGATGACGTGTTCGAAGCTGAAAACCTTGCCAACAACAGTGCATTTAGATATCCCAGAAGAGAAAGAGCATCCACCAATGTTACTATAGGAGCTGGCTCCTTACCAAAAGACATGTACTTTTCCGAGATGAGTCCAGCTAGGGATTACGAAATCTTACCGGACACTAAGTGGTCCTTGTTGAAACAACTCACTGTATCAGAAACTTCAATTAAGTCCATTCCTTCCTTTATTTTTAAGCCGTTAACTAATTTGGTCAAGTTGAATTTATCTAATAATCTACTCGACGATTTGCCAGATGGCTTGGAGAATCTTGTCAATGTCAAGTATCTAAATTTCTCTGACAACTACATTACGAGCATCAAAAAGTTACCAGGAAATTTGAAGTATTTGACTGCGTTAAACTTGAACAATAACAAGTTGTCTGATTTGTCTGGTTTGGAAAGTTTGGCTGTGTTGGAGAAGGTAGATCTTCGCAGAAATTTGTTATCGGATATTGAATCCTTCAAACCAATCATATTACAATTCATCAAGAACACTCAGAAGTTTAATAATGTGTACCTTAGCAACAACAAGTTGCCCAAAACCTACAGAAGCGATTTATTCAATTTATTCAATGGGGTTAAATACAAGAACAATATGAAGATTGATGATTCCCGACCAGGATATTTTGAGAGTGCCCTCTTGTTAGATGCGGAGTCGGCATTCAAGAACTTGGATAGATTCTGGGGAAACCATCAAAGTCCAGATCCAAGTATTCCTGAAAGACCTGAGTTCGAAGCAGACGCCAATACCATCATCAACGATGAAGTAACTACCGAGTTTTTGACAAGTGCCGCATCAATTAGTACCTTGGAGAAGAATGGACATGAAAGAAAAGATACTTTGGAAACGTTAATGGATCCTTTCAGTAATTTCAAAATTGGAGATGATGGCGCTTCTTCAAGCCAAAAAAGAAGATATGAACTCTCAAGAACAGTACTAAGCTCTTCCCCGTCTGTCATTCATTCAGAAACCAACAGCGTTACTTCAGCACAAAAGATACCATGTTCGCCCTTGAGTATCAATCATAATTTGGCCAATAAATTCGAGTCATCTTCGATTTACACTTCACCCAAGGCCACACTTATCTCTGTACATGCAACCCCGAACCAGGGTAGCCCCTCTTCATTGAGAAGATCCACAACACTTTCCCAGATGGATTTGGAATCACCTTCTGTAAATCCTTCTGCTGCACCAAACATTTTGACTCCCATCCAAGTCACTGCCCGAATGAGCACTTAATTGTATCACTTTATAATAGTTTTATCTTTGCATTCTCAATATATCCAATATACCTTTGGAACTGCATTTTTTGGCAACAATGATCATTGCCCCCTTTTTACCCAGATTGTTAGGTATATGAAATATTGTAAAAATAAAATGTATGAATATTGATTTAACCCTGAAAAACGAAGTTTGCCATCAATGGAAGCATTGCCTACCGTAATCATTGCGGCCGGTAAAACGTTTGTGCCGACGTTTCATTAGTAATCCGAATTTACTTACGTTGCTCATAATCGTGATACTAGTATTGTATTTCAAGAATTTGTCTACGAATATATCAGAGGCCAAAATATGAATAGAATGAAGAGTACTGACATACTTGATACAAAAAGGAAGAAATCGGGTGGAGTTATGAGAGCTTGGAAGTCCAAGAAAACTAATCTCATAGATTGCTTCTAAATTTTGTGATTTGGTGCTCGTTCGTGGTGACAATAAATATAAGCATTTTCATATCAATTCAACTCGTTAATGTTCTAGGCGAATTTTTCTTGATATTTTTTGCAATGAAATTTATGACTCTTCTTCTCTGTAATGCCAAATTATCAATAGGGAACTTGCCTGAACTTTGTAATATTCATACAAATAAGCAATTGAACACATTCTTGTTCTTAGAGAATCGTACCATAAAATAGGGCTTAGCAAGGGGAATTCGAAATCGTGATATAAGCCTAGTGCCTCTGGCATATAATCTGAAACTTTCATTAACGAGTATTTTACTGTACCAAAGCCAGTGGGTTGAATTACACCCCATCTTCCAGAAAAACCATGGATACCAGTAGAACACATGGCCTCTAGTACTTTTGCACCTTATTAGTTACGAGTATTTAAAGCGAGGTTGCTATGGTTGTTCTTATCACAAAAAAGAATACAGTCACTGATTAGATAAGTCAAAACGGTTAATGTTACCTGTTGACACTAAATCGGCTAAAGTGTACATGGCTATACTGGGTAAGAACAATATAAAACCTTTAATCCGAGCTGTGGCACAATTTATATGTCTTAATTAAGAAAGTTGCGCTTCACTTTATTTGGAAGGCGCTGCCGTTGCGGATGCAATTACCATAAAGGTCGAGAAAACAATAGAATGGTACTGTAGTGTGTATCATCGGTAGAATCATATGTTCAAAACCTTAAAAAAAGGTGCGATAAAGGTACAGTTCTAAGCTAAAGTAAAACATCCAATACTAGCTTTCAAAGCAAAAAGAGATAGCAAATAGATTTATTACATTGGTTGTGAGTTCTACACGGCATGCTTTCTAGTTTACTGCAACTCATTTCAAGCAGCCGGAGATGTGTCCTGTAGGTCTTTTTACTGACACAAGGGTTGCAAACTTTTTTCTACGTGCATAAGATGACTGTACATACTCTTTGCCACGAAAATATGTCAAGCAAGGACGGTAGAGGGGCAAAAGGGAGGGGGTATCAGGATTCTAATTTTCCGGCCGAAATTGTCCTGGTCCGAAAGAACAATAGAGTTCAGTTAATGACATTGACTGTATATTTCAACAAATAAAGGCTATCCGAATTGTCTGAGTTTGTACAATCGTCACAAACAGGATTTATTGGAACCACGAGGCTTTTATAGTAAGTGTACAGTACAAAGAGGCTTGGGGAGAAAAAATATGTGTAATAGAAATTGAACCGTTTGGACACAATGACAGTGCATAGTTTGTATCGAAGGAATGCATATGTTTGCTAGTTATAGGCTGTGTCGAACGCAATTTCCTCCGTAGAATTCCGATAACGCATTTAGTTTATTCTGAAATTCACAAACTATATTAGTTTATTGAGTGATCCAGATTCATAGTTATGAAACCCTAGTAACTCAGCTTAGTTAATTTGCTTGAAAAATTGATATATAAATAAGCCAAGAGTTTACTAATTCTCGATTATCTATCACTAAATACAGATTATGAAATTCAAGAAAGAAGGAGATGTTAAAATAAGACAGAAAAGTGTTTCTTCCCAAGAAACTCCATTATCAACCAAATTAGGTGATGCGCATATGAATATCTTGCCAACAAAAAAGCTTGTTTGTGTATTGATTACACTTAGTGCTGCCCTGGTACTCTCCTTCGCAGATCAGACCGGAGTCACAATTGGATTGTCTCTGATTTCTGAAGATTTAAATGCACAATCCACAATTAACTGGGCTGGAACCGCTTCTTTATTGGCAAACTGTGTATGTCAGGTTCTTTTCGGAAGGCTTGCTGATATTTTTGGTCGTAAGAATGTTCTTATGACCTGTTTAGGGATTCTTTGCATTGCTGATATTGCTTGTGGTGTTAGCAAAACGGCAGTACAGTTTTATATATTTCGTGCCATGGCTGGTATTGGCAATGGAGGAGTTTCATCGTTGGCCATGGTAATCCTAAGCGATGTTGTTACTTTGAAACAAAGAGGCAAATACCAAGGAATCTTAGGTGCGGGTGTGGGAGTGGGAAATGCAGTTGGTCCATTTTTAATGTCAGCATTTATAGAACAGTCAAGTTGGAGAAGCTTTTACTATTTATTGGCACCGCTTGCGGTTGTCGTCAACTTGTCAATTTATTTTGTTATTGATGGTAGAGGAAAAGAATTAAACTCAGTGCTAACGAGGCGAGAAAAGTTTAAAAAAATCGATTACTTGGGCATTTTCGTTATAACAGCCTCTTTGACATTATTGCTAGTTGCCGTAAGTGGTGGCGGCTCGAGTTATCCATGGAATAGTGCGATTGTCATTTCATTATTTGTGGTTGGAGGATGTTTATTTTTTGTGTTCCTAGTGGTTGAGTGGAAAATTCCCAAGCTTCCAATGGTTCCTCTCCGTCTATTCAAAGTACCGTCGTTGTGTCTCTTGTTAACCTCCAACTTTTTGTTTGGTGCAAGTTACTACAGTTTCATGTACTACCTCCCATACTATTTCCAAATTGTGAAAGACAAAGATCCGCTTCATTCAGCCATTTTCTTATTACCGCTTGTGTTATCGCAGGCAGTGATGTCTGCTATATCAGGTCAGATAATAACATACACAGGAAACTATATCTATGTTGTGATTGTTGGTTACTCGTTGTGGGTCCTCTCCTGTGGATTGCTACTTTTATGGAACGAAACTACGAATGATGGTGTATGCGTGCTTGTATTATTAATAATGGGAACTGGAGTTGGTTGGACATTCCAACCAACTATGATAGCGGTTCAGGCTCATTCCAAGAAAGAAGACCGTTCGGTGGTTATTTCTACCCGGAATGTTATGAGATCATTTGGTGGGGCAGTGGGAATTGCAATTGGATCAACTATAGTGAGCAATTCTATGTTGAATGAACTTGATGCTGTTGAATCAAAAAAAATTCTTCCCATCTCCTTTATTGAGAATGCAAAGAGACATATATTTGACAAAATCGATACTGATGGATTGAATCCTACACAAGTGATTTACGTCAAGCAGCAATACGTAACTGCATTACACAATTATTTTTATTTGTTGATTCCATTTATTGGGCTTTGTTTAATTAGCTCGTTTTTTGTCAGAGACCGTGGGCTTCAGTGCATTGATGAATTACCAAAATCTAACACAGATAACGAATTATCGTCTGTGTCGACGTCGTCGGTCTAACGAATTAGAATTTAATTTGCAGCCGTTGCGCAGTCTACTTCTTTTTTTTTCCTTTTTTTTGGAAGTTTCTTTTTTTTTTTGGGACAAATGTAAATGACATTTTTCTTATTTGTTACGCGCTTGATGCTTGCGTTCTTCTCTTTTATATAAACAAAGCTAAAGATTGATTTTCTAGTTTTTAATTAACACTCCTAATTATGAGTACACATAACAAGTATTCTCGACTTGATTACACTGAAAATGGGAGAAGTGGATTATATTCTTCAATAGGCGGCAGAAGCACTTATGTGCCGAACTTTTCCCACACCAACAAATCGGCCCTCTACAACAATGTTCCGCTACTGAATCTCACGGCGGAAGAAAACAATTACCTCAACTCACGCCCCACAAACTATCCAATAAGATCCAAGTGTTCTCCGGATGTGTCTCTGATGCCATCACGGTATAATTTCTCCACCAATGACGTACCGCCGAGCCCCACCAAGCCGCGCAACAAATACCTTGCATCGCCTATCAAAACGGTACGAAATGGCCCACGTACACCTCTGGTACCGCGAAACATGTACAGGACCCTCGATTCAACCCCACAGAAAGCAGCCAGTGTTGATCAGGATGATAATGGTGGCTATTTCACCAAGTTTCGGCACTTTTTAACCAGCCATTTCGCCCATGAAGACCAGGACCAAACGCGTGCGCTCAAGCGTTCAGCACGAGACGTGTTAGGCATAAAACCAACCACTGATCAAGTACCAAAGAGACCAAAACGGGTTACGTTTGAAGCTACGGAACCAAGTCAAAATCGGGAGTCGCACCGGCTGCGACTCATCGACGTTGATAATGACACACTCGACGAAACTGTTCAAGAAAATAAGGTGCTTGCTTCTCAATTGGAAAAGTATAAGCTCTTACAAGCAGAAAAAGAGTTATTGGAACTCCGACACGCAATTAACAATGAACGAACCAAAAATGAACGGCTCATCACACAACATAGCCGTGATCTTCAGCGTACTGAATCCGAGTATAAGGAGAAAATACATATTCTTAATCGAATGATAAGCGACCTTGAAAACGAAAGAACAAAAAACAGTCGGCTTGAGGCGGATTTCCAGTCATTATCTACCCAGCAAGAGCGAATGGACGAGCATATGAAGCAATTGATTAATGAATGTAATACAAAAAGTTCTAAATTGGCGGAAAAGGATCAACAATTGATTGACCTACAACAAGAATTGGATCTGAAGGTAAGGGAATTGAGGCACCGAGAAACGGAGTTGGATGCTACACAGCAGGAACTCGAATATGTTAAGGCAGAGCTTCGTGAACGGGCTACTGAGGTCAAAATGGGTTTTATCAAGGAAGAAATCGAGCGCAAGTTGACAGCTATCAAGGAGCTGTACGCACAACTGACATTTCCGCTTTCACAAGAGTTCTTGCAGCTCCAGATGTCCTTAGAGAGAAATGAACAGGAATTCAGTCGTCTCAAAGAGCGACTTGGGTTCAGTTACGGATTTTTGGAATCGCTTCTGGCTAAAGAAAAGAGAGTCTTTTATCGGATATCTAAGTGCATTGAAGAAGAGCTTGAATACATGGCCGAGAGAGAAATAGGTCCCAATGAAGAGCTGGAAAGTGCGAGAATCAAGAAGGGTGAAGGTGCGTTTCAGAAACTAAAGGAATACCTTAACACCACCAAAGCGAAGAACGAAGCCATTGTCAAGCATGTCAACGACACTGTCTTGAGTCTTGGGAGCAGTATAGATTCTGAACGAGCGCAGGCGTTGTACCAGAAGAAACAGAAAGCGTTGGAGAAGTTGAAGTTAGTCAACGAATTGTCCAGTAAAATCAACGAAGTGTTTGAGTTACAGGAAAATTTCAAGACCATGCTCACTTTTTCCAACAAAGGACTTAACCTAAACAAGGTTTATAAAGAGATCAAGACGAAGTTGGATGGGAAGTATATATAGATTGGAGAGTCACGTGGTGTATAATTGTAAATTTTTATTATTGTGCGCGCGCGACGCGTCACTAGCCACTAAAGTTATAAAGTGAGGTTAACACAGCAGCTTTCTGCCAGAAATATAGATGGAAAGTCCTAGTTTGCCGATAAAGCTTCTGTCGCTGAGTTTGCGACCACTTGCATATCGGATTTTATCAAAAAAGCATGGCTTGAACATCAAAACCGATGCTTTAACTGAATTAACCGAGATTATCAGCTACAAGTTCGGTTTCGACTGGCGTGGCCCAAAATCCCTTCAATACCTCGAAGATATCGCCAAAGTATGGAAGATTGAGGATCGTGGTGTGTTCATTGATGGTCCTGGCTTGAAGCAAGTAGCAAAAGAGCTCAATCGGGTCAATACAAAGAGCGATGGGCCAGAAAAGGCTAGTCGTACCGACACTTTAGCTGACATGAATCTGGAAGATGTTGAGTGGAAAGACTATTTTAAGATTGTAAGTGCCAACGAACAGCCACACTTCAAGTTTGATAAGCAACGGAAACAGTTCAATTTGGTCCCAGCACCTAAAGAAAAGACATTGGGTGAGCGATTGTCCAAGAACTTAGCAGGGAACGTCGAGATGTTCAGCAACCGGTACTTTTTGTTGTTGGATAGACTTTCTCGGAACGATAACTTTAAAAAACTGTCCTTTGCGAGCGTTTCTTCCATCAGCATTACCTTGAGTGGAGGAACCTCGAACGAAATAACGTTGATCAAGAATGTTTTGGGACGACACGGGCAAAAGTTTCTTCTCTTTGGACTCTTGTCCACCAATGCCAATGGTGACTATATCTTGGAAGATTCACTGGATTATATCGAGTTAAATTTCACCCAAACATACAAGACACAGGGCTCCTTTTATGGAACCGGTATGATGGTCATTGTTGAAGGGATCTATTCTGCATCAGGTCAATCCTCCAGTGTTTCGAATGATTATATCGGTGGATGTTTCCATGTAAGTAATATCGGCCATCCACCGGCTGAAAGAAGAGATACCAGCAATGAAAATTACGGAAACATCGATTTCTTGGGAATCCATAAGGAAGAATCCGGCAGGGGCAGTGACAAGGTTCTCAAGATTAATAAAGCGTGGAAAAAGAAGTTGAATGTGGTGGAGAGATCAATGACCAATCATAAGTTCATCATGTTGGGATCCAACTGTTTTTTGGACTCGTTCAAAGTACTAGATGGTCTTAAAAAGTTATTTGGGAAAATTGAGGCAAGTCTAGTTGATATTGAGGACGAACAAGAACCATTAGCGATTGTGATGGTTGGATCATTCTCGAGCAAACCATTCACACCAACAAATGCATCAATCTCGAGTGTATCGAATTCCGAAACGTACAAAGGATTATTCGATAGCTTGAGTACAATACTATCGCAGTATCCCACCATTCTTCGCCGCTGCAAGATGGTGATGATTCCCGGTAAAAACGACCCGTGGCAATCGAGTTATTCGCTTGGTGGATCGCGTCTCAACTATTTACCACAGAGATCTATCCCGCCAGTGTTCACCAACAGAGTGGAACGGCTTTTCCCCAACGGAAACTTTGTTTCTGGATGGAACCCCGTGCGTATAAACTACTTGACTCAAGAAATCGTGATACTCAAAGACGATTTGATAACGAAATTACGCCGCAATGATATCGTGTTTACCAGTGATTTGGAACGCGAGGCAGCCCAGCTCGAACTTGATCGCAAGGATGACGATGACCGACTCAATAAACTTATTCATGAACAGGAACAGCAGTCGAAGGTTTATATTGAGCCCAAGATAAAGCAGGCAAGAAAGTTGGTAAAGACTGTGCTTGACCAAGGCCATTTGCAGCCGTTCCTTCCTGACTACAAGGTAATTGACGTCACCTACGACCATGTATTACGTCTAGAACCACTTCCAAACGTTTTGGTGCTTCACGATTCTGGGTTTGAGAATTTTGAAGTCACTTACAACGGATGCAAAGTGGTGAATATTGCTGGATTGGTTGCAAGTAACCAACGGAAATTGAATTATGTGGAGTATTTTCCGGCTACAAAACGGTTTGAATTTCAATCGGTATATTTCTAGGGGGTGGTTTATGTAATATTAAAGGAATTCATTAATAGATGGAAGCCAGTAAACGAAGAAATCAGTAGAGAATCTTGCTTGTAGGATTCACGATTCCGATTCTGATTTCAATTCCAT
The DNA here is from genome assembly GCA_030574955.1 of Teunomyces lycoperdinae. Taxonomy (NCBI): domain Eukaryota; kingdom Fungi; phylum Ascomycota; class Pichiomycetes; order Serinales; family Debaryomycetaceae; genus Teunomyces; species Teunomyces lycoperdinae. The sequence goes on from JAJMFY010000030.1 coordinate 37,196, forward strand.
CAAAAAGTATATTTGTCATATCTTATCCAATGTTTATATGCAGTTCTCTCCGCCCATTAAAAATTTGGTAATCACCAGTAGTACTTCGTTGTCATATTATATAATCGTGAATAATGGAGGGTTCTGGGCTTCAATTGTTAAAAGAAAAGCATGTGGAGTTTATAGTAGAGCAGGACTCACAAAAGGACACGTTTGAGTACTGGTTAAGTGAGCATTTGCGGATGAACGGGCTTTATTGGGGCGTAACGGCTCTCGCGACGTTAAATCGGTTGGATTCGTTACCAAAAGACAAAGTGGTTGAGTATGTAATGAGTTGCTGGGATGAACAAGCAGGTGCGTTTGGATCATTTCCTCAGCACGATGCACATATTCTTCTGACGCTTTCTGCATTACAAATACTTAAAATCTACGGGATCGACGTACTGCCCGAGCAGCGCACGCGGTTGGTGGCGTTTATCGAAGGGTTGCAGTTGCCAAACGGGTCTTTCCAGGGAGACAAGTTTGGGGAAGTTGATACACGGTTTACTTACACATGCTTGTCGCTGTTGGCACTTCTTGGAGCACTTACCGATGGCGTGGTAGATCCAGCGGTGGCTTTTGTGTTGCGGTGCCAGAATTTTGATGGCGCTTTTGGGTTAGCGCCAGGAAGCGAAAGTCACGCAGCGCAGGTGTTTACATGTGTCGGTTCGTTGGCGATAACCGAACGGTTGCATTTGCTTAGAGATTCGGTCACGAAGTTGACCAGCTGGTTAAGCGAAAGGCAAGTGTTGCCGAGTGGGGGATTCAATGGCAGACCCGAAAAGTTACCTGACGTATGTTACAGTTGGTGGGTAATGTCGCTGCTTGCAATATTCGGAAAGGAACACTGGGTAAATCAACAGAAGCTAGAAGAGTTTATACTATCGTGTCAGGATCCTGAAAGTGGCGGATTTGGCGATCGTCCTGACAACCAGACCGATATTTTCCATTGTTGTTTCGGCCTTACTGGGCTAAGTTTAATTGACGCATCCAAGTATGGGCTCCGAGAGATAGACCCTGTATACTGTATGCCACGAGACATTACTGCCAGGTTGAGAAAGTGGGCGAACGCCTGAGCTCGGAAACCTGCATGACGTTTGTTTTTTTTAGTCTAAAATTTCATATTCAGGGTTTTTTTGAAAAGTATTGGTAATTGTATTTGACTGGATATCTCTTCTGTGTACACTTTGACCACCTCACAACGCCTTCGTAACTACTGTATGTTGTACATTTTGGAGCTCTTGTCACCAGTGAGCATAAAAACGCTGACCATTCTCCACTCCAGCAATGTCGCCCTGGCTCATCAATTTAAATTATAACTGCAATCAAAATTATCAGAAGTTATTTTTTTGTATTATTAAAATATTACTACTTTTGTGTATGTATCTATAACTGTGTGTAAGTGAAAGTGTAAATGTGTGCATGTGTAACGTGCTTAAAGTATAGACTGCATGATGTGAAATCCGTAAGTCCATCTAGATGGGGATTGTCATGGAAGGGCATTCACATTCCTACTTGGGGGCGGGGGCGGGGGGCTTTTTAGGCCCATAAAATGGTTTAGTTCAATAATTTCAGTCTCTAGCGATTCTCAATTAGCCATACATTTCCGAACCTCCGCGGAGAGCCGAAACGGTTGTAGATGAAACAAATTAAAACCTCTTAACAGATTCTTGGCTAGAAATGGAAGAATTTAAAGTTTTTAATAATCAATTTTTTACCCAAGCAAAAATAGCTGAGAATAGTGAAATTGGGTTCACCCTGAAAACCAGTATGTCGCACATGGCGACATTAGATGAGAAACCAACTGGTCCTTTGCCACCAGGGGAAAATTACTTGGATTACAAAACTAGGATGTCTCTTGCAGTTAATACAAAGTGGAAAATAAGATAGTCAGTTGCAACCAACATGAAATGTAGCTCTTTTTTACTGGAGAAATCCTATTTCGAATGTTCAAAAACGAATTTAACATAAAATTTACATCAATGACTAAAGAAAATTCGTTTGTACATATAACATAAAAGGTTACAGTACCATATCGATAGGAAGGACCCTCTATGTTTTACTGGATTACGTTTGGTACTTAATCTTCGAGTTTGTGGCTTGTTCAAACCTTTTTGTGATCAAAAAAGCCAACATCGAGAGAGTTTTTCAACAATATAGTCCACATCCCCTACCAGTGTTAAAACATTGTTGTAATAAAAGTCAAGCAAAGATAAACCAAGAAATGAATGTGTGTTCTAGCGGATGTTATGGAAGTATTTTGTTCAAGCACATGTCCAATGATTTAAGATTTCACCAAAATAATCTTTGAATCATTTTGAAAATGAATACATTATCTATCAATAAATCCAAGTATTTACTATGTTGAGCATTCAAAATCATTGAAACCTCTTTGATGATAGCTAATTGGTTTAAGAACTGTGATACTACTTTCATAACTGATAAATTTAAATCAGGAAAATTTTTACACTCTACTAATTTGTTGCGGCAAATAGCTGTATCAACAGAAATATAGAATGGGACTTATTGCATTAACCTTTTTTTATTAAGAAATTTCAGATGGTAATTTTGGTTATTTCTTGTGTATGATATTTGTATTTTTTTCAAGGATACAGAATATCGTTAATAAAAGTGTAATTCAAAGATTCTCAATTATAATAAAGACCCTCTAAAGTGATTGATGTTTCATCCGAGTGATAGTTCAACAATAACCTGAAGCTGAATATAAATTGATAAAGAACTCCTCATTTGGGGAAGTATAACCACTGATGTAACACCAGTATTAAAATAATAATTTATCCTTCAACATATTGTGCCACAAATGCACTCGGCATAACTGCTCCGATTTAAGGATCAATACAATGTATTTTATTTAATAACAATTATTTCCCCTCTTATCGAAGTCACAAAAACTTTGAATATTGAGTTTAACGATAGATTTCGTGAACCGATGTACTCAGTGGAAAACTAACGGACGAGAAAGTTGACACAATATTGTGGACTATTAGCGAAAAATTGGATTTCTTCTTATCTAATGATTCTCAATACATATGATGAAGCATACACATATGCTGCTAAAATAATCCAGTATAAATTGGTGTAAAATTGTCTTTATAACCAACTTATCAAATGTAATTTTTTGTCACATAAAATTAGCATGGTGGTGTTTCCTACAACCTGGCAATACTTGTACGTTTCTCAATTGCATTTAAGAGATGGACAGTAAAATGTACCTTGTATTCTTTCTGATATGTTTGACATTTGATTGTGAAACATGTAGGTGAGGTTGTCTTGGTGGCCGTTCAAATATAATACAAATTTTTTGTGTTCGTATGTGTGGAGGCAAGAAATAAGAGACGTGCATATTTTTGGTGAGACTAATGCGACATCCTGATTTAAGAGGTTACCTCTATTATTTTAGAATAAAATACAGATAGCATTTTGATTGAAGCTGAATTCCGGGTATCAACTGTCACCTGTAACATGTAACGTGGCAAACAATAAAGCAGAGACACAAAGGCTGCAACATTCCATTCTTCTATTTATCTTGCAATTACCTTCTCGATAATTGCAACGTCAAACGTCAGCCGTCTCTACAGGCTTCAACTTTGAGCAACGGAAAAATGCAAGAGTATCTAACCCGTGCCAAGTTAACCACGCTGAAGCTGGGGTATTATTTTTTCATTCTTTCTCCTAGTCCTCACATATTGTTTGCTTATTTTAGCGGCTGTTCGGTAACAGACATTGGTTACCATCAGCTAACTGTTGTTGATAAAATTATTATTTGTGATATAACATTTAACATAAACAGGGGTGGATGTTGCATAAATTGGGTATTGTGTTGAGGATTACCACGCTATGTCCCGTCTTAGGAGCCCTTCACATACGTTACCGAAAAAAAGCTCCATATCAAAAAAAATATGTAATGGAAAGCCCTCCCAAAAAAGGAAATTAAAAAAATTAAATTAATATAACCACAACCAACACAACAAATTGAACACAATTAAGAGAGTCCAGAAAAGGACAGAGGGATGCTTAAAAAAATATTCTCCTCCAAAATAATATGCGATGCCAATCAGGAGGGTGCAGTTATACAGTAGCACTTACCCGGATTTTAGTTTATAGCATGGTTTATTTCTTCTGCCCCATTTACATTGTACTCCATCAACAATGAACCTTTTGACACAAAAATATCTAATCATATCGTAACTTCGTAACCACTAATTCAACAAAAAGTTGATAGAATGATGCGACTTCTTCCCACCGCTGGTAGCTATTGTATGAGTTGCAGAAGTGCCGCTGATAATCCGCCGCCAGCGGAACTGGCAGGCATTGGGAGTCCGGTTGGGGAAATACAGCGATATCTCGCGCCAGCCCAACTTCTGAACTTCCTTGAGTTCACGTAGTAGTTTATCTTCTTTTGGAGCCCATGTGGTCAGTTGTTTAGACTTCTTCTTGTGGGGCGTAACCATGCTAAAATCGTGTCTGATAGGAGCTCCAGGGGCATACAGCACTGGCATGCTTCCAGGCATTGTAGGGCCATATATTGAGGGTTGAACCAAATCGCCCTCTGTGGTAGAATACAGTCCGGGGGACTGTTGATAGAATATGTATTGAGGATATTGCACGGGTACTGGCACGTAATGTGGACCCACATTCAGAGGCGCAGGCATGGGTTGGCCCTGTGAATAGTAGTACAGTGTATGTGGTGCAATGTACTGCACAGTAGGCGACAGATTTGCAGTCGAGCCGACATTGACCATAGACTGCTCGCGCAATGTAATCGAAGGACTGGTTTTGGGAAAGCGTCTGGGATCTTCGTAGGACTGAATATCCACTTCATAGCCATAGCTGGGTTGGAAAGTGTTCGTGCTCATTAAGGTAGCCATTATTTGTGTACTTCTTTTTTAGAATGCGATATGTTAGGGAGTGCAATGGTTTTATTTAATAAGACTGATGGCGTGGTAGTTAATTACTTCTGGGTTGTATGTAACGCAAGGGTGTTGACACAGTTACAGTAGAATCTTCTTAAACTTTTTTTAATGATCCACTAATGATTCTCGGACTTGTTGATCTCAAGAACGTCACAGTATTTTAAATATTACAAAAACCACCAGGTTTTTGGCCCTTTATACCTATTTATATAAGTATAGATGAATTGCATACATAATAATTATCTGACAGTAAATATTGGGCGTCATAGATCTATGAACTAAGACATGATTGTTATTTTTTAGTAATAACTTTATTTTTTACCTTGTGTAGCGTTATCACTTCTTTTATTTTCTTAGGAACTGAATGTTGTTCTTTACCAGTAACATGGCTCAAAGAAAAATATTTTTGATGAGACTGTAAGAAAAATAAACAGTATTTTATTTCTTTTGATTTTTTTTCTCCCTTTTAGTCCTTCATGATACTACATAACAAAAAAATAACGCTTCATATAAAAAATCATGCAGGAAACAAACAGGATATATTCATATTAACCTTCATTATGTAAGCTTCTGTTCTAGTGTTAGGTCACGAACGTGGGGATTCAAGTGACGTTCCAACAATACATATTCGAAGGAATAAAAGAAACTTGTATAGACATATGAGATCGTTTCATATCTCGAACCACCTTTAAATTGCTAATTCTTAGCAAACATGTGATTCTGTTTACATTTGGTTCTAACTAAATCCCATCATAACTATGGGGAAGGCCTTGAATGGACGAAACTTTTTTTACCGAATCTGAAATGTTGTTCACCTAATTGCCGTGGGCCATTATACCAAAATTAATTTTAACTCTACGAAGGCGCGTTTTGATATGCCAATAATATTATTAATATTTTTGTTTTCGTGCTGGATATTTTTTCGCTGCGGATCCTTCAGAATTTAATTACCCGTACCGACCTAAAGCATTGCAAAAGTGGCATTACAGTGAATGATTCAGACCCAACTTCGTACATCCTGAGATATGCATTGGCAATGCGTATCAGAACTCGCTTACTGCTTTGTTTTTTCCCTTAATTGTCTCTTTTTTCAGTAGCTTGTGTTTTCCGAGTCACGGAAAGTGGTTCACTGCTGCCCATCGAAGTAAGCAGCACGGATAAAACGGATCTAACACTATCTAGCCCTTCCGGAAATGGACCGTAGGGCCAAAATACTACTTTAATAACCGGTATAATCTCGTCACGACTTTCGAATAATTTGCAGGTGGCATAATACGTGAGTTATCGAACTCCCTAGCTATCTGAATACCATTCGTAGATGTTGCACAGTTTAGAACAATGACATGTGTTTGTTCCAATGACGAAGTTGACAGTTCAGGGATCGATGATTGATTGTATACATTGTGCTTTGGAAAATACTATTACAGCTCACTGAGATGACATATGCTCAGTCTAAAAATAACGACCATGCTCCCAACGAAACTGGCTCTTACTTGCATTAGAATTCCTTCCATGTCACCCTGTAGACTGTACAGGAGATATTTTTCAAACTGTAAAGTATCGTCCATGTACCAAAATGATTGATCCAAGAAAAATATGCTACAACCCACCCAAAGCTAAACCAGTTGGTAGCAAAACACGGGTTATTTTAGTTTATAAATAGGTCTAGTGTGGGGGATTCGGCTTTGTTGCTATAGAGATAACCAAAGGTAAATCTTCAAATACTCTATTTTATGATACTCAATTTTAGGTTGGAATATGTCAGTATTAGCCGGTATTTTGTTGGGTTTGGCTCAAGAAAAACATGAATGTACATACTGTAAGAATTAAAAATCGGTCTAAATTGTGACTCCGAAGGTGTGTACACGGTTGAAATTGTCGCGTCTCACTGAGACAACAAAAACTAGTCAGAATCTAATTGATTTTTATTGCTTTTTTCCCGTTTTACCTGGGTACAGGTTTTAAATCACCCCCACGCATGTTTGTTTTAAACCTTCTTCATTCAAGGCAAGCCGAGCCGTGATTATTAGTAGTGAATTTTCTATATTAGTCAGTCCACATTGGGGATTATGCTTTGGTGCGAAAGAATGAGCTTTGCTGAATACAGTAACTCGGGAAGAGTTGCAAAGTGACGTTTTGAAACGTGCATAGGCAAACTTTCAAGTACGATATTTTGCTGTCTCATGTCGATGACACCACATCGGACCAGCTTTTTGCTCTTAATTATTTTCTAGAAGGAAAAAAAAGACGGAATATATTTGTTGCTTAAATATTTTCTCTGGGTGAATACCCTTTATTAGGAAAAAATTTGTGCCAGATCGCGCAGTACAGGTTCGAAATGTTGTATGAAGATTATATTTTATTCCCTCACCGGTGAACTTTATGTTCTACAAATAAACCCGAACACAAGAACAAACAATAAGGCAGATTCGTTTCGGAACTGTATCCGACATTTACTATTACATTCCATTTGAATTCCATTTAAGAAAGTTTAGCGCATGCAGGATATAAGTTAAGGCATGCGCCAGGGGAGGCGTGGTTGTAGATGTGTTACTGTCACCTGTAATGATGGCTTGAAGAAGAAGAAAAAAGTGTTCAGTTATTTTCCTGTTCTTCCTTATTGATTTATATTTTGGATGTGCATTATTTTTCGTCCAATATTTTTAAGCAGTGTACATCAGCTTATTTGGTGAAACGAAGAGAAATTGCATTAAATAACATCTTCGTACGATTTTTAGTTTACGAGGGAAGGGTGAACTGCCCCTTAAGTTGAATTGTCAATAAGGATAGTTGGCGGATAAAAAAAAGATACAAAAGGGTTAACTAAAATAAAGTGGGAATTTATAGGTATTTAATTATGTGGGACTTGTCAAAAAGAATAATGCTAGCTAGATGATGAGAAAGAATAAAATCTATGTATGACGTGGAAAGAGGGGAAGGGATAACCCGGACTTTGTTGGTTGACTAAATTATGACCAAATAAGATTGCTGCTATTTTGAAAGTATCAATTTTGGTCCTGCTGATGCCCGTCATGAGATTTAATAGTTATTATAATAATAATAATAATAATAAATCATAATAATAATCATAAATCTTTTATTTTTCCTGGCTTTTTTAGTATATTGATGTGAAGAGAGAAAATCCAATCGGACACCTCTCCTATGCGCCCGAAGATCCAAACTTAACGGCCCATTGTTCGTATTGACTAAGACCCTCTGCCGAGACACTTGGTCGGATATACTTGAGACTGCTGATGAAGTCGTCTAAATTAATTGGACGGATTTGGTCGGTTGGCGTCAGTAAGAGCTTATCTCCAAGCGAACGGAGTGGCCCCATTGCCGAGTCCTTGGCTAGCGCAGTGATATCAGAACCACTAAACCCTTCTGTTAGTGCGATTAATTGTTCCTGGTCTTGTTCTGAAAGAGTGTGGTTCTGGTACTGCAAGAGTTTCATGATTTGGGACCGACGGGTTTCACCCTCTGGTAGTGGGATGTATTGTCTGGTGACGAAGCGGCGCCGTGCTGCCTCGTCAATTGACCACGGCAAATTAGTTGCACCCAAAATGAGCACGCGCGAAACGTCTTCTTCTTCACGACCGGCAGCCGCACTCGAAAGTTCTGACCACTGAATCAAGAACTCGTTTTTGATGCGTCGCGAGCTCTCGATCTCACCTTCGGTCCGTGCCGAAAGAAGCGAGTCGATCTCGTCCATAAACACAATCAGCGGAGCCAATTTCTTTGCCAAAAGAAACAATGCCTTCACCAACTTCTCCGATTCACCCAAATACTTGGAAGTGAGCGAAGAACTTGAGATGGAAAAAAACGTCGATTTCGACTCTGTAGCCACTGCCCGTGCCAACATCGTCTTCCCGGTTCCAGGAGGTCCAAAAAGAAGCATGCCTCGTGTAGGTTCCCGGAGCCCGGTGAACAAGTCAGGCCGCAAAAACGGATACACCACCGCCTCCTTCAACGAGTTCTTGGCCGCGTCCAACCCCACAATGTCATCCCAGTAAACCTCATCGCCTTTGACCACAATATCGGTGAGGATCTGCTTTGCGGCCACCGGATCGATCCCTCGAATCGACTTGATAAGAAGATCCTGCTCCTCTTCTTCCGTAGGCTCTCCAGCCGGTGGTGAAACGGAAACAGAGGATTCGGCTGCCGGTGACGGGTCTCTTTTTGGCAGTGGATCACGTTTTGGCGATACTGGACGTGGTTTGGCAGCAGGTCTTGTCTTTTTTGGTGGAGCTTTCACGTAATTGTATGAAATTGTTGGTTTCGGCTTCGGTTTGCTATTGCTGGCCACAGTCAGTCGTTTCTGCTGCTGTTTCATCATCTCCGAAACGTTCAATGGCTTTGGTTTGTTATATACGTATGTCTTAGGCTTTTCCCGGATATCTGACGTGCTCTTGGTAGCTCTGGCCGAAAGCTTGAACTTGGAAATCTCGGGTTTCAGTTGCTTGTATACGGGATTTGTGGCGATGCGTACAAGATTTGTCTTGCTGTTGTTGGGTGGAGGTGTGGATTTTGCGTCCACCGGTTTAATGGTCAACTCTTCGAATGCCGGAAACGATTCTGCTTGTGGTGAATTGAAGTAATCGTCGAGAAAATCGTCGTTATCGTGGTTATTTTCGTAAAACCCACCAGTAGCAGGGTCTGGACCTTCCAAATCAATCAAGTTGGGCGAGTCTGATTTGGCAGAAAGTCCCAGCAGAGTCCGTGACGTGTTTGTGGGCGTGCGTTCCCAGTTTGCTGCTGCTGGGCCAGGACCAAAGTCATAAGTGTGCTGATCAAAGTCGTCAAACGGCGACCGGCGGGGTTTGGGGGCCGGATTCGGCACTACTTTGGCACGTACCGCCAAGTTGGCAGCCTTTGACGCCTGGGCGTTCTTATTGGTGGCATGGGACACCGAGACGGTGTTGGAACTCCCGCCGCCGGGCCGCAACGACTTGAGCATGGGTCTATTATGGCCATGAGATGAGCTGGATGTGCTGGAACGTGAAGTTTGTGGTCTTAACGACAGCACCAGCAAATTTTGTGGTGGTTTGGACGCCGTGACGGCGGTTACTTGTTGGTGCATGGGTTTTTTGGGGTGGAGTTCATCGATACGGAGCTGGACACGGATCAAGTGTTTTACGTTCAGATCACGGATAGCTTTGATCTCCAGAAGAATCTGCAGTTCATCTGCGTTGAGTTTGCCACTTTGACGTTCAAACAATTCGATCTTGTACAAGAGCGACGTGTGGAGTCCTTTCCATCCCTTGAGTGCGGCCTCGACGTTGTTTTGTTCCTCAAGCGTAAGGTTCTTGATCGTCTGATCACAACAATCGGTATATGTCTGTTGTAGCTCTTCTAGCAACAGCAATTGCTGCGGCTTCCGGCGAAACATGGGTTGCTGTACGATTTGCTTGATTCGAAATTGTAACCTCGCACTACATAAAAAAAAAAGAATCACATTCAAAATCTCCAAAAATCAGTATTCATTTTCATTTTCGTCTTCATTGTGCTTCCTTTTTAGCTTCATTCTACGTTTCTTTTCTTTTCTTTTCTTTTTAATCCATAGTTCTACATTTACTTTATCGTGACATAACGGGACACATTCAAGTTTCCAACCTCAAACATATTCTAAATAGTCACTGTTGCTCTGTCCTGAACATGATCAACAGTCAGCTCATGTCATTACCTACTGCACCCATCCAGACCCTACAAGCCACACCACAAAAAAGCGCATCTTCCTAACTTAATAGGCAAGACACAGCATGGCTCGATAAACAGATCCAGTGACCACAACAGACAAGCGTTCGCTAACCGCCAAATTATTCGGAGGTATAAACTTTCGATATCGAGCAAAAACTTTTGGCGCAGGTGCGACTGCTTTTATATCCCGGATGTGTGTCCGGGTAACTTCCAGCATTTCACAAATTGATTGATTTCTCAATATTTCATAATTAACCTCGAACCCCAGACTACCCAATAATGGAAGTATTTGATATTATTGAATGGGCGATGTTTCTTGCAAGCCAGGCACTTGGAGCTGCAAGTTTTGTACTTTTCCATCTGCTTCGGTACCTTTACGCCTTTCTGCCAACTCTTACCAAATCGTTGATTATTCTTGTGGTTCTTTACGTGGGGTATCTCATTCTCGTCAGAGCATTTCGGATCTGGGTGGGCTTGTTAGTGACCACCGTCAAGACTTTGTTCACCTTGACTGTCATAGGAGTACTTATGGTGATTTATTTGCGTGGTTTCTCGCGTGTAATCCATCAGGACGTTCCCTACCTTGTTCAGGTATGGCGGTGGATGTGGAGTGGTGGCCGTACCAAATCACCGATTTATCTCGAGAAATGGCTTGGAATCGACTTACAGCGTTATTTTGTCGACATGAAACAGGCATCGTTTGCTACCAAGGTTCTACCACGTTCAAGATTCCGAGTTCTTGAAGACGATGAAGCAGCAAAGGCGTACTTTGACTACTTCAATGGTCACTTCAAGCATTCCAATCGCAAACCAGCAGACTTTGAAGCTATCCAGAACTGGCTTCATGACGGCTGGGATAGCGTCGAGAGCTACCTACAAGAATCGGGCATTGATTTATCGAGTTTCTTTGATATAGAAAGGCATTAGACCTTTTCGTCTTCCTCCTTCTGTTCATCTATACATTGCAATCCACGGTCCCTGACAAACAAGTTGCCGACCAAACACACTCCAAGCAACGGGATCGTGATGATGAAGAAGTTGTGGAGTGCTTTCATGTACATCAGCTTCACCACATGCATCTGGCTCGCGGAGAGCGATGCAGTGTCGATGCGGTTGTAGATATGTGTCTTCAAGTATGTGAGCAACGATGCTGGAAGCACCGAATTGTCCAGCTGTTGTTGTTGGCTAATTTCATGCAAAAGGGTGTTGGAAACCACCAACGATCCGATGGCGATCCCGAAACTGCCTCCAAATGACCGCAAGACGTTTCTGGTACCAATCACCACCGCTCTTTCGGATTTCTTGGAGTGTGCCTGTGCTGCAACCATCGTTGGCTGGAAAATGAAGCCGACACCGGCTCCCATGATCAAGAGAGTGACGACCACGACCCCAAAATTTGTATTCTCGTGGAATAAGAGAAGCAAGCCGCAACTAAGAGTCCATAGAGTGAATCCAACGATGGTTACTGGTCCGTAGTGGCCAGAATATGTAATGATTTGTCCGGCCACGATAGAAAAGATCGATTGCGGCAACACTAGTGGAAGCAACAAGAGCGATGAGTGGATGGCATCGAGTCTCCGCACGATCTGGAAGTAGTACGGAACGTAGTAGAGAAAGGCGTAGTAAGCAAATCCAAAGAGGAAGTTGGACCAGAGGATGATTGCCAATGAGACCCGGCCAAAAAGACGGATGGGGATCATGGGAAGTTTGGGGATTGTGCATTCGATCACGACAAAGCCCACGAGACACACGGCTCCCACGACAAACATCACAATCACAAGGGTGCTGTCCCATTTATATGTCAGACCTCCGCCCGAAATCGGGACCAAGATGAGGGTGAGGGCCGCTGTACTGAAGAGCATGCCCAAATAATCGATTCTCTTGAACTTTTCCGATCTTTTAAGGACAGTGCTGAGCTGCTGGGAACTGTCTTTGCTGTCGATGCAGTAGTAGATGATGACCATTGCTGCCACCACAATTGGCGGCATCATATGGTAGAAGTTCCTCCAAGAGGAGCGTTCAACAAATGCAGCCATGATGAATGGGCCCAAGGCATTTCCGAGTCCGACCTGGGCCCCCAAAATTCCCTGATATTTGCCTCTTTGTTTCAAGGTACAGATATCACTGAGCATCACCATAGTAAGAGATTGGGTGCCACCACAGCCAATGCCAGCAAATGCTCGAAACACATAGAATTGAGGACCGGTTTTAACAAACCCGATGCACAATTCCGAGACGGCAAGAATGCCGAGCAGCCCCAACAAGATGTTTTTGCGGCCAAAGATATCGGCAAGTCGGCCGAAAAGTACCTGGCATACGCAGTTGGCAAGTAAAGCAGCACTTCCTGCCCAATTGATGGAAGTTTCAGCGTCCAAATCTTGTGCGATTTTGGAGAGAGCAACAGTGATACCGGTTTGGTCGCAAAAAGTCAAAAAGAGTCCTACCGAAAGCGCCGCAAGACAGACGAGAAGCTTATTTCGCGGCAAAATGTTGAGGTGGGCATCTCCGAGCCGGTCTCCCAAGTCTTGGTTTGTATTCTTTTCGTTGAGCAATGGAGATTGGTGTGTGGAAGTGCTCATGATGGTCAGAAGTTAATTGGAGTTGCAGCCAGACAGGTTTAAGTGATGATGCATAAAATACTCAAAAATAGACCCAAAACTCAAATAAATGCACCCGGGCCAGAAATAATACTGTGAAAAACAAACCGGAGTTTATCTCAATGAAAAAATAAAAAATGTATTAAACAAACCAAAAAAAATAAAAAAAAACCTCGGGTTGTAGTGGAATGATTTTTAACCCGAATCCTGTAACTCTCGTAAATTTATATGGAGAATTTCAACCGTCATTTTTGGGTTCTTTTGTATCAGATATATAGAACCAACAGTTATTTTTCGGCGCCAGGTTCGGCATTCCAGACGTGTCACTATTTTTTTATGGAGGAGTCCTTTCCTTCCCCGCTGTTAGTAGTAATGGCGCAAGATAACTGGTTTCTTCCTACACTTTAGTTCCTCCTTTATTTTTGGGGGATGCCAAGAGGGGGAGAAGGTGGAATTTATTGTCAATACCTTTACTTTATTTTAGTTTAAGAACAACCTAATGGTTCTTCTTGACTATAGGCTGGGCATTTTAAACTTTCATCGCTGCGTTGCACAGTAGTCTTGGCTCTCTCGGAAGTAACATTCTCGGAGTTGCGAAAACAAATGAAGCAAGCAAAAAAAAACAAGAAAAATTGGTGAACCCCTACAAACCATCAGTTTTCTCAACGCATCAAATCTAAAATGGTTCGGAATTACTCAAGGTTTTAGCCATGTACAGCGGCAGTAACTGTTCCATTCTTGTGGAGTGTGATACTTGTACGAATTCATGTCCTCTGAGGCTTGTTTCTTTCTTTCTCTTTTTTCTTTTTTCTTTTTTCTTATTAGAGATGAATCCCTTCAATTCAGTCTGGCTGACTTGGAGTGGTTTTGACAAACTCCGGGTTCAGGAGGGGGTCATTAAATATCCAACAAGAAATCCCCGCTTAGCGTAAAAACTCCCACAGAAGAAGAAAAAAGAACGAGAGAACCCCCTTAACTGTACTATAACTAAACCACCACTGAGCTCTGTATCTTAATCAACCCCCCTGTACAATTAAACCGGGTTTAATTAGAAAGCTGAAACTAAAAAAAAAATCGGGATCCTGTTTAGATGCCGTGTGGTTCTCATGTTTGCTTGTTTGTACATGATACGACTTCGTGGCCAAGTTGGCTAAGGCGTAAGACTGTTAATCTTAAGATCGTGAGTTCGACCCTCACCGAGGTCGTTTTTTTTGATAAAAAAAAAGACAATGATTAATTTTTCACGGTTTATTTCTTACTGTTTATCTACATTTCTTTATATTCGTGTCTTGTATTATCTACTTCTTACCACTCTTTTTGATACCTCCACCAACAAGAGGACCGCCCTTTTTGGCCTTTTCGGCCATGGCCTTCTTGGCAGCAGCATCGGCCTTCTGTTTGGCCTTGAAAGCAGCATCGTCTTCATCGAAATCTTGTTGTTTCTTCTTTGGAGCCTTCAATGGCTTGGCTTTACCTCCTTGACGTCCCGACATTACTTGATTTTTGGTGTGATGAAGTTCCCTTTGTATGGATGTTCCTCTTCTTCTTTTCTTTTTCTGTTAAGATTTCCTTCTTTTTTTTATTTTGTGGGTTGCTAACCTGCACTTCACTCAACCCCAAATCCAAATCGGGGACCCGGTTTTTTTGGCGGCCACTTTATTTATAGGTAACCAATGGCGATTCTTACCAACGAAGACAAGGAAAAGATCAAGCGGGCGGTGCCTAAAGCCAATAACAAGATCATAGACGCCACAGTGGCACGGCTTTACATTGCATATCCCGATCCCACGCAATGGAAGTACACCGAATTGGTTGGCGCCGTGGCACTCGTGGACGATTTGGTTGGTCACACATTCTTCCTCAAACTCGTGGATATCATTGGCCATCGAGGCGTGTTATGGGACCAGGAACTTTATGTCGATTTCCAGTATAACCAGGACCGCAAGTTCTTCCACACGTTTGAAATAGAAGACACGCTCGTTGGCCTCTTATTTGAAGACACCAACGACGCCCTGCACTTCTATAAGCGGGTCACCACCCGCCACAAGTACGGCTCTAAGCAGACAATTAACAACAAGAACGCCATTGCCCTCAAGGAACGCGCTGGACCGGCACCAGAAGCAAAACCAGGGCCTCGAGGCGAGTTTGTCGATATCAACACGGCACAACGCCAACGACGCGCCAAGGGCGTGCTATACTACGACGATGTGCCTCCACCGGAATGGAGATCTCTCTACTCAGAGTTGGAGGCTGCCGGAATCTCGGAAGACATGATTGCCGACAATCGCGAGTTCATCAAGGATTATATAGCCAGGCAAGGAGGACCGTTGGTGGGCTTGGAACCGCCGATTCCACGCAAGTTCCAGCACAAAACAACAGTTGAACGCTCTGATTCTGCAGCTTCATCTTCAACCTCCTCCAAAAAGAAGGCTCCTCCTCCACCGCCACCTTCGGGCGCAATTACTTCTAGTGCTGCTGCTGCAGATACTCCATCGCCAGCAGCTTCCTCACCGCTGCCAGCACCACCACATCCAAATTCAGATCCTGATCTGTCAACTTCAGCGACTCCAGAACCACCAGCACCAGCACCAGCACAACCTCGCTTCAGAGTGCCTCCAATGAACGCAGTGGCTCCTCCAGTAAGAGGTGGTTCGAATTTACCGCCTCCAAGCCAAGTATTGGACAGACCACTTCCACACCTCCCACCTGGGGCTCCGGCTCAAGCACCAGCCCAAGTTCCAGGTGTGGGTCCCGGCCCTCAGCCTCCAACACGGTTTAATGTGCCTCCTCCTCTTGCAAGAAACAATGCACCACCTCCTCCTGCAAGAAACAACGTGCCTCCACCACCACCTGCAAGGGCTGGTATTCCTGCTCCTCCACCAAGAGCAGCTCCTGGTCCTGGACCGGTGCCTCCAGCACGGGGAGGCGCTCCTCCACCGCTTCCCCCTCCAAGAAGAGGAGCAGCTCCTCCTCCACCTCCTCCAAGAGCACAGAGAGCTCCAGCTCCAGCACCTCAACAACCGGCTTACCAGCCTCCATCTCCAGCCCAGGCTTACCAGCCACCTGCACAACCGGCTCAAAGCGTTCCTCCACCACCACCTCAACCTGTTCAACCTGCTTTCCAGCCACAGCCAGTGCAGAACTTTCCCCCACCTCCACAGAGAAACGTATCACTAGCCGAGAGTGCTCCTCCTCCACTTCCATCCACGGGATCTGGTGGTCCACCACCTCCTCCTCCACCTCCTCCACTTCCATCCATGGGATCTGGTGGTCCACCTCCTCCTGCACCTCCTCCACCAGATTTGGGATTGAGAGCGCCAGCAGCTGCACCACCATCAGCTGGAGATGCTTCACGAGACGCTCTTTTAGCTAGTATTCGTGGTTCTGGTGTTGGTATGCTTAAGAAAACCGATAAAACGCAGCTTGAGCGTCCAAGCGTGCTACTCCAAGAAGCTCGTGGCGAGCCTGTTGCTGCTCCGCCTGCTGCTGCTGCTGCTGGTGGTGGTCCACCAGGCCAACCTGCCAGTATGGCTGATGCGTTGGCGGCAGCACTTAACAAGAGAAAGAACAAGGTTGCACAGAGTGATGATGAAGACGATGAAGATTGGTGAAATAATGATAACGACAACGATTTTAGTTTAGTAAAAAAATCTAGAAGCATTTCTTAATTTAAATTTTGCAACCGGTCGTGTCCTGGCAAAAATCACCGAGATGATGATGTAAAAGAATGGGCAGAACTAAAGAAACCCAAACGAATACGATTTATACTGGAAATAAAACGATGCTGGCTGAAGAGTTAAAAGCATTGCTTGCTTCTTATAAAGAAGCACTTGAGTTCTGGATGCGGAGTCTCGAAACTACGGCGGTTCCAGCGGCCACGGTCGCCGATCCCGTTGCCGAGATCGAGAAGTTGGCGAAACTTGTTCGGGCCCATACAACGAAGGTTGGGATAATATTCAAGCCAGAGAACCTTGCTAAAGAAACGGCACCTGCGATTTCTACGGTTAAAAAGTTGCTGGAGAGCGCGGTATTGTTGGTTTCGGTGGTGGTGCAACTTGACAGTTCCAAAGTGTCGAAGTTGTTTTACGAGGCAGTGGTGGACGAAGTGAAGCTTTTGTTGGGGTCTAATATTGAGTTTGTGGATGATTTGACGGTACTTGCCAGTTCTGACGAAGATTCGGTTGTTTCTGACGATGAACGGTTGGTTTCTGTTGGGAAGATTTGGGCCAACTGCGATAGTTTGAGTACGTTGGCCAGCAACGGTAGTTTGGGTTTACTTGCACTGAAGATTAAAGAGAATCTTTTATTGATAGACGATGGGTTCGAGGAGTTTGTGGAATGGTCTCAGAATCCCGGTGAAATCGACGATGATCCGTTTGGTTTTGGTAGCGATGATGAAGAAGAAGAAGAACAAGAACAAGAACCAGAACAAGACGCTCCTCCTATAGAAGCTAACGAAGAGTTGGTGGATTTTGCACAGAAATGGGTCAAGCAGATCGAGATGGTGAAGCTTCTCTTGGCTCTGTTCAAGAAATCGTTACCGGCCACAACTTCTGGCACAACCGTCGATCTCATCTACACTACACAATTGGAATTGGTCAAGACAATTGATCTGTTTATTGTGGATTTGATGTTGGACCAGACTATTGACGATGAGATCACCGCATACACGAAGCAGATAGCACAAGGCGCCAGTAAATTGTGCCGTGCTGCTCGTGGAGCGCACGCAGCCAACAAGAAGAAAGTCAAGTGGTACGAGACATGGGAATCCAAGTTTGGCACCGCCTAAAGTCTCCACCATGGCTGCTACGAGCTCAAGCCCAAGTATTTCGCATGGAACTTGGCATGTTCCTCCATAAACGAACTGATGAAAAAGTATGAATGGTCGTAACCATCAACCAAATGTAGCTGAATCTTGCCCTTGTAGTCGGTGGCAGCAGCAGCAGCAAAGTTTTCTGGCTGCAACTGGGCATCCTTGGCGTAAAATCCATCGGCTTTGCCCTGGTGAATCAAGATATCCGGCTGGTTTTCGTGCGAATACGTTTTGATCAAATGTGTTGGATCGTATTCCAACCACCGGGTCTTTTCCGGGCCCAAATAGTTGCCAAAACACTTGTGGCCCCATGCACACTCCGAAGGGTTGGCAATAGGAGCAAATGCCGATACCAGCTTGTACATTCCGGGATTTTTCAAGAATCCGGCGAGCGCACCCATACCGCCCATCGAGTGGCCAGTAATCGACACATTTGTGTAGTCCAACTGCGAGAAGTGGCCGGAAACAACGCCAGGAAGCTCACGGTGCACATACGAGTACATACGGTAGTTCTGCAGCCATGGCAGGGCCTCGGCATCAACATAAAAGCCGGCACCGGTGCCGAAATCCCACGACTCGTCTTCGCCGTCAATTCCAGCGCCCCGTGGCGACGTGTCGGGGAAAACAACCGCAAACCCGTACTTGGAAGCAAAGTATTGCAAGAACGACTTCTCGGTGGCGTTGTTGGGCGTGCATGTCAAGCCGGACAAGTACACCAACACGGGGAACTGGTCTTTGGCATTGGGAAGAAACACATTGACGTCCATTTTCGTCTTTGTTTCAACGGAATCATGACTGATTTTGTAAAGAGTGCCGCCAAATTGGACAATTTCGCTATTGATAGTAACAGACATGCTATACTATTTGCGTTTTCGTGGATAGAATAAACAAGAGAGTTTTTGCTTTAAGAATATCGTGCAACGGGATCTTTTTGCTCGATTGGGAAATGCTCCGGTCCATGCCATATATACAGGAAACTTTTGCACCCATTAAAAAACCTACAAAAATCAATAAAGAAAAAGAGTGTTACGGTTGCTTTGCCAAATAAAATATAATAAAATAAAGAGGGACTAAACGTACGACAATACTTAAAATTTCGGTTTATAAACTGGTTTTTCCCTTTGGTTCGTATGGAAAAAGAAGAACAAGGAATCCAGAGAGAATGAACAACGCCCCACTAACGAAAATTGGAGCAGAGGTCGTCAAATCGGCGTAGATGGCAATGATGGGTGCAAACACTCCCATGACTCTGTTGAACGACGCTGCAAGCCCCACACCCGTACCTCGAATCCTAGAAATAAACACTTCCGGGGTGTATGCATACAAGACACCGTACATGATGTTGGAGACAAGCGAGAACCCGCAGTTCCAGCCCAAGTTGGAATTGTGCGTCTTGGCAGTGGTGGATCCAAACAAAATGACTCCGGTCAAAATACACGAGCCCAATAAAACACCTTTTCTTCCGATCCGGAACTCCACAAGGATCCCAGCAATGATGGCACCAGGAATACCAAGCACGGCCACAATTAAGGTGTCACGGTACGTTTCCGATACGGACAATGGTTTCGTTAATGACGAGCTACCTCTGGTTTCAATATAGTATGGCAAGAACGCGTTGTAAAGTGGAAATGCAAGCCCAATGATTCCCCATGTAAAGATGATCAATGACGAAGAGATGGCAAGTTTTCTCGTGGCAAAACATTGACGAATGTGGGAAAAGTTGTACAAGGTAAGCTTTTCCTTAAGCAAGGACTGTTTGTTGGTTCCGACAGGACCTTCTTCAACATCATCGAGCTTCAATTCATCGATACGTTGAAGCTCTTCAATAGTAAGTGGATTCACGGTACGGTTGATTTTGGCAATCTTGTCGAGGGTGGCAATGACAAGCTCGTCTTCGCCTCTTGCCAAACGGAATCTTGGTGATTCAAATACGTGAAAAGCAAATCTGGCAAGGAAAAGCAAGAGGGTGAAACCTCCCATGGTGAACAAAAAGTATCTCCAGCCCCAGTTATCCTTTTTTAAGCAGACTTCGGCGGTGGTGCTGCACGAAAAGTTACCCAAAAGCGGCCATGAGATCAAGTTGGCGACAATTTGGCCCAACGCCCACCATCCAGACATGACTGTCAAGACCCATTGATAACGGGTGGGCAAGGCTTCCAAGAAGATGGCAGAGTCGACAGGCAAGTTACCACCGACCCCGAAACTCCAGAACGCAGCAAATACGCCGATGGAAACAAAGTTAGGGGAGGAACCAGCGACGGTGGCGAAAATACCAGTGATCAAAAACGTTAAGTTAAAAGCCCAACGACGGCCAATGACATCGGAGGAAAGAGACCAGAAAGCGGCACCGGCAAGAAGACCCAAGTTCTGGGCCAAAGTAAGGTAAGGGCCACGATGAGGTGGCGAATGGACACCGTCTTTTTCAATTAATCGGGGAAGAATCAACGAAGTGACAATAGGCCAGACATTATCAGCAAACCAACCAAACCCAGCCACGAAGAAGAGACCTATTTGGTAACGGCCGAACCCAATTTCGTCGATCGCGTTCGCGACAAGTTTGGATTTGGCGAGGTACGATTTGTTGACGTCAGCTTCGCTGAAGAGATCTGATTCTGCAAGACTGGACCTTTCGGTAGCATGAACACTGACGAAATTTTTGTCTTTGGCGTCCAGGTTAGACGTGGTATCGTTGGTTGACATTTTGCTGCAAATCTGGGGGCGAAAAAGTGTTTAAGAAACCAAACCAAAAGAAAAGGTAGACTCAAAAAAAAAAGAAAACCTAACACAACAATACAGCGGGGACTTATGTGTAAGATGCAAAAATGGAACTAACTTAAACAGTCAAGGTATGTTTCAATTAACGGCAATACAGCAAGCAAAAGATATATATAATTTCCGGTTCAGTCGAATTAGGAACGGCGTAGCAAAGGGTGCGGGAAGTGTTTGTTTATGTGCAGGGTTTTTCGTAGTTGGAGAAGGTGTGGCAGGCAGCAATTAAAAAATAGAACGCAACTATTGCGAATTGTGCGATTACGACATTGCGGATGCAAATTAGTGTGGGGCCCCCGAAAGGAAAAAATACTCCTTAAATATGATGTTTGCTATTGGCTACGCCGTAATATGAAATAATAAGAATTACATCCAATGACTTGGAAGCGAGTATTTTTGAGCGCAATCGTAAATTTAATACACTGTGGATTCGCAGATGATTGATTAATTTATAAAAATTTACTACCGTTGTGTTGTGAATTTCATGAAACGATATCTACCCCTTTTCTTAGTCGTTTCATCATGATATGTTAATTAGTGCCTGCGTATTTGTCCTATCGAGGAGCTCTATTTGCTAATCAAGACCTACTTTGTTCTGTTGAACTCTACCGAGCTAAATCCTTCTCCAATCAACAACTCGTACTCTTCCACCTGCCAGTGCTTGTACCAACTACGAACCTTACGCATACTTTCACGGTGCACCTTGCCTCCACCACCAACAATTGCATGTTCCTTCGATATCCACCAACACGTCGCCAAGTTCTTTGCATGCACATCGTCAGGGATCCCGTACCAGTATTTGATCAATCCTCCAGAAGTGTTTGCTTCCAAGTGTGACACACGGTCGGCCTCAGCCAAGTACTCACGCTTTTCGGCACTATGCTGCACTTCTTCGTGAAGAATCGACCGGAATGCAATCACCCATGAACGTGTTTCCCGGAAGTTGCTGATATTCAACTCACGGGCATATTGACGGGTCAATTCAAACACCTCGTCGAGATTGAACAGCTTGTCGTAATCGTCAAATGCATACGACTTGGTGGTCGGCTGGAACGCCTGCAATGCATATGAAAGTGCTTGGAATTCCGGCAGTAGTCGGTCCATATACAACATGTGCTCGTTGGCCTCGTAGGGCAGCGACCGGATCTTCACTGCCTTGGCATCTAGCGGTTCAGCCAACGAACGGACTGGTGCATAAAGATTGTCGTCAAAGGAAATGTGTGCTGTTCTCAAGGTTTCTGTCATTGTTGCGTTGTTATCAGAAACCTAAAGATGCGGACATTTTCAGCATATAAGAAGCAAAAGACCGCTAGCCGATTGGTTGTTCCAGTCGTGATATTGCGTAATAATTTGCAATGATTTTTAGCTGTGGTGCCAAATATTTTTCTTCTCGGTTAGAAATGGGTGGTGTGGCCGACATGCAAGCGCCGCACCAGTGCCGATGGGTCGCAGAGCTTTCCTATTTGGGAAAGAACGATCCACTAATAACGACAGACAAAATAAATGAAGCGGCGCCTTTCGGGTCCAGAGGCTGGAACATTCGATACATATTTATAGAATGATTAAAAATTTATTTGGGATGCTTCTACTCTAACAAATGACAGCAACCACAACCAGTGCCAACAACGCATAACCGACACTTCTAAACACTGATTGGCCAACGATACTGACACCACCACTGATCTTCTTGGTGCCGGTATCCTCAGGACCGCCTGTGGTACCGGTGGTAGTAAAGTTGATGCCGGGCTCAGAGTCATCACGCTTACCGTCCCAGCAGTACTTGGCAAAACACTGTTGGCACTGTTCCGATTGGTCCTCGCCCAACCGTTCCTGTTCTCTTCTAATGATGGCACACGCAACACACGCCGGCCAGTCGGGATCAATGGTGTTGTTGAATCGGGAAGCAACCTCGTACCCGTTCTGGATCATGGCAACCTTCTCGCCCTCATCATACGACATCTTGAATGTGGAGGTATTAGCGTAGTGCGAGAAAGGACGGTTGGCAGTGTAAACTAACAAAGGAACGTCCAATGGGTTGGACTTGGAACCGGTCAGATTGCGGAGCGACAGCAAGTTACGGGCATCGCAACCAAAGAACGTAGGTCTGGCGGTCAAGTTCAAGTTCCGGAAACTTCTGGCATCGGGAACGTATGGGAACAACGTACCATTAGCCTGCTTCAAGAACTGTCTCTCGTACGTTGCAACCAACGACGACCCGTTGGGCCAATTTTGGTCGGTGTCTGCAGAGTTGTCATAGGCGAAAATAACATCGACTTTTCTGGCAGGATGAATCAAGGGAGCAAGAGGAATATTCTGTTGGTCTTCACCACCATCGCACAAGAATAACGTATCGTTCTTCACGATCGACGATTCGGCAGCGTGGGCAGAGTTATAGAACGGGTTGGGCTTGTACACCGCAATATCGTCTTCATTCTTCAGCAACTTGTTAAGGATCGAGGTGAAAATACTCTTGATGGTCGAACTAAACGATGTGGTGTTGATCTGGAGAACAAACTGGTTGAACAACGATGACGACGTGCCCATGATAAACCCAGCATTGTCAAACCCTCCTACACAGCTTCCGTTGGGGTTACCGTCATTGTTGGGGGTTCCCAAGTACTTGACCTTGGTGAACAGGTACAACGAAGGATCCCAAGAGCCCAACTCGTACGGGTTGACTTCGAAAATCGTCGAGTTGGCACTGATAATGAATGAATCAGGCGTTCTGCCGTCAGCAACAACTATAGGATAAGGCATTTGGTGGTTGACAAACGGATCGGCCAGCTGGATGGTGGACCACGTCAAGGCGGCTCCAGTGTCGTTCAATTGGCTAAAGAACTGGTGAGAAAGGGCCCGGCCCCAAGTATCAGTAAGCGAGACTTCATAGCCGGCATCTCTCTTTTCGTCCAAGTCCTCGTCGATTCCTCTCAAGTACCGTACTGTTTTCACGACGTTCCAGCCACCAAAGTTGATGATCGAATGTTTCAAGTCCCAAATCTTGTTTTCACGAAGAATGGTTTGGACATCAGTAAAGTTGTTCATGGCAATGGTACCAACCAACCAGTTTCCTCCCGACAAACCCACCAAGTAAGTGGATGCCTGTAACAAGCCTCCCAATCCAGATTTGGTCGAGTTGTCGGTCCGGCTATCCAAAGCAGCCAATTGACCCGCACCCAGCAACATAGCACGGTAACCCCCACCCGAAAAGGCGACCCCAATGGTGATCGACTTATTAGCCTTGTTGGTGATGAAATCGCGCGCATCAAAGTCGGTCAAGTTTGCGTTTTCCAAGTACGTAATCAAGTTTTCGTCGGTGACTTTGTTTCTTTCCTTCAACCAATCCTGCTCTTCCGAAGAAAGACTGTCGGCTTCACGGGTTAAGGATCCGCCTGGACACTGGATGTTGCCGGGACCATAATTGTCGGTCGGCGACCATGCCGCTACCGCCACAGCCAAAGTAAGTAGTTCCAATACCTTCATCTTCTTAGCTAAAGAAATTGATGTATATTTTGATAATTGTTTTGTGGGCTCGGGGTGACCTTTTTTCCGTAAAATTTCACCAGTGACATATACATGGTTGTGTGCCCGGGTTTATTTCTGTGCTGTTTCCGTCCGTTGATTGCTAAATTTAGTCGGCGGGGACGGAGATGACGGTTTCTGTTTTAGGAAACGGTCAGTAGAGCGCTGTTTGCTGACTAATAGCCAAACAGACAGACAAAAAAAGTAAAGCTCCGATACCGGGAGTTGAACCCGGGTCTGCTCGGTGAAAGCGAACCGTGCTAGCCGTTACACTATATCGGATGATTAATGAAAGAGATCAGACTGATAGAATCAAGACGACGACCTGAAAAGACAGTCCTCAAAAGAAAGATCTGATAACAAAGGCCTGTAACAGACAGACTTGTTAATAAATAGCTTGAAATCAATGACTATTTTCCAAAGATCCTGGTCCTGTTTGTTTCTTTGTAAACATGCTTTAACTCTTTATCTTTTTTATTCTTGTTTTTGTTTGCTTCTCCGCAAGACTGTGATTTTTATAGAATTTCCAAAAATTTTCTTCATTTTACTAAATTAATCTAACACTTTACAGCACCATCCTTGTAGATTTTTCGTTGGGTAAAACTTTGTATTGATCTATTACTTGATTGTGGATATTTTCATTGTCCTGGTTAAGGATTCTGCCTTTCAAAAGAATTGCGTGTGAAATCTGCGGTCCTGGTGCGCGTTGGCTTCCCCAGACAACTATTCCTTCCTTCTTTATCGACAATCATGGAAGATATGTACCTCAAAAACATTGTCTCGTTGCCCCAGACGTTCTACCAAGGCCTGAATCAGTCCATATGGCACCGGCTTCCGGTATCACGGCGCTCGCTGGTGTTTATTCTTCTCTTTCTCGGGAATTTGGGCGAGCTCCGCGTCATCTTGACGAAACGGTCGCTGAAACTCCGCAATTTCCCCGGCCACATCTCGTTCCCCGGTGGCAAGGCCGACACTGGCTTGGAATCGGAGTGGCAGGTTGCTCGGCGAGAAATGTGCGAGGAAATCGGGCTTTCGGCCAACAACGACGTGCTCAAACTGCAGTACGGTTTCACCATCGACCATTTAAACATACTTCCAAGCTACCTTTCCCGCACGTTCTCGGCTGTGAGACCATGTGTGGGATTCATGAATGTAGGAAGCAATGTTCTGGAGCAAGAGTTGATGCAGAACCTCAAAATTACCCTCAATCCTGGCGAGCTGTCGTCGATCTTCTCGTGTCCACTCCACGACTTCTTGTACCCTGTCGACAAATCGGCGGCGAAGGAGAGCTTGGAACGCAGCTCACAGCTGGTCGAATGGGGAGGAATTCCATGGACACTTCGGTCGTACACGTTTCTGCAACAGAACGGTAACGAGGCGAGCTGGCTCCGTGACCTTCCCGATCTTTCGGCGAGCGAAGACGAATTGGCTGATGAGAAACATGCTCATCTCAGTCTGTGGGGCCGGCTTGGTGCCAGGCGTAATTCCGAGACCAACGAGAAGATCTACGATGTCTGGGGGCTCACGGCCAACATTCTCCATGATTTGGCCGAGATTGTGTACCGTGGCAACCACCAACGGGTATTTGGCGAGGAAGAGCTTATCTACAGCATCTGGCACTACGGAAACCAGATGAAGGCCCGGGAACGGTCGCCGGAAGAAGTGAAACTCATCAACCTGCGACTGAAGCAAGACTTTGGCTTTGGCGATATCTTGCCGCGGGCCGAGTTTGTTCGGCTTCGGAGCTTGTACAAGTTGTAAAAGTAGTTTTTTGAAGAAAAAAAAAATAGATGCAAAAAATTGTGCATAACGTCTTTCTCTCGGGCTTCTAGAAACACCAAATGAACGTGGAACAAATCACGCTAATCTTGGAAGACATTTCCATCCGTAAAGTCGAAGATAAAGAAGTTGAAGTAAAGATTCCTGCTGTGACAAGTGCCGGCTCGCTTGACGGGGCCGATGCGACGACGGCGCAGCTCTTGGAGCTCGTCGATGCGTATGAACGGTTGGCGGAGACGAGCAGGCTCAATTACGTCAACGGTTTCTTAAACCTCAGTCGCGCCAATTACACAGCGGTGGTGCCGAAATACGGACCGGGATCCTTTGATTTGAGGCCGTATGATGCGTGTTTGGTGGTGGAAAATGGAGTGTTGGTGGATAAAATGAGAACAAAGAAAGAGAAAGAAGAAAAGAAAGAGAAAGAAGAGAAAGAGAAAGAAGAGAAAGAGAAAGAAGAGAAAGAGAAAGAAGAGAAAGAGAAAGAAGAGAAAGAGAAAGAAGAGAAAGAGAAAGAAGAGAAAGAGAAAGAAGAGAAAGAAAAAGAAGAGAAAGAAAAAGATGAAACTTCCACGTTAATCAACAGGAAACAGCATAAATCCTTAAAAACTAAACCCAGTCAACCAACCACCCAATCTAAATCATCGCTTCGTGATCCCATTGTTCAATTCGGAGCACTTCCACCGTACCAATTGAGACAGGCACAGACGTTTTTCCGGGACGCTGTTGCCAACAGCGTCGAGCTCCACCGCCTTTCAGTACAAATCGATCGGCTCGTTACACAACTTTCACACTCGTAATATTTATTTATTTATCAATGCTACATTTCAATATCGCTGAAGAGGTCGCTATCGTTTTCGTAATCAGCTGGATCCAATTCGGGCCCATCGCTCTCTTCGCTACCATCATCGTTTTCTTCACCGTTTTCACCATTTTCTTCACCATTTTCACCGTTTTGTCTGGCCTTTCTTCTGGCCTTCTTGGCTTCCTTGACAGCATTCTTTGCTGCCACATTCGCCTGCTGCGTTGCTCTTCTCTGTTCCTTGAGACGTTGCTTTACCTGGTGCTTTTTCTGGAGAGCAGCGGCCTCAGCATCGGATTTCTTGATCGTAGCGTGGTAAATCGTCTTTGAAGAACCCACCAAACCTTCTTCTATCTTCATCAACGACATGTTGATCCGTGGACCAAGCTCCGTAAGCTTGATGGCTCTTTTTCGAGTGGTTTCTTGCGCTGGTTCCTTTTTGGTGACGATTTCTTCCTTGATTTCAACCACCGCGTCGTCCTCAACCTCCGAATCCGAGGTCATTCCACCCACGGCGTACGGATCCAACAACAAGTCGCTTACGTCGGTGTTACGGGCTAAATTTGGCAACTTTTTCTGGACCAACTTTTTGATGTTTCTGCTTTCCTCAACCATTTTGGTGTTGATGGCGTAGTGTCTGAGATCAATCAGACCGTCTTCGCTCTTGTTGATCATCAACACCCGCTTGATTGACGAAACTTTGGTCAGTTGTGGCTGGATGGGCGGAAACATGTTCTGGAACACCGTGACAAGCAACTTTTCGTGCTCCGCGGCCTTGGTGGAAAACCCGTTCAACACAAGCAACGGCGGAGCCAAAAACTCCTTCAGTTCCTTTCCAACCGACTTGGGTCTCTTCAAGATGCCACGGACGTCTTTGGCAAGCGAGTAAGTGTTGATTTTGAACTGGAGCGTGGGACCACGAGGAAGCTTCCCAATACGGAGCGAGATGTGGCCTGTATCTTCCGACTGGTTGAAGAGAAAGAGGTCCAGCACACCCAACGGACCTGCCATCACCACAAAGTCACGGAGTTTGTTGGACTTGCGTTCACGCAAGTTGATGGCGGTGTGCGGCTGCATGACGTTTCTGAAGTCTTTGACGAGCTGCGAAAGCGAATGGTTGCGGAGCGACGAACCCAAACGGATCACCATTGAGCGTGGGATCTTTGCAAGTTCCTCTTCCGACACTTTCTTGTGTGTTCTTGTCTTGGTTCTGCGTTTTGCCATAAAGAATAGTGTTACTAAAGGGAGATGGGCATCGCATTTTTCACGGTGAAAAATCAAAAAAAAAAAAAAAGCCTACATCATCACCAAACTCCTCATCATGCTGAAAGTATCGAAAAAGACGGCTTCCGATACACGGAAGTTGGCGGAAAAGATCAAGAAACATGCGATGGAGCAACAGCAGAAACCAGAAGAAACAAAACCGTCGGGAAAAACGGAGATCGAGGTCGATGCTGCTGCCACTCCCCGGTTCCAGACATTCAGTGAACTTGCGCTCATCCCCGAGCTTTTGGAGCTGATCCAGGCAATGAAGTTCAGTACTCCTACACCAATCCAGGCTGAGGCGATTCCACATGCTCTTGAGGGCAAAGATATTATTGGTTTGGCCCAGACAGGTTCCGGAAAGACCGCGGCGTTCGCGATCCCAATACTTCAGCTGTTATTTGAGTCTCCAGCACCTTATTATGCGCTTGTGCTTGCTCCCACCCGTGAATTGGCATATCAGATTAACGAAACGTTTGTGGCACTCGGACTGGCAATGGGGCTCCGGTCTGCGTGCGTGGTTGGTGGAATGGACATGATGGACCAGGCCCGTGACTTGATGCGCAAGCCACATGTCATCGTGGCGACTCCAGGACGGATAATGGACCATTTGGAGCATACCAAAGGGTTTTCGCTCAAGAATCTCCGGTTCTTGGTGATGGACGAGGCTGACCGGTTGTTGGATATGGAATTTGGTCCTGTTCTCGACAAGATTCTTCGGCTTATTCCTCAGAAGAGAACCACGTACTTGTTTTCGGCAACAATGACCAGTAAAGTCGAGAAGTTGCAGCGGGCGTCGCTCCACAACCCCGTAAGAGTCGCAGTGAGCACCAAGTACCAAACAGCCGACAATTTAGTGCAGCTGATGATGTTGGTGAGTGACGGATACAAGAACACGTACCTTGTACATTTACTCAACGAATATGTGGGCAAGAGTACCATCATTTTCACTCGAACATGTGCCCATGCCCAGCGTACTGCGCTTCTTGCTCGGATCCTTGGGTTTCTGGCGGTGCCTCTCCATGGCCAATTGACTCAGGCACAGCGTTTGGGGGCATTAAATAAGTTTAAGGCAGGAAAACTGTCGATTCTCGTGGCTACTGACGTGGCAGCGCGTGGTCTTGACATTCCATCGGTCGATATGGTGATAAATTACGATATTCCCACCGATTCAAAGGCATATATTCATCGGGTGGGGCGTACGGCGCGTGCTGGACGTTCAGGACGGTCGATTTCGCTTATTACCCAGTACGATCTCGAGTTATACTTGCGGATTGAGGCTGTTTTGGGCCAGAAACTTCCCAAAGACCCAGCACCTCCCAAAGAAGTGTTGGCAGCGTTACATGTTCATGTTGATAAGGCGAGTGCCGAAGCCATTCGCCAGACAAAGGAATTCCATGAAAAGAAATCGAAAAAGAGAGACGACAGAGATCGGGAAGAAAGATAAATAAATAAAACTTTATTAATAAACATTATATGTAACCCCGATGCAAGAAATGAACCGGACACTCGCCGGTGCCCTTCTTCTTAAACCAAAACTTGATGCATTTGTAGTGAAATACGCAAAGACACTCCATCCGTGCCACCTTGTCGCCGGGCTTGAGCTCCTCCAAACAAATCACACACTCGTCATCGATCGGATCCTTTTCAGGAAATGTCAGCTGCAGCATTACCAGTCCCACAAATTCTTCTGGTGCTTCTGCTGCCGTTGGAACTGCTTCATACTGTGGTTTCGGGATCGGAGGCATATTAAACACAAGCATCTTATTCACGGGCTGTGTGTGCCGTGGCGAGTTGAACCTCTGGTTATCATCACGGGTAAAATCATACGCCACCAAACACTCGCTGATATGTGCCTCTTTCGCTCGTTCCAAACGGTCGCCGTTTTCATTGGCAAAAAGCTTTACAAGATCAATGGCACAAACAGGACACAAATCACCATCGCTGCCGTCGTCGTTTCGTCGATTGAGTGTCGATGTCAGCAGCTGAATCATTCTGGTCGATGTCTGCGTACTAAACTTTGTTGTCAGCGCATTATCGGGATCGACAGGTGGCTGTCTTTCACGACGAAAACCGCCATTTTCATGGCCATTTTCGTGACTGTGACCATTTTCGCCATCCAACGCCCTCCTGATCATTGTGATCTCGTCAGCACACTCATCACACGTCCGGTGATGCTCGTACGACGTCGCAGGCGCGGTTCCTTCGGCCTCCACAATCGTCGTATGTGGAAAGTACTGGACGTTCTGCTCAGAGCAACGACCACAAACAACTCGTCCACACTTACGGCAATGGTGTCTTCGGTTGAAAAAGGTGAATTTCGAGCGGCAAAGAAAGCACGCCGTGACTTCATCATCGGGTTGCCACACTAGTTCCATTGAGGTCAGCAGGAAGAAGAAATAACGGAAAACGAGTCGGAAAATAAAGGAGAAAATGAGGTTTAGAAGCTCAAAAGTTTCAAAAATTGACCTTAAATTCACGAATCAGCAGCGGGTTTTGAATCCAGCACAGTGTGTGGTGCTGGTTTCGGGGAGCTTATCGTTATCAGATCAGATGATTAATTGATTTGCACACGATAAAACAAAAAATTTGAACAGAATAAAACTGTAAACTGAAATAATCTGTTAAATTTTAACTTGCAGTTTACAACCTGCAAATATCATTTTTCAATAATTTATCAAAACCCAGAAACTGAAACATTTCACCTTGCACGAATGTCCGACCGGCTTACCCAGCTCCAGGTGTGTCTTGATCAGTTGGTGGAGCAATTCAATGCCACAGTGAATTATGTGAACAACCACAGCGAGCCGGCGCTTTTGGACGACGAGCCAACGCTGGTGAGTAACATTGCAGCGAATGCACCAATTCCTGGCCAACTGCAGCAACAGCAACAGCAACAGCAACAACAGGCGTCACTGGGCTTCGGAACAGCGGCACAGCTGCCTCAGGCAGGCGGAGCAGCGAAACTGCTGAGTTTTGGCAGCACCGTGAACGAACTTGCGACGGATATCATCTTGAAATCGCGTCAGATCAGCATGCTCATCGACTCGTTACCAGGAATCGGTGTGTCTCCCGAAAGCCAGCTCAAGATCATTGCCGATCTTACACGGGATTTGGAGGACGTGGAGAGGAAGCGGATTGATAAGATAAGAGAGAAGGACGAGTTGTTGAAGTGGTGTGAGGAGTTGATTGCTGAGGTTGCAGGAGGAATTGCTGATACGAGAAAGTAACGAACTAATCAAAATTACTTGCTTCACTCGTGGGTTTGTGTTGATTTGTTTGATTTGTTTGATTTTTTTCAATTCATTTAATCCACCAAAATGACCGATTTCAGATCATTTTCATGAGGTTCAGTAAAGATATTTGACAATCAAGACAGACTCAACAACCTCAACAGATCAATTCAAAAGCTCAATAAAAGCATTCTGCGATACTAATCAAGTACTACCGTTCGTATGGCTTGAGTTAGAATCTGAAAACCCGTTTCAAGAATCTCCCTCCAAAGCAAAAAAAGTAAGGGTCTAACTCTAAAGTTTAAGGGTATCTACAGTTTTATGACGAGTTGAGTTGAAGTTCAAGGGTACTAAAGCAAGTGATAACACAACAGAAATGATAATATTAGAATTGATGATGTATATATTTTTATTACTGGTACCGATCACAGTCCATATCCCAAGTAGACAACCACTGTGCACGTCTACACGCTTTCTGGGTCCACAGCGAGCCATAAATGATCGGAATAAACGCCACGAAGCCATAAATTGCTCCTCCAAGTATCGCTGCCGTCAACAAGTAGCCCAAACGGCCACGGGCAACGCGGTACTCGAGAAACTGTGCTACCAACAAAATCGAAAAGTATAACAGCCCCAAGTAATGGTGGAGGTAGAGTACACGGCCCATCCAGAAGTACGGAGCGTAGTGGAGTATCCATGCAGTCATGAGCTCGAACGAAGACCGGTAAAACGTTGCTGTTGCCGTTGGTTCATGCACCAACGTAAACGGATTGAGAAGCAGCAGAAGCCGGATAAAGTGCGTTGCCAGCACCACCATAAGCACGGCAGCTGCTGTCCACCACACCACGCAGTTTCCCAAGAAGTAGATATGGCTGGACTCGCCTTCAATACTTCCGAAATAACTTACTCCGCGAACCAACCATGGCCACAGCACAGGAGACGAAGCATAAGGATGTGATGGTTCTAGATCTCTGTTGGTGCGGTACATGGCAACGTGGTACTCCCAGACACGTCTCCAGAACGGCATTGGTGGGAACAGTACGATTTCAGTATCCTTGAGGGCTGGGTGCCGATTCAGCTCGATGTACCACAAAGTATTTGGAATTGTGGGTTCGTTAACGCACAAAACTTCGTTCTGATTGAACCCCCAGTCCTCTGGAAGCCGCTGTTCGTGGCTCATGAGGGTACAAATCGTTCCTTGATGAAGTAACTGAAATACCAGCTCGGTTGCCCGAAGCTTACGGAGCGGAAGTTCCGAGGTAGCGTGGGGTTTCAGGGAAAGAATACGGACCTTGAACTCGTAGTTGATGTCACCCAACAACTCAGCACGCAGCAGATTGCACAGCACCTCATTGGCGTAGTCATGTTCGCTAATTGGCGGCCTCACGTCGTTGACACGAAGATATTTGCCGGTAGCAACGTGGAAAAGACGCACAATGTCGCCATCTTTGACGGGACGGAACTTCTGTTGGAGCTGGCCCTCACGGGACTTGGTTTTGGTTTCTATGATCCATTCGTTCTGGAAATCCGGCTCAAACAGATACAACGTCACCTGCTGCTCGCCACTGCCCCGTGGATAGTTGTGCAGATGCAGGTGGAGGTACGATTCCAACCCATTGTGCTTGATGGTGACGGTACTACCGTAAGAAACATCAACGGGCATGTTGCGGAACCACGAATCGTCAAACAGAGACTTGAACCACGGCGAAACCGCACCAGAACCAGCACCATTGATTGGTAAGCTCACAAAATGCACCGCAAACATCGCAAGATAAATACTTCCGGGGAAAACCACGAGTGCAGCGAACCGGGCACCGAAATGGCGCCACCATTCGCGGTCCAGCACCTCCAAGTCGCCCAAAAGCTCCCAGAGATCACGCAAAGTGAATAAACCAATTGAGATCACGGTAAAGAGCGCTGTAAGTTTGGTAGAAAGCGCAAGCCCGAGTCCAAATCCCGTAGATATCAAAAACTTGTACCATTTCCGCGAAAACGGCGGTTCTAGCTGCTGTTTCTGATACCCGTACCATGCAAGTGCCACAGAAAACAACCAAGGAGCATCGATCAAGATGAATCTCAGCTGGATCACGAATGTGCTCTCAAATAACACCAAAGCTGCACCGACAAACGCAATCAACGGCCGTGTCGAACACCGCAATGTTCCGTACGCCAACAACACCGTACCGATCCCGGAAATGGCCGGAAATAGACGCATGGCAACA
This sequence comes from Teunomyces lycoperdinae, assembly GCA_030574955.1. Classification (NCBI taxonomy): domain Eukaryota; kingdom Fungi; phylum Ascomycota; class Pichiomycetes; order Serinales; family Debaryomycetaceae; genus Teunomyces; species Teunomyces lycoperdinae. Next base: position 70,839 of record JAJMFY010000030.1, read on the forward strand.
TACGGCACTTCTTCTGGATAAATATCACCGATTTGCAGAAACATAAAGTAGCCGTTCCACCCAAATACTGTTGCGATCCACGTATATATCAACTTGGCCAATGGCGGATGTACGTCCATGAAAAACCGACCAAAGAAGTAATCACGAGCAAACCCGCCAAAATGAACTTCATCAAACACCACTGCAGACGGCAATGGCAACTTGTACAACCGGACAGCCACGCTCAAGAAGAGCAAAATCACCGGGAAAAAACGGTCGGCTTTCTTTTTCTCCGTCACAGCAAGGCGGCTGGGAGAAACAGCAGAGCTTCGGAATACACGATAACGACCCGCTTTATAACCGGGCGGAAATTGCCGTCCTTTTTCCACCATTATTGATTGATTTCGATGTCAAAGTTTCAATAATTTACTAACCTGGAAAATTATATATGAAATTATTGTGCTCAAATCTTGCAGGTAAAAATACAAATAGACTATATATAAACCATGACGCGCCCCCTGCATAATGAAATGAGCGAGGGAGTGATTAAATTACTACATAAATATGTAACATGCAATGCCAAAAATCTATTAAAACCTGCCAAATGTCCAATTAGACCGCAGTATTCTTGACGTCTTCAACATGATTAGCGTGGAAAACTTCACAGAGGCCCTGGTAAAATCGCACCAACACGCCACAAATACAACCAATGGTGATCAAGATCAATACCACGGCGTAAATCGTGCCCATGACCCTAAAAAACTTGAATCCGCTGCCAAAGATACGGTAAACCTCGGTATTGGCAAGAGACATCGTACCGAGCGGGAAAGTCATGGCCCAGAATGCCTTGGAAAATGTAATAAAGCCCTTGTAGGTGAGGTTAGGGTTAGGTTTGGAAGCAAATGGACGGACTTTGGATAAGGTCGATACTACAGCAACCATGGTCATAAAGTAACCAAATGACATGAGAAGGAAACCGGCAAACGTGGAACAGAGAAGGCACACTGTACCAACAATGTTCTTGGTGGCCTCAAGATCGGCACCTTTGTCCAAAAAGTCCAAGTAAGCACCCACTGGCAGCCCGTATACCTCGTGGACAATCTTGTAGCAGTTATCGCCAAACATCAAGATACCGTATGCGCCTTGGCCCAAGAAACCAATAGGCAAGAAGCCGGTAAACACCAACTGCGTGGCAGGGATTTTGTGAACGATCAACTTCCAGAAGTATACGCTTGTGATGAGAAACGAAATGACAATCGCGTTGGACCAGAGGACAAATGTCGTTACCAACGTGATAACCTTCATGCTGAGACCAGGCAAGTCCATCACAATGATGTTGCCCAGCGATGCCACGACGGTCAATGTGACAATAGGAAGAAGTAAGGTGGCGTGCAAGTCAGACAGTTCGATCTTGTTGCCCAACTTGGAAAAGAACGAGAGGTACACAATCACGGTAGCTGTGTACACCGAAAGGAAAACCGCAAACCACCAGAGAACCCAGATACCAACAATACCACCCTTCGGCACAATGAATTTCAAAAAGTTGACGATGGTGGTGAAGCCCATGGGGAATGTGCCCATGTACACGGCGATGCTGGCGTTGGTGTGAAACTGGCGGAGCTTGCCAGGATACTTGATGCAGACGGCCACAAACAGCACGGTAGTAATTATGAAAAAGATGCAACAGATGCCAAACATAACGTACGAACAATCACGTAACCACTGGCCGTCATATGGAAAGTTGTACAAGATATTTGACAGGATACCAGTACCCATTACTGTGGTGAAGTATGCTGGTGTAAATCCCGATAAAAGTCTATCGTCGACCCACTGGTAAAATTTGCATTTCCATGTAATATTTGTTTGAAGTGTAGAATCGGTCAGAGATTTCGTACTGTCCATTGTGTGATGTGAAATGTGGAGAAGATATAGACAAAAAAAAAACTGTGGATTCGCGGCGGCTTTTAAACTCGAACTCATCGCCCGCCGCGGTCTTTGGTCCACCATAGCATCACCCATACACGCCAGCGGCAATGCGGCTATTTCCTGAATAGGTAACTTTTCGATGGTAAAATTTGTTTTTCAAACCCCTATCACTGTCGCAAACCCCGGGTTCCCCGACCTCACGCAAGGTTTCAGTGCCACCAAAATTACCACAAATAACCATAAATGTAACCACATTGCAAGGTTTGAATACCCGTGACAATCCAATCCGCGTAACCCTCTCATTTTCCCCTCTCCAGCAGTTACAACATCATCCAACTGAGAAGGGTATTGCATTCTGGCTGGACAGAAACCGGTTCCGTAGCTCTTTATCACTTTCTTTGCCTTTCAAACGAAAAGAAATCCATCAGCAATCGTTATGAACTTCTGAAATGTATACCGTGAAGTCGTTCTGGCTTATCTTGAGAGCCGTTTGCCTACCCGATATGGAAACTCCTGTCATGCAGCCTGGCGGGCCTTAATCTTGCAGGGATAACACAGCGTGGAATCAAGGGCCGACAGCGTACCAAATTGGGCGATGGGATTTTGGTTCTTTGTACGGGGTTTGGAAAGAGTCGCGGCCCTTAGGATTCCGGCCACGTATTCCGAATAAAGTTTACAACCGCTGCGGTCATGTCACATTCCTAATTAGGAAGAAAACCGCTCGTCAGAAAAAAATTGTCGGCCCTAAACTTATCTATATAAACACTGCGGATTCCCACCTACATTTCTGTTTGTACCCGCTCATCAGCATTACCTTACACAACTTTCTACCCATCTACTGCTTTCAGTTTTTATTTTCACTGTCATCAGTACTTATTAATAGCCACACCACTACCTGCATACACCGCCGCCCGCCCCCATTAAGTAACTTACAAATTTCAAGGATGCTTTCATTGAACTCGCAATCGGCATTGCACAATACCGTGCCAAACTCGTGCTCGTCAAACCAGTCCAAGTTGGAGATTGACACAAACTATATTGACTGCGTTCCTAAGACCAGCGGCTTCTACAAGCTTATCATGAAGCTTAAGGAGCTTCTCGGAACCGACAAGGGACTTCACTCGGAAGATATTGATGTTGAAGAAGTGAAGCGGATCATGGAAGAATATGAGTCGAATGAGCTTGACTGGGGCCATCTTGCCCTTCACGATCCATCGCGTAACTATTCGAGAAACGGAATCATTAACTTGAATGGTAACGCTAACCTTTTGATTTTGGTTTGGTCTCCTGGAAAGTCGCTGGCCATCCACGACCATGCCAATGCCCATTGTTGCATGAAGATCTTGGCTGGAGAATTGACAGAATCGCTTTATGATGTTCCACACGGTGAAGGTGAATTAAAGTGTAAGAAGGAAACTCCACTTCCAAGAGACGTTGTGGGATACATTTCCGATGACATTGGCTTGCACCGTATTTCCAACCCATTACAAGACAGATACTCTGTAAGTTTGCACCTTTACACGCCACCATATGCCGCTCTCTATGGCTGCAGCATGTACGAAGCTAGCACCGGAAAGAAGCATCATGTTGACATGTCGAAGTACTACAGCTGGCAAGGTCAGCTTGTGAATGCGACGAACAGTTCTACTTGTTAAAATGGCGGATTGTAGATCAATCACATTGAATACACAGATATGTTTAGTACAATTTAGTAAATTCCGTACCTCCTTCCTTTGATGGTGGCACCTGTAGCCAGTTGAGATGGTCGTAATTGCTGGTTCCGTCGATCATGTGGAAGGCATAGACATAACGAGACTGAGTCGAACGGTTCTTTTCGGATTTATGGAGCACCGAGTTGTTTATAAGCACCAAAGAACCTGCCGGACACTCCACTGGAACGTAGTTGCTGGTATCGGAGCTCGGTTCTGGCGCTGGTTCGTGCTCTACGCCAATGAAATTGCACCCTTTATCACCGTTATCGATCTTGACAAAACGCTGCGTGATGGGAAATTGCTTATGCGAGCCGGGATAATACCACAAGCATCCGTTTTCTTTGGTTACATCTTCAAGAGCAAACCAGAACCCAACCGCAGTTTGCGGCTGGGTGAAGAGGAAACTTCCATCGGTATGAGGAGGCACGGCATTGTCTCTCTCGTCGTCCTGCTCAGACTTTACTGGTTGCTTGAAGATACACATCGACTGCAACACACGTGGATCTTCATACTTCAAGGCACGGGCGATGTTCCGGACATTGTCGTTCACCGTTAATTGGGCAAATACATCGTCATGCATATGCAAACCATGGCCGATCTTGTTGATGGCCTGCTCTTTTGGGTACCGGAGCTTGCCGTTATCATCAAAGGCATCCACATCAAAGAAAAAAGATACTTTATCGGACGATTCAAAGAAATATGTGTCGCCAATATGGTCGTTGGCATTGGTCTTGAAACTTGTACGAGGATGCGTCTCGATATCAAACTGATCCAACAATTCGCGTGACCGCTGAAGTGCTGCTTTGATCTGAGACCTGTCTAAATATCCAGGAATACAAAGAACACCTTCACGATCAAACGCATCAAGCTGTTCGGGAGTAAGTTCTACCATTGCTTGATTGCTATTAATTAAATCCGTTTTTCTATGAACATACCATTATTGGGATTTGGCTCCTGCAGATAAGTATGTACACCTCAACCCCCGCCAACAACTAAAACCATGCCAGGCAAACTCTGGACCTAAAATGCATTACAAAATTGCCGCAAAGTTGATCCTGGTGTGAAATATGCACTTTTTTTAGGGAAACAGTATTGGTATATTTGACTATTTTGATATTTACTGAATTTTGATGAGCCTTGTCAGCACAAAAAGTGAACAAGGTTGAAAATAGGAGCAATAATTAATCGCTGAAAGCCACACTGCTAGACATCTTAAACGCAAAAAGGTATAAGATGTTCAACTATCCAGGAAACTGGGTGTCGTATATGTCCCATGAAGTCAGCGTCGTAAGTCAAATTAATATCCCAAAATATGCGTTTTTGTTTTAATATTTATTTTCTAATTGTTGCATCAACCATAAAATAATTGTGCATGAATGTATTCAGTCTCTCTAGTAAATAAAAATATAATATTTATGATATTTTGAAGTCCATTTTTATTAAATGCTGCGGGTGTGAGGCTTTTTGGGCTGATTAGTACCTTCCCAGAAAATTTCTAGCGCCACTCCTAGAATGGCTTGGCTAGTGTCGTTTGCTGCACGAATCTGGCAATTCTATTCACATCACTCGTATTTACCGGAAAATGCCCAAAGATGTGTTAAAAAATTTCCACACTAAAGCTAGAAATCGCTTTGTATACTACTCCTAATTACTTCAATTATACATGGTATGGTGGAGAAAGCCTGCTAATTACATCTTTTTTTTAGCTTTTCGGGTTCGGAAGAGTATACAATACTTCTGAGTTACGAGTTACGTTAAGAAGTTAAAGCTTGCTTGGATCTAAACCTAACTCAAGAACAATATGATTCAGCCGTATCTTTAATCAATTTTTTATTTAGAGGCGGTTAGAGAGGGTTTGCTGGTTATATATATATTCTACTTTAATGTGTATATGTGGAAGAAGAATAAAATACATTGTGAGTTATTTTTAGTTATATTTTGTGACAAGATAAAAATACAAGTTAATTAATATCAAGTAGCTAAAAATATGTAGACAATGAATTATCTATACCTGACTGGAAAATAACTAAGAAAAACTAAACCCCAATTTCTCTCAACAATAAGAATCTGTCTCGGAACGAGATACGATTCTCCCAATTGCCAACAAAAATCCTAGACCAAATTCCGTGTGTCTTGATAAAAATTGAGGTAGATTTTGGGGCCAAATGGTTTTCGCGAATATGTAGACTTACTTACTCATCTCTGAAACTTCTTCAACTCAAAAAGTCTAAAAACTGGGTATGCTACTCCCGAAAAAGCTGCGCATAGCCAAAACCCAACATCACCCCCATTCTCTCCTATAAGTTTTGCAATGGGACCACGCCAGTAAACTTGATTCATACCTATAACTGCACCTACTACTCCACAGACAAATGCACCTGCAGCAGCCAATCCCATGGTGATTTGCAGCGGTTTATCCCAGCAACTCCAATTGTAGAGGTATGGGCTTCTTTCAGGGAACTCTCTGCTGTGCCACGATCGAGCCCATTCTGTGGACCGAAATATTAGATTTTCTTCTAACAAGATCATGATGTAGATGGAGATCCAATATCCCAACATGGGAAGGAAGTTACCGATAATGGTGGAAAAATGCAGTCTACCAGCTAGAGAAATTACACAGTACACCACTGTCACCAAGGCGGCCCAGCACCAGCGCGGTACTATTGCCAACTTGGTGTCGATAAGCTGGAATTCAAAAGCTACCGAGTATGTGTTCATGATGTTATTGCAGACAAGCGAGAGGTAGAGAATTACCACCACAAATTGGCCAAAACGGCCCCACGGCTCGAAACAGGCGGCTATAAGACCCCCGATTCCATTTTTCGCATATGCATCGTTCCATGGCTGATACGAATAAGTGATATTACCACAGATTGTTCCTGCAACTGCCACTAGCGTGGTAGGGACGACAATACCAAGAAAAGTTACCAAGAATACCTGGATCGATGGCGTTTCCTCCGGGAACAAGATATAATAGTCAGAGGCTCCCGATCCCCAGGTTGCTGTAACGGAATACCCAATGGTAAAGAACGATAGCCAGTTGCCAACATCCTGATGTCCAACTGCCAAGTTTGCTTCGTGGATGTACTCTGTTTTCTTGCATACCACAACGTAGAACAAACATACAGCGATTGTTACCGGAACAGCGGTGATTGTCTGGAACCGAAGCAATACTCGGATACCAAACACTGCAATTACCAAACTTATAACCGAAATAATGATAATTCCTACTGATTGAGGGACATTTTTCAGTAAAGCAGCAAGGACCTGACCTCCTAACACGCAATTTACAACACTCCATCCGATCCCACCAACAATGCACACAAGAGCCACGAATTTGACTCCCCATTGTCCAAAAAGGAACCTCGCACTAACCATCTGTCGACAGCCTGATTTTGGGCCCATTGTAGAACAGTAAGCAGGAACCAAGCAGCCGATAATCATGGAAACTACTCCACTCACCAACGAGTTTCTGAGGTTGAGACCATACAAAAGTGTTGGCAAAAAGAAAGAAGACATTGAAGTTAAACCTCCACATGCAGCAAACCAGAGCCCAACAACATGGAGGAACTGGACCAATCTAGATTGGGACGTGGCTCGTCTTTCTTCAGGCGTAACCCGTTCAATACCCTTGGTTTCTATCCCCCAACTTCCGAGCTTATAGGCCCATCGAAGATAAGAAGGTATTGTGACTGAGTTAGCAGAGGTGGTTGTAGTTGATACAGAAATCTCTTTAGACATATTCACCACCAGAAAGAATGGTTTGGTAACCGTTCAGCACCCAACAGTATTAAAATATTTTCCAACGTAACTGTCAATGAGCTTGGCTGCAAGTTTTGCGACATATAAGTGCATGCAAATTTATAGTATTAAACTCTTACAGGGATAATCACAAACTACGCTTTATATGTTTTATTAAAAAAAACTGTGAATTGTTTTAATTATCATTAAACACTCAGAACCTACAATGAGTTTTATTTCCCAGTATGAGGACTTATACTTACAGTCGATTTCCCACCCATTGACCGAAGAGCTTTGTGCTGGGACCCTTTCTGACCAGAAGCTTTATAGATATCTTTCGCAAGATTTGAAGTATTTCCAGGTTGGATTGAGGCTCTTTGGAAGAGCACTTTCGTTATGCAACGACGAAAAGGCAGCAATAATTCTAGCTAAACAGATTGGTTTTATTGCTGGAGACGAAAACATTTATTTCAGCGATACTCTTGCAGAATTAAGCCAATACGGATCGGGTAATGATGCTGCGTTACCAGCTGTTGATACGTATAATAAATACATGGCCGAATTGACACAACATGGAACGTATGCTGAACTTATCACTCTTCTCTACGTCATGGAAAAGGTATATTTGGGCTGGGCCGAATTGAATGTGAAAAACGGAATGGTTGCGGCCGATCTCGCACCCAAGCACCAGGGCTGGATTGATTTACATTACGGCAACGAATTTTCCCAATGGGTTCAGTTTTTGGAGGATGAAGTTGAACGGACCCGAAACAGCAACAATGAAGCTGCCATGGAAACCGTGTTCAAAATAACTTTACAGTATGAAGTTGCCTTTTTTACTGAATGCTACAATCACAACGCGGCCAACTAAGCACATTCAATATTTAATACATTGTCCCCCCCTCCCCGTAAAAGCATATTATTTTACCCTATTAATTTCGACCTTGTAAGTGGATAGCGTAACTATGCACTTAAACCTATAAAGAATAACGTACAAACTATTCGGTTGAGAAGTATAAATAGTGCCCCCCTTGAACCTTCTCTCCTTCCCTAACATTATCAAATTAGATTATGACTACTGAGAAAGTTTCCTTTTGCCTCAATTGGGAAGCTACGCCTTACCATATCCCCGTCTATATTGCTCAGACTAAGGGGTTCTTTAAGGAAGAAGATGTAGATGTTTCCATACTTGAACCTTCGAACCCTTCTGATGTCACGGAATTAATTGGCTCCGGTAAAATCGACATGGGACTTAAAGCAATGGTCCATACTCTTGCAGCCAAGGCCCGAGGCTTTCCTATTACCGCAGTTGGATCACTCTTAGACGAACCTTTCACCGGTGTGTTATACCTTGAAGGTAGCGGTATTACCTCTGAATTCCAGTCTCTCAAGGGAAAGAAGATTGGATACGTTGGGGAATTTGGCAAGATCCAGATTGATGAGCTCACCAAACACTACGGAATGACCACTGACGACTACACCGCAGTCAGATGTGGCATGAACGTAGCCAAGTACATCATTGAAGGAAAGATTGATGCTGGAATTGGTATTGAGTGTATCCAACAGGTCGAGTTGGAAGAGTATTTGCGTGGGCAGGGCAGGGCAATTCTGGCTGCGAAAATGTTGCGTATCGATAAATTGGCCGAGTTGGGATGCTGCTGCTTCTGTACAATTTTGTACATCTGTAACGATGAGTTCTTAAAACAGAACCCCGAAAAGGTTAAAAAGATTCTTAGAGCATTGAAAAAGGCTACGGACTATGTGCTTGCGGAACCAGAACGGGCTTGGGCAGAATACGGCGACTTCAAGCCAGCAATGACCCTGAACCTCAACACTAAGATGTTTGAAAGATGCTTTGCTTACTTTTCTGATTCGTTGTTTAATGTCCATCGTGACTGGGCCAAGGTGACAAAGTACGGAAAGAGATTGGAAATCTTACCTGAAGATTACGTTGCTAACTACACCAACGAATACTTGACTTGGGATGAACCAACGGAAGTCGATGATCCTTTAAAGGCACAGGAATTAATGGCCCAGCACCAGGAAGTATGTAAAGCCTGTGGAGGCTACAGAAGACTTGTTCTTGGTAATTAAATCGAAGTTTTTTTTATAACAATTGGAGCTATTTACATTATTTACATTTATTCAGAGGGATGGTTTTACTTGTACAAGAAACCAAGCCAGCCTTCCTTTCTCTGATCTCTTTCCTTTTCTGGAATAAAGGCATCAATATGTTTCTTGATCTTTTCCACACCTTCAGCTGCAGTAGCTTCACGGCCAATGACATCAACGAAGTTACCTTCAGAGTCAATCAAATAGAAGAAGATCGAGTGATCTACCAAGTAATCTTGGCCTGGCTTCACGTCTGGAGGAGTGGAGAAGTACACTCTGAACTGCTTACATGCCTTCTTAACACTTTCGTATGAACCGGTCAAACCAACAATACCGTCATGGAAATCATCCAAGTATTGTCTGAGAATCTCAGGGGTGTCTCTAGCAGGATCACATGTAATAAAGATCGGTTGTAACTCGATCTTGTCCTTGGCCAACTCGTCCAACATTTCGCCCAACTTGTCTAATTCATCCGGACACACGTCTGGACAGTGAGAGAATCCGAAATAGAGAATAGAAAACTTCTTTTCATCGTTCTTCAAGTTTTCTTGAGTGAACTCTTTTCCTTCGGTATCAATCAAACTAAAGGGACCACCAATGAGAGGCCGTCCCATACCACGTTTGGCTTCAACTTCTTTTTGAAGTTGTAATCTTTCTTTTTCTTTACTGAACCAGTAGGTAAAACCACCACCAGCAACCAACAACACAAGAACAGCTTTCCATGAGGCAAACTCAATACTGTTGGCTGCGTACTTTTTGGATGAGTCTTGACTTCCACCAATAGCAACTCTACTCAAAGGACGTTTCCGAGGAGTTTCCTGTTGAAGCAAGCATGCTGTACTAAATCTGGCAGCTCTGACATTCTGGACGCTTCTAGCGCCGATACGGCTGATACGTGAAAGCATGATTTGGTGGGTTGATTTTTCAGTCTTTTCTGATTGAAGTATACAGCTTGGATATGTGCAGGAGACTTGCTAGAATCAGGGAACTAGAAAGTAGAGAAAATGGCTTTGTTTCTGGCAAAATAAAAACTTGAAGCAGGAACCAAAAGCCTTGAAAGATTAATAGTTTTAGTTGTTGGTTGTAGGTTTCAGAAAAATCAAGCAAAAATAATGTGTTGAAAGTGAATGATTTGCAAACCCCGAAATGGACATGAGCATTTATTTGAGCAATTTTCGCTAGCGAGAAGAAATGGTGGCGAGCGGTCATTAAACATAATTAGAGTCTCGCTAAAAGTTAGGGAGAAATAGCAGGTAATTTTGGGATTGTTCTCGCTCCTTTTTCCACCATTTCTCGCTATTTCTTTTTTTTCTTCCATGAATTAAATACCATCTCATCACTTACAAAAATGACGGTACAAGATTTGGTAACTTGGGCTCGGGAAAACGGAGCCAAGATCAGTTCTCATATCGAGTTTAAACGTATCAGTGACGATAATATCGGTGCATTTTACTCCGAAAATGGACCCGAAACCATTCCAGATTTATCAGGAAACCATCTCCGCCTTCCATTCAAGTTGATTGTGACTCGAGATGCAGCCGTCAAGTCGTTTGGTAGCGACTTTTCCGAAGGCACCGAAGGCACCAAAGGCACAGGCACCAACTCGCTTCTAAAACTCTTTTTGGCTCGAGAAAGAACTAGTAACTTCATTTCCAGCTCATTTTTTGCTCCATATTTACAGATTTTGCCATCTCTCAACGCCATTGGATCGCCATACACTTGGAACGAGGCCGACAAAACTCTTCTTAGTGGTACTAACTTGGGAAGTTCACTTAGAGCCAACATGAACCAAATTATCGAGGAATGGTGGGCCATAATTAACAAGTTACCGGCAGATATCGCTACTCCACCAGACCATTTTGTTAACATGAAATTCTACTACGAGCACAAGTTCTATACCGATGCTGATCTTTACACGTACTTTTCCAGTGCTTCGGTTGATAACTGGACGAGTTTCGCCAGCTATTTGTGGGCTTCGTTGGTGTTGAAATCGCGTTCTTTCCCAGCATACTTAATGAAGGCCGATCTTGGCCGCGAGGTCAAGCAGGACGAAGCAATGTTGTTGCCGCTAGTCGATTTGCTTAATCACAATCCTTCTGCAAAAGTGAAATGGACTGCAGGCGGAAATCTGTTTGATTTCACGGCAGAATCGCCCAATAATGGCGAGTTGTACAACAATTACGGCATGAAAGGTAACGAGGAGTTGCTTCTCGCGTACGGATTCTGTTTACCAAACAATGTGGCTGATTCGGCTGCGTTAAAGATCAAGATCCCGGACCAATTGCTTGCTGAAGTCCAGGAAAAAGGCCTTGAACTTCCCAAACTCAGCGACTATACGACATCGGTGGTTCTGGCCGGTGAATCTGGTGATCAGACCGATTATTCTGATGGTGTTCTTTTCTTCATTACGAAGAATCATGTTCCTCCAAGTTTGGTGAAGCTTTTTCAGTACTTGGTGCGGGTCGAAGGCGAGTCGGAAATCACGCTTCGGAGCCGTTTCGCCGGTCTCAACCAGCTCCGTGGTGCTATTGAGAGCAAGAGCGGGTTATTGAAAGCTGTTCTGGCCGCAAACATGTCTGGAAATGCTGAAAAGGTGCGGATATATGTTGAATCGCAGCGTCAGATCTTTCTGGCGGCGGTTAAGACGCTTAAGAGACAAGAGAAGGAGATGTTGGCAGAACACAAGGCGGATCTTGTGTCTCTCAAGAGCGTTTATAAAAAGGATACGAAGTTTCTGCAGTCATTGCTTGTGAGTTTAGGGATTTCTTCTTACGAGCAGATTGTGGAGCACGAGTTCCAGGACCAGTGTTGGCTTCTCTACTTGATGAGATGTGGTAACCGTGAGCATTATGGTGATAAGGATGTGATTCCCGAATGGATCCATCGTAAATATGGTGAATTGAGCCACGAATCGGTTTCTGCCAGCGAAATCGTTCAGTATCGAGAGATCTACGAGTCGCTTATTCCTCAACTTTCCCAAACCGTACCGGAAATCTACGGTGTGGGCCAATGGCGTGTCGAGGAAATGATTCTTTCAGCCCGTCTCTTGGACAGAATCAGTTTTGTTCGAGGTAAGGAACAAGAATGTATATTAGTTAGAACAACATAGAACAGACTTTTGAGGTTGTTTCGACATTTTAGGCATGTATTACACAAGAAACTATTTATTCTTCCTTGATACCACCAGCACCACTGACTTCAGCGTTTTCAACCGAGTGCTTGTCGGTTTTGATGTCACCGCCAGCACCAGTCAAGGCTTGCATGAAGTTTGGGGCGGCCTTGAAAGGTCTCTTCAAGTCGCCCAGGGCTGGAGTACCGAACAAGTGGATCTTGACGATGTTGGCTTCCAAGGCACTCTTGACGGTGGAGATCGACTGCATGACCAATGGGTTGGTGTACTTCATGTACAAGTGCATACCGGCCATCATGGCGAGCGAGGTGAACACCGACTTGATTTGCGAGTTGACCTGTTGCAAGTCGTACTCCTTGACAGTGGTGACAACGGCCTTTGGTTCGGTCTCACCAGACATAGGGTTGGCTGGCTCAACGTATTTCAAGGTGGTCAAGTCGTTTTTGGCCGAGATCTTTGCCCGAGTGTAGAGGAAGATCGCCAACGCAGCGGCCTGGCACGCCATGTACGCGACACGCACGTACAAAAGAATGGTTGGGTCTTCCAAGTCCAAACGACGGGAGACTTGCATCATGACAAGCATGAGCACGATGTTGCTGACGGCTGGGTTCATTTTTGATGGCGAATAGTTGTTGATTTTTGTCAATTTTTCAACAAGTCTCTCTCTTTTTTTTTTTTTTGATGATTTTCTCCAACGCAGGAAAGTTACACAAAAAAAAGTCACCCAGAATCAAATAGAACTGATAAGAAAAAGGAACGACGAAAACCATAAAAAAAAAACTGTGGAAATTTAACCGCCTTCAATTAACACGAAATTTATTGAAATAAAAGAATGATGCAAAAAAAAAATAATCAAAGTTCTTCAATTCTTCAATTCTTCTTCTTTTCTTTGTTCAATTTTCTCTCCAATTCTCTCATTTATCCTTTCCTTAAAACATTACTCTTTTCTCTTCTTTCATTCTTTATTCGAATTCTTTTATTCTTTTATTGATGCTAATATCTTTTACTCTTCATCATCAAATGTAACGTCACCAAACTCCCAACAGCCAAGATGAGCAGCTCTGGCCTTTTGCTGGACCACAAGCAATTCATCCACATACGTCTTGATGGCTGGAGCCACCACCGCACGCGTATCGACAACAGCAAACCCTTCCTTCACCAACTGCTTGTTGATGTTGTAGCTGGCATCCTTGACAGACTCTTCTGCATCGTACAACACCACATCGTACTCAATTCCAGGTTCCCGGCTTGCCAACGCACTGATCACCAACTGCTTGCCAATCGTAAGGTCATCCAACACCTCCAATGCTTCCGTCAAGTAATCAGTAGGCGTGGTAGGAGGCAATCTGATGTTCTGGAGACGTGCACTGTGTGCAAACACCGGAACCGTACTCAAGCCAAATTTCGCCGGCAATCCACGCAACCCCGACAACGCAACCTTGTCAATCAACCCAAAATCAAGATGCTTCACTTCGTACTTGCCACTCAGTTTGTCAAACGCAACAACTCTGGCACGGTAATACTTGTCGTCGTCGCTAAACTTGGCAGAAACCAACTCTCCCTTCTTTGGAGCACGACTCAAGTTATGCGGCAAGTCAGCAGACGAGGTGCTGGCACTCGGGGTCTGGGCATGGAAGGCAGAAAAACTCTTGCTGAAAGCTTTGTACTTGGCATCGGCCGCCATATCGTGGTACGAAATCACCCCTTCGTTATCAATATCCACCACCTTGACGTCCAAGAACTTGGGCTTCGCAGCCTCCAAATTCACAGCAACAAGCTTGCCCTGCGCCGCTTCCAAGTCCGCCTGTTCCTGGGCCGCATCGTAGCCAGTCCATACACCCTTCTTGGCCGCTTTGGCCTTTTCTTCGGCCTTGAGAAGCTCACCAGAATACTGGTTGCTGTGCACCGAGTAATGTACCTTGGTGAACCCCTGCTCCAACAAACTGGCTTGCACAGGAACAAGACTGCTCGACGGCGCAAACAAGTTACCAATAAACCCTCCAATCTTGTCGGTATCGTAGACCTCAAACTCGACAGTTCTCTGCAAGAACTTCTTGTTCAAGAACTTCACGGCCTCGTCATTCAAGACTTCCGACTTGTCGTTGGTCAAACCACCCAAAACCAACGTCAACTTGGTACCTTCCTTCGGGTTGAACAACTTGAATCGGTTAATCAGAGGAATAAACTCCACATAGTACGAAGAAATTCTCCCCTTTTGCTTGACCGCGTTAAAGAATGACTTGGCTTTGGTAACGTTTTCCGAAGCATCGATGATTCTCGTACCCACAGTCAAGATCTTACTAATATCCTGGCCGGAATAAAAGATCCCGTTTTTACCCAACTTCTTCTGCTCTTCTTCAATCTCAAGCAACCGGTCCCAGTTTAACGATCTCTCATGCGCAGTGGCCTTGCTGTGTCTGATAACACTACCGTAACCATGAGATATTATCAATTCAGACAAGTCACCGTTTCCAAACTTGAAACTAACAAGGAATCTTGCATCGAGCCCCAAATCCTTGTTTTCTGCCCGGTGGCCGTCGATGAAAAGCGTTCCTGACTTGCCAATCACTTTTTGTCTGACAAATTCACGGGCAGTTGACACAAGAGCTTGTTGCTGCTGCGAATTGGAGGTGATGTTCGAGTCAGCAGGTCTTGGTGCTCTAACAGAAGCCAACTGTACCGTCAACTCTTCGTTCGAAGGTAAACAAATAACAAAAGTGTCTGCAGCAAGAACCCTGGCAATATGGACGTTTTCCACCGTAGATCCTGGCTTCAATGACTTACTGGTGACTTTAGAACTCGTGGTGCTAGAAGCAGCAGAAACAGAAGCAAAATCAGAAGAAGCACGCGGAGTGTTGGCGTATAAGCCGTGGCCCAACGCCTTGGCCTTCAATTCGGCCTTTCTCAATCCTGACATGGTGGCAGAACCAATCATACTGGACTGCCAGTCGACTATTTCGGCAAAGCCCAACTCCAACAACTTTTCGTGGATGTTGTTGCCCGAAGGATGGTGAAAAATGGCCAATGGCAAGCCGCCCTGATTTTCACCAATGATGGTGGCCGTAAGTTCGGATTTGGTGGTCAAGAACTTGTCTTCAAAAAACACTTTTGCCTGCTGGGCGACTTTGGTGACGTTGGCTGGCTGCGTTGTATCGTCGGTTCTGGGCGCCTTGATACCTGCCAACAAAAGCGGAGTCGAGATGTGATGAGTCTCGTCCACTAATAAGCGGGCAATAACTCTGTCACCACTAATGACTTTGTCAACAATGGTTTTAAGTGGTTTTGATTGCGATTGGACGACGATTTCCGGGGAAAGCGGCACGATCTCGATTTTGCGGGGCGAAACCGCCCATAAACCCAATGAGTTCAGTTTTGCAGCGGTCTGGGCTTCTTCAAGATCGTAAAAGAGATCGCCATCTTTTTCGGAAAACGATTCCGATAACTTGACCCAACCTTTTTGCAACAAGAATTTTGCCAACGACTGGAAGATTGGCGCCGAAATATCGCCAAATTCACGGCCAGAAGCAGCCTTATAGTCGACCTTAAACTTAATATCCTTTCCAATAAGCAATTGGCGGAGAAACTCTTTAGATTCAAACGAATCGCCGGCTCTCACGTTCGAGAGCGTGAGGGTTCTTTCTGGTGGCGGATATTGGTTGGTTTTTGCGGGAACAAGCACAACTGTGTCGCCGCTCAACACAGATTTAACCTTGGCAACAAAAGACATTGAGAAATATGATAATAAACTAAAATAAAAGGAACGTAATGTTTTTTTTTTGTTTTGTTTTGTTTGAAAGATTGAGTTGTGGGTTGATTTATTGCGTCTGCTGTCACATTTAAAAATCTCGAAATCTTTTTGATCGCCGATTGAACCGCACACGACTCTTAACCTGATAAATCCGGAAAAGTTCCAGTCTCCCCCACCCAAAAAAAAAACTGGTTGTCTGGTGATAAACTTGTTGTATTTTCATTCTTTAAATCCTTTAAATGGTCGGTTCCACCGCACAGAAACGGCTTCTTAAGGAGTACCAGCAAATTACACGTGATCCCCCACCCGGTATCATTGCTGGTCCGGTCTCGGAAGACGACTTGTACCATTGGGAGTGTTTTTTAGAAGGTCCGCTGGCGACATGCTATGAGAACGGCGTGTTTCCTGCCCAGTTAAGCTTTCCTAAAGACTATCCGTTGTCGCCACCGACCCTCAAGTTTTATCCTCCCATTTTGCATCCCAACATTTACGCCGATGGCACTGTTTGTATCTCGATTCTTCATCCTGCCGGCGAGGATCCCAACCAGTACGAGCGGCCAGAAGAGCGGTGGTCGCCGGTACAGCTGATTGAGAAGATCTTGTTGAGTGTGGTGTCGATGTTGGCAGAACCCAATCCCGAAAGCGGTGCCAATATCGATGCATGTAAGCTCTGGAGAGACGACCGGGCTGAGTTCGACCGCCAGGTAAAACAGCACATCCGTGAAAGTTTGGGCTTATGACGATTACGTAGTTCAAAATAAAAGATACCCACGAGTACATTACACGTCTTTAGAACTTCTATTAATAGTATAATTGTCTGGATATTTAATGAACCTGATAATTTCCATCAAATTAATTTCATTCAAATTGATGATGTTTGTTGAGGTTGCAATTGTGGGTGCCGGTGTGGCTGGGCTTCGAGCAGCACAGGTTCTTCTTAAGGAAAAATACGCACCAAACGAGGTGCTTGTGGTGGAAGCACTGGGCAGCGTCGGAGGCCGTATTCGGACCGATACCGACCAGTCGAAATTGGGGTTCAGTTACGATTTGGGTGCAGCGTGGTTCCATGATTCGTTGACGAATCCGGTGTTGCTCATGTTGGAATCGACTCCCGACTTTCGCTTTGACCAAGACACTTATTACAACGACGCTGATCCGCTTGTGTACGCTCTTGATCACGACGGAGCCCTCGATTTGGCAGGATTAAAGGTCAATCGCGTAGTCGAAGAGTTGGAAAAGTACATTGAACTCCATTTCTTTGACCTGTTACAGGCTAAAGATGTCTCTCTCCGCGATATCTGTACCATCTTTTTGGAAAAATACGGCCACCGTTTGTCTTCTGTCCAAAAACAATACGCCCAGCAACATCTCCGGCTCTTGGAGTTATGGTTCGGGATTTCGTGGGACAACATCAGTGCAAAATATGCCGTAATGGAGCACCAGGGCCGCAACTTGCTCAACCGTCGTGGATACGGCCATCTTATTGACCAGTTGGCCACAAATGTACCGGTAAAACTCGAGACTCCCGTCACGAAAATCACCAGGAACGTGAAACTGGGACCCAAGATTCTCTTGGACACTCCAGCAGGACCAATCAATTGTAACTACGTCATTGTCACGGTACCACAAAGTATGCTAACCGAGATCGAATGGGTACCTCCACTTCCAACACGGATTGTCGATGCAGCTGCTCGGATCCATTTCGGAGCATTGGGTAAGGTCATCTTCGAGTTCGATACCGTCTGGTGGCCGGAGAAACATGATCTGTTTGCGATTTTGGCTAAAGATTCAACCGGAACCGACTTGCTGAGTCCATTGACCACTGTGCCGGCACCGTTTACGTATCCAGCATACGTCGTCAACTACGCTCCCGTCCACGGTACCAAGAACGGAAGCAGTTTAAGTATTCTTACGCAGTCGCCGTTGACAAATTACTTGGAACAAAACAAGGACGATGCATGGAAGTATTTTAAGCCGATGTTGTCGAAACTTGCAGTCTCGGCCGTAACTGAACCAATCAACGTGATTGTCTCCGAATGGACACAGAACCCGTACATTCGCGGGTCGTACTCGGCGCTCCATGTTGGCGATGATCCGTCAGACCTCATCATTCAGTTATCTGGTGAATATGAAGGAACGGGAATTGTCGAAAAGCAGGTCCGTTTTGCAGGGGAACACACGATCCTGGACGGTGCTGGATGCGTCCATGGAGCTTACCTGAGTGGAGAACGTGAGGCAAAATGGATCTTGGATAATTCGCAGCCATTAAAATAGTTTGTAAAATTTACTGACCAAAATCTACATCTTTCGTTTACTTCTTCTTGTATGATTTCTTCTTCTGTTTTTCTTTTTCCATTTTTCTTCTGTTTAACTTCTTTTCGTTTACTTCTTGTTTACTTCTTTCTGTACTACTTCTAGCAGCTTCTGGAACCTGCAAGGAGCATGAAAAAAAAATAACTTTAAAGTGAAAAAAATCCATCTCTTCACCACCATTCATCATGGCTACCAGATTCGACGCAGAAACCGCAGACAACCTTGAAGACATTGAAAAGCAGTTTGCTGTCAAGGCCGTAATGCAGGCCGAGACTTACTTTAACTTGTTGTCGAAAATCCCGGGTTCCAAGCTCAAGTTGACCGTCCACGACGATGACATCTTTGAACAATTCTTGGAGGCTTTCCCAGAATACAAGGAACCTGCCAAGGTTGCTACCATCAACGAAGCCGAAATGAAGAGTCCTTCCGGTAAACAAAGATGGAGAGACTTTTGTGAAAAGTTCAACCAGATCGAAGACTACAACTTCGGTACCTTGTTGAGAACCAAGGCTTCTGAAGAATATTCGCAAGACGGTACCATTTTCGTGGTTAGAATCCAGTTCTACGCCATTGAAATTGCAAGAAACAGATACGGCTTGAATGACTGGGCTTCCAAGAAGAACTAAACCTTTTTAGCTAAAGGTTTTTCTGTACTTTTAGATGTAATACAAAACTTTCAAATTCACTTTGCTCATTTCCACCAAGCGGGGATACTTTTGTAGGGATGTGTAGAGAGTGTGTGTGTGAAACAAACATGGAACAAACATTTACATTCAGGTTCACTAATGTTTTAAATTCATAGTTGTAGCAATGGCAGTTCTGGGTTTTTGTAAGCTGCTAGTATCGATGAATTGAGCATCGTTTTTTGCATGGATGCTTGCTTTTTCCTTGTTCGCTTGATTTGAAAGGTTACTAAGACGCCACTTCTAAAGTGGATAAAGACAGAGAACTAATAGAATCTCTTTTCTTATTGTAACTTAACTCTCCGGATTTTTAAATGCCAGAAATAGCTGAGTGTTTTACAACTCTTTAGACAATACCAATTTGCGATTGATATTCACGGTGATACTATTCATCCGAGTTGACTAAGAAGACAACTTATCATTCAGTTAGCCAATCGCAGCTATATCTGGTTGAAACTGCAAACAAAAGATACCATAATTTTACGATGTTCTAGGCCTTTGTATCATCGTTGCAAGAGACTTCAATATTTTGCAACTGCGATCAAATATCTCGTTCTAAATTTCAAGTACAAATTGAACATTGATTTCTCGGTAAGACTCAGAAAAGAAAGCTGGCAATTTAAGTTTCGAATCAGACGTTAGTTGAAGACGAGATTCCATAAATGTCCTGATTTTATTGAATTAATCAAGGATTTCTACTACTCCGCACACCGAATCTAGCACGGAGTTGAGTCTTCTTTTTTATTTTTGGATCGAAATTTTTGTGGTTTTGCTTAGTTTGTTTCATGTCTTCTATGACATTTTCCTTGCATCCACTTAACCCGTTTGCTTTCCATTTTCTGAACTTCTTGCACCTTTCTCTTGTAGATAATGCAACGTAGACATAATCTGTAAAACAAAGGTTTCAGGTTTTTGCTTTTTTGCAGGTTGTTCTGGATGTCATGATTTAGGGCAATTTTTCACGTGACAAAACAAACCTCAAACACACTGATAATTTTAAACGAAGTAGATCAACAAATTGATCGTAATCTATGGCGTCGAGACTCAACAATAAGCCGAACAACGGCATTTCATGGCAGCTGAACGAACAGCTGCACTTGCCAAACCAGAAATCACAGATTCCTCTCTCACAACAGCAACAGCAACAGCAACTACAACCGACTTACACATTACCTGGCGTTATCAACTACCTTACTTCCGAGTTTACCAACTTGGAACGTTTCAAGATCATGGCCAACTTGGAGAAGAGCGAAATGAAGTATAAGATTATCCAGTTACAAGGCGAATTGAACGCGTTAAAGTTCACTAATTCCCGTCAAAAGAAAAAGATTCAACAGTTGGAACGGGAAAATGAAGCATTACGCAACGGAACCAGTCCAGTAACCCTTTCAGAAGAAGAAACAAGTGCATTGATTCCTGATGTTGATCTTCAGGTAATCAAAGAATCGCGTGCTCAGCTCACGAAGTCCATGAAAGAAATCATTCTGTTGTTGAAAGTCCCATCATACAAAAGCACCAACTATCTCAATTTGCCTCCAGAAAACACTAATGAGATGGAAGTATTGGTAAACCACGACGATAATACCGGGTCTCTTGACGTTTCGACGAACAGCACCAACAAATCGCATTATTTTAATGAAGGCTTCAATATAGACCAGATGAGATTCAAGAGCGAAGATTTTGCCACCGACTACCAGCTTGAAGATCTTAAGGGAAGCAAGGTGGATGAAATTGATGATCTGAAGAGTTTCCCGGTAGAAAGCGATGCCGAAACCGAGATTTTTGACCAGTTTGAACTTCACGAAAAAACACGTCAATTCATTTATGCCAATGCCGACAGGGAACTACACGTAGATGCCGGTAGTTATAACTTTACTGTGAATGTGTTTGAGTCTGAAAAAACGGTGATGTCGAGGAAATTCCCCGTGTCGAACATAAACCAGATAGAACTGGTGTATCCAATAGACTACGAAAGCGACGATGTCACTTTGCTAGTTGTGCATGACCGTGGGAAAGTCACGTCAATTTTGTTGCGGGATGAAGTGATGCAGAGACTCGAGTTCAACTTGGACCTGGTACTATTATCCTGTGGGTGGGTCGAGGTTGCTAAGAGGACGTTTGGGCTCGTGCTCCAAACCGAATTGGAAGTTAACGTGTATCAGTTTGGTTTTGGACAACATCAAGAGGTTGAAGTGCGTGAAATTGCCAAGTTTAGTCGTGATGAGCTAGAGTTGGCACCGGAAGACAAGCTTGAGTTTGTCAAGTGGAACCACGGTAAATCAACGTCAAATGATCCAATTTTGACGTACCAGCCGACATATCGTGTTAATAAGAGTGGCCTGACCGCATACAATATTGTTCTGCTTAATCTTGTCACGAAAAAACCTATTTATCATGAATCAGGCCCTGTCTAATGAACAAATCATTATTTAATTGGGTGCAAAAAAAGAACGTGCGTGCAGAGCACAAGTTTGTTCTTATGCTTTTGCTTTTGCTTTTGCTTTTCTTTTTTTTTTTCTTTTTTTTTTATCTGCTATTAAAAATTTTCAGATAAAGTATAGCCAAAAGTCGGGAACCCCGTGGAAAAGTCACCATGTCGAAGCAATCTTTCGAAGACTTTTTGAAGCAGCAGCAACAGCAGCAGAATCAGAACAAGAATTTTGGCTACAGAAACGCCCAGCAACAATACACGGGCCAAAACTTTGTTCCACAATACACGGGCCAAACATTTGTGCCTCAAGGCGGCTATCAGGCTAACCAAGGATACCAAGGTGGATATCAAGGTGGATACCAGTCACCAGGTCAATTTATCCCACGGGGCCAAACACCTGTTGAATCTTTGCCCACCAGCGGCACTGCTACTCCCAGAACACCCAATGCCAATGCTTCTACCGCTTCATTAACTTCGTTGAACAGTGCGTTGAGCAAATTAAATGTTGGAAACATTCCATTCCAGGAAAACTTGACCAATATCGAAAAGGCATCCAAGATCGGCGATGTCAAACCCGAAATCGAAACCATCATGGACCTCATCTCTAAGGAAAAGATCAGCATAGTGAACGAATGGAAATTGTCTGAAATCCTCAAATCTTTAGCCAAACCCAAAAACTCTCCCTTGGTTAGAGAATCAGCATTATTACTTATTCAACAATTGGCCATCAGCATTGGCGGCAAGACCCCCAAGGAGGCATATGTGTTACAGTTCTTTGGAAACGCCTACGATTTGTACGCTGATAAGGACAAGAATGTCGTCAAGGCCGCAAAGCACGCCGTCGATACCTTGTACGGCATTTTCCCAGTCGAAGCCTTGGGCTCGATCGTGGTCGACGAATTGATTGCATACTTGGGCTCCTCTGCCAAGTGGAACTCTAAGTTGGGTGCATTGAGCACTTTCGAAAAGATCATCGAGGAAATTCCTGCCGATTTGTTGGAAATGAAGTTTGTTTCTGTGGTTCCAGTGTTGACCGATTTGGCCACCGACTTCAAGCCAGAATTGGCCAAACAGGGGCTTGTGGTGTTGAAGAAGTTTGTAAAGGTCTTGGACAACTTGGATTTGCAGAACAAGTATGACTTGATTGTCGAAACCTTGGCCGACCCAAACAAGGTCACTGAATGTATCAAAAACTTATCTTCCGTCACCTTTGTTGCCGAAGTCACCGAGCCAGCATTATCGTTGTTGGTTCCTATCTTGGACAAGTCGTTGAAGTTGGCTTCTTCGTCTAACGACCAGTTGAGACAAACCGTTACTGTGACTGAAAACTTGACCAGATTGGTCAACAACAAGAGAGAAATCGAGACTTTTATTCCAATCTTATTGCCAGGTGTTGAAAAGGTGGTGAATAACGCTTCGTTGCCAGAAGTCAGAGAATTGGCTTCCAAGGCTTTGAAGGTTTTGAAGGAGGCCGAAAGTGAACAAACTGATGGTAAGTTCCACGGTAGAATCAATCTTGAACAAGCCAATGAGTTCTACACTCAAAACTTGGACGAGTGTCTGGCCACCATTGTCAATAACCTTGGTCTTGACGACGATATCACTGCCAACTATTTGTCTATCGTATTGCAAGTTGATGCCAACGTCAACGACTGGCAACGCTTGAAGGAGTACTTGAACTTGTTGCTCAACGAACAAGACGTTTCTAATGACGAAAAGAATCAGTACATCAACAAGGTGCTTGGTAACCTCAGACACTTGTTCAACCCAGAAACCGAGAAGGTTGAAGACGACGATGGAGCCATTGAAATCGTCAACGCTGACTTTTCGTTGGCTTACGGTTCTCGTATGTTGTTGAACAAGACCAACTTGCGTTTGTTGAAGGGCCACAGATACGGTTTGTGTGGTAGAAACGGTGCTGGTAAGTCCACTCTTATGAGAGCGATTTCTAAGGGTCAATTGGAAGGTTTCCCAGCTCCAGATGAATTAAAAACATGCTTTGTCGAGCACAAGTTGCAAGGATCAGAAGCTGACATGGACTTGGTTTCGTTTATTGCTTCTGACCCTGAGCTTATTCACGTTGAAAGATCGGAAATCGCCAAGGCTTTGGAAGCCGTTGGTTTCACCCAAGAAAGATTGGAACAACACGTTGGTTCGTTGTCTGGTGGGTGGAAGATGAAGTTGGAATTGGCCAGAGCTATGTTGATGAAGGCTGACATCTTGTTGTTGGATGAACCTACCAATCACTTGGATGTTGCCAATGTAAAGTGGTTGGAAGATTACTTGGTTGAAAATACTGAAATCACGTCTCTTATTGTTTCCCATGACTCTGGTTTCTTGGATGCCGTTTGTACCGACATCATCCACTACGAAAACAAGAAGTTGGCTTACTACAAGGGTAACTTGTCCAAGTTTGTCGAACAGAAGCCAGAAGGTAAGTCTTACTACACTTTGACCGATTCCAACGTGAAGATGGCTTTCCCTCCACCAGGTATTCTTACTGGTGTGAAGTCCAACACCCGTGCCGTTGCCAGAATGTCGAACGTGACTTTCTCGTACCCTGGAGCTCCAAAGCCATCTTTGAAGGATGTTTCGTGTTCGTTATCGTTATCTTCTAGAGTTGCTATTGTGGGTCCTAATGGTGCTGGTAAGTCGACTTTGATCAAATTGTTGACTGGTGAATTGGTTCCTAACGAAGGTAAGGTTGAAAAGCATCCTAACTTGAGAATCGGTTACATTGCTCAGCATGCTTTGCAGCACGTGGAACAGCACAAGGAAAAGACAGCCAACCAGTATTTGCAATGGCGTTACAAGTTTGGTGACGATCGTGAAGTGTTGTTGAAGGAATCTCGTAAGGTTTCCGAAGACGAAAAGGAACAGATGGCCAAGCAGATTGATATTGACGACGGAAGAGGACCAAGAGCGATTGAAGCTTTGGTTGGTAGACAGAAGTTGAAGAAGTCCTTCCAGTACGAAGTCAAGTGGAAGCTCTGGTTACCCAAGTACAACTCGTGGGTTCCTAAGGAAGTTTTGTTGGAACACGGTTTTGACAAGTTGGTGCAGAAGTTTGATGACCACGAAGCCTCGAGAGAAGGTTTGGGTTACCGTGACTTGACTCCTTCGGTTATCCGTAAGCACTTTGAGGATGTTGGATTGGATGGAGACATTGCTGACCATACTCCAATGGGCTCGTTGTCAGGAGGACAGTTGGTTAAGGTGGTTATCGCCGGTGCGATGTGGAACAATCCACACTTGTTGGTGTTAGATGAACCTACTAATTATTTGGATCGTGACTCTCTTGGTGGTTTGGCCATTGCCATCAGAGAATGGAGTGGTGGTGTTGTGATGATTTCACACAACAACGAGTTTGTTGGTGCGTTGTGTCCCGAACAGTGGCACGTTGAAAACGGTGAGGTTGTCCAGAAGGGTACTGCAGCTGTTGATTCCTCAAGATTTGAGGACCAAGGTGGTGAATCTACCGAAGGTTCGCCTGCTCCACAAACTGCGCCTGTCAAGAAGAGAGCTGACGATGACGATTCGCCAGCCAACATCAAGGTTAGAATCAGAAAAAAGAAGATGACCAGAAATGACAAGAAAATCCAGGCTGAAAGAAGAAGATTGCGGTACTTGGAATGGTTGAACACTCCAAAGGGGACGCCTAGACCACCAGATACCGACGATGAAGAAGATTAGTTTTGTATAGTAGAAAATGTTATTTATTTTGCACCCAAATATTAAAAACCACGTGAATTGTTCGCGTGAAATTTTTCACGTGACAAACAAAATATTGTCCAACTCGAAGGCAAATCGGGCTCCACTTAACACACTTAAGCTCACCTTTCTTACTGCAATTAAGCGCCATCTGCAACCATGGCCGACAGATATTCCTTTTCCTTAACGACATTTTCGCCAAGGTACGTATTTTTGCTTTCTTCAAACCATTCAATCACATTGGTTAACTACCTACGATACTAACACGACAGTGGAAAATTAGTTCAGATCGAATACGCCCTTAATGCCGTTAAACAGGGTGTGACTACCATTGGAATCAAGTCAGCTAATGGGATAGTGCTTGCCACCGAACGCAAAGCCAACTCACCACTTATCAAGTCCGAATCCAACACTAAGGTCGAATTCATCACACCAAATATCGGAATGACATACTCAGGAATGGGTCCTGACTTCCGGGTGCTTGTTGACAGAGCCCGTAAACTTGCCCACACCAACTACAAGCGTGTCTACAACGAATATCCTCCGGTAAAAATCATGGTACAGGAAATCGCCAAAGTCATGCAAGAATCCACACAGTCCGGAGGTATCAGACCGTTCGGGGTCTCCTTGTTGGTTGGAGGCTACGACGAGCACTCATCCCAATTCCAGTTATATCAAGTCGATCCTTCGGGAAGTTACTTCCCGTGGAAGGCTACGGCTATCGGAAAAACATCCAATTCGGCCAAAACATTCTTGGAAAAAAGATGGAACGAAAACTTGGAATTGGAAGATGCAATCCACGTTGCGTTGCTTGCATTGAAGGAAAGCGTGGACGGCGAATTGACCGGAGAAAACTTGGACATTGCGGTGGTGAGCGAGCCTCAGGAAAACGCCTTGGGCTTCAAGGGAACTGACCTTGAGGGCCCTCGCTTCAAGAAGTTGTCTGCTGAAGAGATCAATGACAGATTAGATGCATTGTGATTAATGTTAGAGGAAATGTACACGGTTTTTATTATATTGTAAAAAGACCCTATTGAGATATAAACTATTGGTGTAAGATTGTTTGGTGTGCATATAATTTTTGGCCTGCATGTAGTGCTTTTAATTTTTTTAAATTATCAGAAAGCTCATTTGAGAGATGAGATAGCTTCAGTAAAACTAGTTTTCAAAAGTAAAAGTTAAGGGGGGAAGAACCGAGAGAATGGCAAAAAAAAAGCAAGGTTCGACTAAAAAGAGAAGTTCCAGAAAGATTTTGGATGCTTTCCAGATTGCTGAACGTGCTGAAAACGGCAGTGATAGTGGAAACGAGTCCGATGAGCTCGATGTACAAGATGGGATCATGGATGCCAGTCGGTTTTTAAAAGACGGAGCACGTAATGACGATGAAGATGACGATGAAGAGTTGGATTCTGATGAAGCTTTGGGTTCGGATGACGACTATGATGTGTTGAATTCGAAATTCTCGCAGACGATCAGAGACAAGAACAAAAGAGATAAGATCAGAAAGAAGAGAGGAGGCAACAGTAGTGACGATGAAGATGAGGATGAAGCATACGATAGCATTGATGAAAGCCAATTGGTGTCATTATCTCAAGCATGGGACATGGACGATGCTGATTTGAACAAGTCCAAGGGAAAAGATATTGTCTTGGACGATGCATGGGAAACCGCTTCCTCTGAAGAGGACGAGTCTGAACTGAGCGAAGAAGATGATTCAGAAGAGGAATCTGATGTGTTTGACGTTGCATCTGACGAAGAAAACGATTTGGCCCACACGGTATCAAGATTACAGTCTCAGATTAAGAAACCGGCAGAAAAGAAACGGTTAATCACCGAAACACAAGACGAAAACGAGTTCAATGTGCCTGCTTCGACTGCTAAGCTCTCTCTCCAAGATATGCTTGCTGGTGTGGACGATTCTGTGGCACAGGATGCGATTTTGATCGATGCTGACTCCAATAAATCACGAGCACTTGCCACGCCGCTTCCAAAGCGGATCCAAGAGAGACATGACCGTAAAGTAGCTTATAATATCACCAAAAAAGAAGTTCTGAAGTGGAAAGATATTGTGGAGCAGAACCGGGATGCTGAGGTTCTCAAATTCCCCATGAACCAGACCGAAGCGACCGAAAGTGCCAATACTTTCCTTGAAACCGAAGTTGGAAGTTCCGAGTTGGAAAAGAAGGTGAATGCATTATTGGAACAGTCTGCGTTGGTTGATGATCTGAAGGAAGCCACGTTTGAGGAGCTTGCTGTGGCGAAGTTGTCACCTGAGGAGATGAGAAAACGGACCAACGAGTTGAGGATGATGAGAGAGTTGATGTTCCGTGACGAGCAGCGGGCGAAACGGATCAAGAAGATCAAGTCGAAGCAGTACCACAAGATCAAAAAGAGAGAAGAGAGACGGCTTCGTGATATGGTGGACGGGTCTGATGTCAGTGGCAGCGAAGATGAAGACCATGACTTGAAACGGGCTGAGGAAAGAATGTCTTTGAAGCACAAGACGCAGGGTCAATGGGCGAAATCGATGATCAAAAGCGGGTTATCGAAAGATGCGGCCAACCGGAGCGAATTGGAAGATATGTTGCGGCAAGGAGAACGGTTGCGGGCCAAACAGTTGGGGTATGAAGAAGGCCAGCAGTCTGATGACGATGTGAGCGATATCGAGCGTGAGTACAACAATGATAACCACAGTGCCGACGAAAGTAACCGGGTGAAGTTGGGTAAAGGTGTGTTGGCCATGGATTTCATGAAGACTGCTGAAGAAAGACAGAGACAGGCGAATAAGCGAGAATTGGAGGAGTTGAGACGCATGGAAACCGAGGAATCTGAGGCCGTGGAAGCAGAAAACTCGGTGAATGTGACGAGAAACCAGGGTCGTAGAGTGTATGCTCCGAATGCTGCTGCCATGAAGGAAGATGTGGACGAGATGAACCAGGAAATTTTGGACCATATTGCTGCTGACGAGTCGCGGAACTTGGACAAACGGATTGGTCGTGATCGGGTTGTTAAACAAAACGAAAAGAAACAAGACGTAGAAGAAAAGATAGAACAAGAAGAAAAACAAGAACTAGAAGAAGAGCAAGAGAATCCGTGGTTGAGTGTATCTACTGCTCCAAAGAAGAAATCTACTGTTGTTGAACAGACTTCATCGAAACTTGCGAAATCGGCTGCGAAAATTGCCAAATCCAAAAAGAGAACATCGTCACAAAGAGATGGAGACGACGATGTGGCGATCAGCGTGGGTGAAACGCTTCATTTTGGAGGAGAAGAAGATTCGGAAGAAGAACAAACCAAAATGTTTACTCAAAAAGATTTGATCAAACAAGCATTTGCTGGAGACGACGTGGTTGCAGAATTCGAAGCCGAAAAGAAACAAGTCATCGTCGATGAAGACGATAAGGAAGAAGACCTCACATTGCCTGGCTGGGGAGACTGGGCCGGATCTGATGAACAGCCGAAACGGAAAAAGAAATTTGTTCGTAAGATCGACGGCGTGGTCCAGAAAGAGAAGAGAAGAGATAAAGATCTCAAGTCGGTGATTATCAACGAGAAGGTGAACAAGAAGAACTTGAAGTACCAATCGAGTGGTGTACCCTATCCGTTCGAAACGCGGGAACAATACGAAAGATCGTTGAGAATGCCAGTTGGCCAGGAATGGACCTCAAAGCAAACCCACCAGAAATTGACCATACCTCGTATCATCACTAAACAAGGTCAAGTCATTGATCCTTTGAAGGCTCCATTTAAATAATAGTATCAAAAATATTCTGTATATTAAAGTAAAATGCCGTTTCTTTCAGCCCACTTCTTACCACTTAAAAATACTCCGTGGGGATCGGTTTCACGTCTGGCTTTGTTATACTTCACCAAATTCTCGCCAAACCAATCTTTCATCACCGGTTGGAACCCAATCATCGAATAAAACTCTTTTCCTCCAAATTCCAACTGCGAATCCAAATCCTCTTTGGTCTTTTGGTGGCCGTCCAATCCAATAAAGTTTTTGGCCCAGTGTGGCTTACCTCCAGCCTTTGTCAAGATATTTTCAAAGATCTGGAACCACGTATGGGTTGGAACATTGGTTCTGAACGGTCTGTACATCGTAGCATTGATAAACATCGTCAATTGGTCGTTGGTAACCGACTTCCCTTCACCAGCATATGGCAAAAATGGCGAGTTGTCAAGGTAAGGACGGAAATTGTTACCGGGGATCGGACCTGAACTCAACCGGTCCCTCTTTGCCAACCATGACTTTGGTGGATACAACGATGGTTCACCAGTTTCTTCATCAATAAAAGCAGTATCGGAGTTGGTGACGTTGGAACATCTGACTTCGATTGGAGCATGAACGTAGAACTCGTTGTTGGCAGCAGCAGAATCAATTGCTGCCTTCAACAGACGCAACACTTCGGGTCCTGTAACCAACGGAGCCGACCATTCATTAACAAACTGACTGAACAAACAGTCCATGTTCAAGCCATCAACCGAGTGTTGCACCGCAACATCGCCCAGACCCAAAGTCTCGACGTTACCGTACTGCTGGTTAAACACAAACTTTTCAATTAATGGAGTCAAACGAGGCCAGATCTTCACTGAAATCCACAATAACGACTCGTAAAAAAACCGACCGAACTTCGTTCCGTACCAACTTGGACGAGGGTCACTCAATGGTTCGTCGGACTTCAGAGCTCTCCAGCAGACACAGTTATTCGAGTATGGGAACCACCAGATCCGAATAAACTCGGAATCTAACCAGATATTGTCCCAATTGTTCAACAAGGTGTCGAATTTGATGATTTCTTGCTTCGACTTGATGGTGTACGAAGGACACGTTCTCAAGGTAACGTGGGTGATGATCCCAATCTTTCCAAGGGACAACAACACCGCACGGAAGAGATCAGGTCTTTCAATTGACGAACATGTAATTGATTTTCCTTCGGAATTCAAAAATGTGATGGAAACCACCTGTTGACTAACCAAACCATGGAACTGGGTGGATCCATGGGTTCCGGTGGAAATCAAACCGGCAATCGATTGGTCTGAGATCGAACCCAAGTTCTGGATGGCCAATTTCTCTTGTTTCAAGTACTCATTCAACTCAAACACTCTAGTACCGGCTTCAACTGTCAAGTCAACGAACTTGACTTCTTCCTTCGATGGATCAGCGACCGAAGGTCCATAAAACTGTTCCTTTTTAATGATATGGTTGAATTTGTCCAAGTTACAGAGCCATTCTTTTGTCATGGTCAAATCCGAGGGCGAATGGCCCGATCCCACTGTCATGATCGTCTTGTGGTTGATACGAGCTTGGTGGATCAATTCGACAATTTCTTCGACATTGCAAGGCTGGAAAATCGCCTGGGGCTTACAATAAAATGTTCCTGCCCATGTCTCATGAAAGAGCTTTGTGGTGGTAAACGCTGCTAGCGATTCCGGGATAGACATGATTTTAATGGTGCTGGTGCTAGTGGCGGTGGAGGTATAATTTTTTTTGGCTTGATCCTGCACATTTTACGATGTAAGCTGGGAGATTTTCTGAGTTTCGCATCAAAGAAAAAAAAACAAGATAACTTTAGTAATCAATTAAACTCCAGAAGAAATTAATCTTCAGTAAGAAATTGTGACCCGTTAGAGAAATGTAATTGTACGGTGAAGGTTATTGAAATTTAGTTGTTTTTTTTTTATTATTATTATTTCTGTTTCTATATTGCTGTTTTATGTTTTTTTATGTAGTTTTTAGGGTTGTTTCGGGGTTGTTTCTGCCCTGTTTCAATACGCTCTTCCTTACGTAGGATCACCTGAGACCCACACTTTGAAGGTTACGTCAGCCGCAGCGATCTCACTCAGATTTATGTAAATTACACGACGCGTCTACTACCACCTTCAAACCCACAGTTTATTGTCGACACTAAACCCGGTGCTGAAACCGCTGGTTGTCGCTAGTTGTTGTAGTTGTAAGCATTTATTTTTTACTTCATGTTTTCATCTCTGTCTTTTTTCTCTTTCTTTTTTGTTCCCATTTGGTTCTGTTTCTTTTCTCGTTTCTTCTCTTCTCTTTTCTCGTTCCTCGTATAAAAGTGGTGAAAAATTGAACCATTTACCGCCAACCAACTTTTCCCACAACATTCTTCTTTAGCAATGGCCCCTCAAAATATTGGTATTAAAGGCATCGAAGTCTACATTCCCGCACAAGCAGTCAACCAATCAGAGTTGGAGAAATTCGACCAGATTCCCGCCGGAAAGTACACCATCGGATTGGGCCAGACCAACATGGCCTTCGTCAACGACAGAGAAGATATCTACTCGATCGCGTTGACCGTCACGTCCAAGTTGATCGAAAACTACAACGTCGACGTCAACAACATTGGTAGATTGGAAGTCGGTACCGAAACCTTGTTGGACAAGTCCAAGAGTGTCAAATCGGTGTTGATGCAGTTGTTTGGCGACAACAACGACATCGAAGGGATCGACACCATCAACGCATGTTACGGTGGTACTTCTGCAGTGCTCAACTCCGTCAACTGGATTGAATCTTCTGCCTGGGACGGCAGAGACGCCATTGTTGTTGCTGGTGACATCGCCATCTACGACAAGGGTGCCGCCAGACCCACAGGTGGTGCCGGTGCCGTGGCCATCTTGATCGGTCCAGACGCTCCTATTGTGTTTGACTCCACCAGAGGCTCGTACATGGAACACGCCTACGACTTCTACAAGCCAAACTTCACCTCCGAATACCCTGTCGTCGACGGCCACTTCTCGTTGGCATGTTACGTCAAGGCCATCGACCACTGCTACCGTAACTACTCCAAGAAGGTCACCAAGTCCGCTGACAAGACCGTCGGTTTGTACGACCACTTTGACTACAACGCTTTCCACGTTCCTACCTGTAAGTTGGTCACCAAGTCGTACGCCAGATTGTTGTACAACGACTACAAGGCCAACCCTGAAGCCTTCAAGGACTTGGTAGACGCCGAAACCGCCAGCCACATCAGCTCGTTGACCTACGAACAGTCGTTGGCCGACAAGACCTTGGAAAAGGTCTTTGTAGGTTTGGCCAAGGAACAGACCAAGTTGAGAGTGCAGCCAGCCTTGCAGGTTCCTACCAACACCGGTAACATGTACACTGCTTCTGCTTGGGCCTCGTTGTCGTCGTTATTGTACTTTGTTGGTTCTGAAAAGTTGCAACAAAAGAGAATCGGTATTTTCTCGTATGGGTCGGGTTTGGCCTCGACCTTGTTGTCTGTCGTTGTCAAGGGCGACATCTCACACATCACCAAGAACTTGGACTTTGACCACAAGTTGGGTGCCGGCAGAAAGATCGAGACTCCCGAACAATACGTGGCTGCAATTGGCTTGAGAGAAGCCGCACATTTGCAGAAGTCGTTCAAGCCAGTTGGATCCATCGACAACATGGTGAAGGGTACCTACTACTTGGCTGAAATTGATGATAAATATAGAAGATCGTACTTGAGAAAGAATTAATTTCGTCTCGGTATACAATGGTCGCTAGTTAAATATTTCAAATAGACCAATTCTCCCGTGAGAAGCTCGTGGTGTACCCGCCGCGGCGTGGTGGCGGTCCGTGGCAACAGCTTGTGGCGAAAGAGGAACTTGATGTAGATCCAGTAGGGTTTCCAGGCCGGTTCGTCCAAGACAAAATGCTTATGTTTGAGTTGCGATACGGGCATCAATTCAGCAGGTTGTGATTCGAGCAAATTGTTACGGGATTCAAACTCCTGGCGCATTTGTACAAAGTAGTTGTGGCTGGTGTCATCCATGTACTGCTTGAGGAGCTTGGTGTGTTCTGATTGGTCGAAACCGCCGGAAGCAAAGTTGTTGTATTGTAACTCTCTTTTAAGCCGCGCTCTAAATGCACCGTAATGTGGAAGATTGTGGCTATTAAGCAGCAGTCCGTCTTCATTGCTGTTCCATGGACTCTCACCTTCCGACATTTCTCCTAAATGATTTCAAAAACTTTGTTTCTGAAGTGTCTTTTTTGGGAGGGATTCTGAAGGTTGTAGGCAGTTTTATACCAAAGTTGCAAAATGTTCTGCTAAATTATCACAATGCAGAATCCCCAGAAATTGTTACTAAATAACATTAGTTAATAAAGAATAAATCAATCCAACTAAGTAAATTACAGTGACAGTTGATAATATAACATGAATTGATTTGTGTGATTAGGATTATAGAGAAGCAAAGAGGTCTTAAACTGAATACTGAGAAACGTTACAATCCTGAGAAAATGACAAATAAAACAGTTTCAAAGTAAAAAAAAAAAAAATATTAACAGCCATAAATCCAATCCATAACAATCCATAACAATCACACAAACCATACAAGACGTTTCATATTTATCACCAGGAATATCACCAGGAATCACATTTTAAAGAATCTTGGATGTTAGTGGTTTATTTTCGGTGTGCGACATCCTTCCGCATTCGGCAGTCAACACAATGTGTTTTGAAACACACTCGATTTGGCAACATGCGTGAGCCGCCGTAAACAAAAAAAAAACAAACGACCAAATTTTCTGATCCCCGTTAGACGGCTACAGAGCTACAGTTTTCTTCAGTCGTACTACGTTTTATCAAGCAATATGAGAGAAGTTATCAGTATTAATGGTATGTACTCCCTAATGTCATCTCGGAATGAATCCAAGAATTATGGTGTGGTATTCATCCACGCCACCATATTCCTTTCATTATTAAAAAAAAAACACGTCTACTAACACATCTCAGTTGGTCAAGCCGGTTGTCAAATTGGTAACGCCTGTTGGGAATTGTACTCCCAAGAACACGGTATTAGACCAGACGGTTACTTGGAAGAAGGTTTGGACAGACCTAAGGGCGGCGAAGAAGGTTTCTCAACCTTCTTCAGTGAAACCGGGTCCGGAAAGTATGTTCCCCGTGCCTTGTACGTCGACTTGGAACCAAACGTGATTGACGAAGTCCGTACCGGGCTCTACAAGGACTTGTTTCACCCAGAACAATTGATTGCCGGTAAGGAAGACGCCGCCAACAACTATGCCAGAGGTCACTACACCGTCGGAAGAGAAATCTTGGACGACGTCTTGGACAGAGTCAGAAGAATGTCCGACCAGTGTGATGGCTTACAAGGGTTCTTGTTCACCCATTCCTTAGGTGGTGGTACCGGTTCCGGTTTGGGTTCTTTGTTGTTGGAACAATTGTCCATCGACTACGGTAAAAAGACCAAGTTGGAATTCGCTGTCTACCCAGCTCCTCAGGTCTCTACCTCGGTTGTTGAACCTTACAATACTGTTTTGACTACTCACACCACCTTGGAACACGCCGACTGTACCTTTATGGTCGACAACGAAGCCATCTACGACATGTGCCGTCGTAACTTGGACATTGCCAGACCAAACTTTGATTCCTTGAACAGTTTGATTGCTCAAGTTGTTTCTTCCGTTACTGCTTCCTTGAGATTTGACGGTTCGTTGAACGTCGACTTGAACGAATTCCAAACCAACTTGGTTCCATACCCAAGAATCCACTTCCCATTGGTTTCTTACGCTCCAGTCTTTTCCAAGGCTAGAGCCAACCACGAAGCCAACTCGGTTGCGGAAATCACTGCTTCTTGTTTTGAACCAGGTAACCAAATGGTCAAGTGTGACCCAAGAACCGGTAAGTACATGGCCACTTGTTTGTTATACCGTGGTGATGTTGTTACCAGAGATGTCCAAAACGCTGTGGCTCAAGCCAAGGCCAAGAAGACGGTTCAATTGGTTGACTGGTGTCCTACTGGTTTCAAGATTGGTGTGTGTTACGAACCACCAACTGCTATCAAGGGTTCTGAATTAGCTGCTGCCAAGAGAGCTGTCTGTATGTTGTCCAACACAACTGCCATTGCTGAAGCCTGGAGAAGAATCGACAGAAAGTTTGACTTGATGTACTCGAAGAGAGCTTTCGTCCACTGGTACGTCAGTGAAGGTATGGAAGAAGGTGAGTTTACTGAAGCCAGAGAAGACTTGGCTGCTTTGGAAAGAGATTACATTGAAGTCGGAACCGATTCGTTCCCAGAAGAAGAAGAAGAATACTAGTGCTTTTCTTATGGATCTCTTTTTCAATTCTTTCCTTGTTGCCCTTTTTTTGTTTTAATTATGGTTTCTGTTAATACCCCCCCCCCCCCATCTCAATCTCTCTATCACGCCGTTTTATATACGTTTTATCTCAACTCTGGTTTTATATAGCTAATATTACCCAAAAATTGATGCAATTTCGGTAGGGTTCGGTAACTTTCTTTTTTTTTTTTTGACGGGATTCGCAGACACCAAAAAAAAATTATTACGTAAATTTTATGAGGGCATTGGAAAAAACGGTTTATAATATTAGTTCCCAACTCAAGTGACCAAGGAAAGCATGGAAGACAAGAGAAAGCTTTTAGAGCAGCCATTGCATTCGATTTATATTCCAATTGCGCTCATTTTGGTGGGTACGTGCTTTTTCAGCTACGAGTACTTGCCGTACAGCATTGCGTTCATTGTTATTGTCTGTAGTGTTCAGGTTTTTGGTGCGTTGAACCGTCGTTCTTCGATGCACAAGGTCAAGTGGAAGGACTTTGAGTTGATTGACAAGACACTTATCAGCAAGAACACGTCGATTTTCCGTTTCAAGTTGGGCCGTGAGGATGAAGTGTTGGACATTCCTACGGGCCACCATCTTGCGTGCTGCTTTACTATTGACGGCAAGGATGAAATCAGATACTATTCACCAATTTCCAATCAGTTTGATGCTGGGTTCTTTGATATCTTGGTCAAGCACTATGAAAACGGGGTTGTTTCTAAGAAATTGGCGCACTTGAGAGAACACCAGACCGTCAAGTTCCGTGGTCCAGTTGGTAGGTTGGACTACCAACCCAACATGGCCCGTAAGTTGGGATTGATTGCTGGTGGCACGGGTATCACTCCGATCTTGCAGGTGATCACCGATATCATTACCAATCCTGATGATCATACTGAGATCAGCTTGATTTTTGCTAACGAGACCGAAAAGGATATTTTGTTGAAGTCTGAAATTGATGAGATTGCCAACAAGTATCCTGGTTTCAAGGTGCACTACACTGTGACGCACCCTGAGGCTGGCTGGGAAGGTAGCAATGGTTATGTGTCGAAGGAAATGATTGAAAAGTACTTGCCATTGGCCGACGAAGAAAACCGGTTGTTTGTGTGTGGACCTCCTGAGATGAAGAAATTGGTTGTAGAACTCAGTACTGATTTGGGTTGGAACAAAGATTCTATCTTTTGTTTTTAGTATAGATAGATAATGCATTAATCATTCGCAGCCATTAACAAAAAAACAAAATTAAATGTTCCAAAAAAAACGACAACTGCAGGACTCGAACCTGCGCGGGCATAGCCCAAAAGATTTCAAGTCTTTCTCCTTAACCGCTCGGACAAGTTGCCTTTTCCGACAATTGTAGTCGTGGATTCCATAAAACCACTTAGAGTGTTGGGTAGACGACCGGAGTTGTTATGTTTTAGCCACATAAGAAACACGAAACAAGTAACAACTAAAAAAAAAAAATATGGTACATTCAACATCGCGCACTTAGAATCTATAATTAGTTACAAACAAAACAACGTGAACGATCCACCGCCCCGATCCATATCCGGTATGATATTATCTGGCAGTGGGACCTGAAAATACGTGGCATTAGTGACTCTTTTGACCCCACTCTTTATTTTTTTTTGTAGAAACTACTGCGCCCGGCGTCTGTTAAAACATATAAAATTCACGTTCATTTAAGCCTTGTGCTACGCGCTCATTCTCTTTCTCTCTCCCTTCTCTGACCCCATTTGGAAACCAACTTTTCACTTTTTTTTGTCTCGCCAGATTCGATTTTGATTTTGATATTGATTTTGATATTGATTTTAATTTTGATCTCTTTTCTCCCCCATTAGTTTTAGACTTTTTCCATGAGTCGCCCGCCAAATCAGTACTATGATGGCCACTACAGCCTGTACACGAATGCTCGTGACGAGGAATCCATCTCAGAATACTTGAATCCCCCACAAAATCACCAGCAGCAGCATGGCGGTACCTACAACTACGCCAATGACCTGTCAACCTCAATCAACTTCCACCAACCAGCTCCCGCTGCCCGTACACAACGTCATGTCAGTGGCACGGGCCACCACCACCAGTCTCCAAACGACTACGACGACTACGCATACTACAACCAGAACGATGACCCCAGCGCCATTTTCAACACCAGCCACGTCCAGCCCCCCAACTTGTCTCCAATAGAAACTCAGGACCCATTCACTGGCCACAACTACAACATTGGCCACAATCCTTCCACCAACACCTACGAAATGCAGCAATTGGACGATCCGTACCGTCAACACGCCCACAATTTTCACCAGGCTTTCGTGCCCCACGCCTACGACGATGACGACGACGAAGAGCGTGAATTCGACCAGCGTATCCAGTTCAACCAGTTTGAGGGTGACCACTACGATCTTCAGACCGTCCATGTCCCTGAATCCGTGGCAGAACCACTGCTCGTAGACGAACTCTTACCAGAACGCGAACTCGTGTCGCCGTTTGGTGACGACGAAGAATTGATCGAACCTCCAGAAGAAGAACCAATACGTGAAAAGCCCCAGATCGGGGTAGCTTCTGGTTTAAACGGTCACTTGGTGTTAGATTGTCCGGTGGCCACCGAACTCTTGACAAAATTCCCCGATTACCAGCCAGGCGAAAGAGACGGCGGTTTGTCGAGAGAGTTTGCTTATATGAGATACACCGCCGTGACGTGTGGACCGTCCAATTTCTACCGCGATGGCTACATCTTGAGACCAGTCCACTACCCAATGCCTAGACAGACAGAGATGATGATTGTCATTACCATGTATAACGAAGATGATATCTTGTTGGCCCGTACCCTCAAGGGTGTTTTCAAAAACATCAAACATCTCGAATCCAGAAGCAGATCGGACACCTGGGGCAAGGATTCGTGGAAGAAGGTCGTGGTGTGTATCGTCAGTGATGGTCGGTCCAAGATCAACGAAAGAGCCCAGGCATTGTTGGCAGGGTTAGGTGTCTACCAGGAAGGTCTTGCCAAATCGAGAGTCGATGACAAGAAAGTCCAGGCCCATATCTACGAGTACACCACGCGTGTGGGGATCAATTCAGTGGAAGACACCGTCAAGTTGACCACGGAAAAGATTGTGCCTGTCCAATTGTTGTTCTGCTTGAAAGAAACCAATGCCAAAAAAATCAACTCCCATAGATGGTGTTTCCAGGCCTTGGGCCAGGTGTTGGATCCCAGAATCGTGGTGTTGCTCGATGCAGGGACCCAACCTTCCGGAAAATCGTTGTACCACTTGTGGAAGGAATTTGACCGTGACGCACAGGTCGCTGGTGCATGCGGTGAGATCAAGGCATCGTTGAAGAAAAGACAGATGATCACCAACCCCATTGTTTATGGCCAGAACTTCGAGTACAAGATTTCTAACATTCTTGACAAGCCCACGGAATCGGTGTTTGGTTTCATTTCAGTGTTGCCCGGTGCGTTCTCGGCCTACCGTTATGTTGCATTGCAGAACGATGTGAACGGAAAGGGGCCGTTAGAAAAGTACTTTAAGGGTGAATTCTTACATGGTAGTGGAGAACTTGACCCCAGTGACGACGAGTACGAATTGAAGAAGAACCAGTTGAAGGAAGAAGCGGGAATTTTCACCTCGAATATGTACTTGGCCGAAGACAGAATCTTATGTTACGAGTTGGTGGCCAAGAGAGGATGTTCGTGGTTATTGCGGTACTGTAAGTCTGCCAGTGCAGAAACCGATGTGCCGGAAAAGTTGGCTGAATTCATTTTACAGAGAAGAAGATGGTTGAACGGGTCGTTTTTCGCAGCCATTTATGCATTGGCACATTTCCCCAAGTTGTGGGGATCGTCCCATTCAATTGGAAGAAAGTTGTTCCTCCATATAGAGTTTGTCTATCAGTTTTTGAACTTGGTTGTCTCGTGGTTTTCCATTGGATCATATTTCCTCGTGTTTAGAATCTTGACAACGTCGCTTGCCGATAAAGATTTGCATTTTCCGCCAGGGAATGTGCTTTCGGTGGTGTTTTTGTGGTTATACCTTGCGTCAATTGTGACGACGTTTGTCTTATCGTTTGGTAACAAGCCAAAGGGAACAGAAAAGTTTTACGTGGTGATTGTGGTTTTCTTTGCCATATTGATGGCATACATGATCTTTGCTGCTATTTTCATGGCGGTTCATTCGATCCAGCAGATCTACAACAGTCATACCAAGATCAGTGTGGCGTTGTTTATCCAGAATGCCGAGTTCCGTGACTTGGTGGTGGCCACATCGTCTACATATGCTCTTTACTTCCTTTCGTCGTTCCTTTACTTTGAACCATGGCACATGTTTACGTCTTTCGTGCAGTACATCTTGTTGTCTCCATCTTACATCAACGTGTTGAACATCTATGCTTTCTGTAATATCGATGATATTTCGTGGGGTACTAAAGGTGATACTGGTGCAAAAGATTTGGGTGCCGCTAAAGTGAGAGAGGACGGTACGTTTGACGTGAACATTCCGATCTTGAAGGAAGAAATCAACCAGTCATACTTGAACCAATTGGAAAAGATCAAGAACCCAATCGACAATTCCAACGACACACATGTCACCAGTAACGAAGATTACTATGCGTTTGTGAGATCGATGACGGTTTTGGTGTGGATGTTTTCGAACTTTGTAATTGTTGCCCTTGTGTTGGAAACTGGAGGGTTTGATCAGCTTCAGGCGACCGACGTTTCGGCGTCCAAGGGAAACCGTGCCAAGATCTTCTTGACGGTTATTTTATGGATGGTGGCGTTCATGGCATTGTTCCGGTTCGTAGGATGCATTTTCTACTTGATCCTGAGAGTCGGCAGAAGCTTGAGACGTCCTGACAGACCCAGATCATTAAAGTGAAGTACGTAACGTTTTCTGCTTTCTTGTTTTTCCGAGGCATATTTTTTAGATATTTTATACGCAATACATATTGATAGATTTTTTGGGCTAATCAAAAAACAAGTTTAATTTATAGATAACAAAATGGTGTTTGAATGTAACCTGAGTATGCGCGAGTTTTTGCGTGAGTTGCCCAAATGTGAGCATCATGTGCATTTAGAAGGTACCTTGGAACCTTCGTTGCTTTTCCAGTTGGCAAGAAGAAACAATATCACGTTACCAGCGAGCTTCCCACCCACCGTCGAGGCCTGCAACGAGAGATACAACAACTTTGCTGATTTACAAGACTTCTTGGACCATTACTATGTTGGAATGAGTGTGTTGATCCACGAACAGGATTTCTACGACTTGGCCATGGCATACTTTGCTCAGGCAAAGAGCGATGGCTGCTTGCACTCTGAAGTCTTTTTCGATCCCCAGGGCCATGTTGAGCGTGGTATCGCCATCGAAACCGTGGTTGAAGGGTTTGACCGTGCCTGTAAGGATGCTCAGACCAAGTTCGGAACCTCAAACAAGTTGATAATGTGTTTGTTGAGACATTTGCCTGCTCAATCAGGCTTAGAAACCATTGCCAGTGCCACCAAGTACTACAAATCGGGCGTGATCCGAGGTTTGGGTTTGGACTCAAGTGAAAAACCGTTCCCTCCTCAACTATTTGAGGAATGTTACGCCGCTGTGGCCAAGTTGGCTCCTGGAATCGGCTTGACTGCCCATGCCGGTGAAGAAGGTGACCATACCTTTGTTTCCAATGCTCTTGATATCTTGAAGGTCACCAGAATCGACCATGGAGTCAATTCAAAGCAAAGTGAAGCGTTGATGGCCCGTTTGGCAGAGAACCAGATCATGTTATCGATGTGTCCATTATCTAACGTCAAGTTACAAGTGGTGAAAGACGTTAGCGAGTTACCTATCGCCGAGTTCTTGGAGAAGAACGTACCTTTCTCATTAAACTCCGACGATCCAGCTTACTTTGGTGGCTATATCTTACATAACTACGTCGCGGTCCACACCCATTTTGGTTTCTCTGTTAGTCAATGGTGCACTATCGTCAAAAATGGAATCAACGGCTCGTGGTGTGACAATTCCAGAAAGAACGAGTTGCTCAGCATCCTCGAATCGGTCAGATCTAAGTACGAAAATTTATTTTAGGATATAACTCATAGACAATAAAACATAAAAATTAGGAACAAAGACATTGTTTAAAGGTTCCAGAAATCGGTGATGTTGGCGCCAGCACCATTGTAAGCCAAGATATTAGGTGACTTGCCATCGATCAAGCCATTGATGGCTCCTTTGGTACCGTACCTAATCAACTTCTGCTTCAAGTCCTCAGGAGCAAGCAACCCCATACTGTATTCGGAGTCGGTGTCAGGGTACAACGACAAGTAGTAGGCCAACAAACCGGCAACGTGTGGTGAAGCCATCGAGGTACCCGACATCACAGTGGTTTCGGACCACGTAAAAGTCGACAAAATATCTTGTCCTGGAGCAAAGATGTCAACACAGCTACCCCAGTTAGAGAAGCTGGCCTTTTCATCGTTGATGGTAGTAGCACCAACGGTAATAGGTCCCGAGGCCTTAGCTGGAGAAACTCCGCATGCATCCTGGTCTTCGTTACCGGCCGCAATCGAGATGTGCAATCCTGCCTTGGTTCCGGCATTGACAGCCATGTCTAAGGCGGTTGAATCGCCTCCACCAATTGACATGTTGACAACGGAGCCTTTGAATCCCTTCTTGTTCGACTTGATGTCTTCCTGGTGGGCATTGACAACAAATTCGACCCCCTTGATGATGTCGGAAATGGTTCCGCTACCAAGAGGGTTCATGACACCAACAGCGACAAGTTCGACGTTCTTGGCAATACCGTATGTCTTGGAGCCGATGGTACCGGCACAGTGAGTTCCGTGACCGTGGGCATCAAACTGAAGGTTGGGGAAGGCAATCGCACTGCCCCACGAAGCACGGCCTTCGAAATCTTCGTGTTCGACCTTGATACCTGTGTCAATAACATAGGCCTTAACACCCTTACCACCATCGTTATCGTACAAGTATTGGGCCTTTGGAGTTTCGTTTTCACGGTGACTGACTCTCGACAAGCCCCATGGAGCATCCTTTTGGACATCGAACTCGTCGACGTGGACTACGGCATCGCGTTCGATAAACTTGACCAGTGGGTCACGGCGGATGGAGTCAAGCATTTTGTCTGTGAAGTAACCGGTGTAGCCTGAAAGTGAGTGGATATCAAAGAATTCGAGGGAGTGTTTGGAGCTGGTGGTGGAAGAGACTCCGAGTTCGGCAAGCATGGCGACAAATTCGTCCTTGAGCCAGTTTTTGTGACTAGAAGTATCGGCATCTTCATTCAATACAACCACATAACGGTTTGGAATGATTCCTGATGTGGCAACATCGTTGATGATAGGTGCAAGGGCGTGGTCTATGGTGGATTTTGCGGAATCGAGGGCGTCATGGACAAAGTCGGCTGCTTGTTGCTTCAAGTCATGGAGTCTGACATCAAAAGCGTCCATGGATTCAGGAATTACAAGACCATGGACGGTTGTCCATAGAGCAATGGCGGATAAAATGGATGTGGGGAGCATTAAAAGAAAGTGTGGTGGCGGGCAAAAAAAAAACGAATTGGGTTTGGTCTGCGATATGGAGTTGAGTCGCGCAGCCATCCGCAGTTTAGGTACTGCGGTGCGGGGGAAAAAAACGGTGCTGGTTATCTCGCATGACCGAAACAGAAAAAACCCATGCGCCGTCGCATGCTTAATTATTTAATTCGCAACTATCGCTATGTTACATTTGAAGGTAGAGGGATTCAATCTGTGAAATATCTGATAATTGGTTTCTCTTCTATAAACATTCTTGTTTTTTTTTTTTTTTCCTCTTTCTTGTTCCTCTTTCCTAATAGTCTTCTCATGTTTCTTCTTATTCTTCTTTCTTATTTATCTTATTTGTCTTATGTTTCTTCTTTCTTCTTTTATTCTTCTTTACTTATCTCAATATAATCTCTAACTCAAACCATTCAACTTATTCATCCTAATGTTCTTACTTTTCTGTTTTCTTTTCATTATAATTCGTTGTTTCTCTGTGATTTTTCCAACTTCCCTAAAATTCCATTCAAGTTATTAAAAGAATTCAAAATACAACCAAAAATCCCAATGAAATATCAAATAAAACTTGTTGAAACAAGACTCAAAATCCTGGTTTAACATAAAAGGAAAAATATCGATAATTGACTCTTATTCTTTAATTATTTATCGTAACCATCTCTTTATAAGTGTTGCGGTTGTGATGTTTGGTCGTGTCCTTCAATTTTGCGATAAGAAAAATCAGTTTACTTACACCACCAACCACGACATGTCGAATTCGTCCCGCAAAAAGCTTCTTTTGATGGGCCGTTCGGGCTCAGGAAAGTCGTCGATGCGGTCAATTATCTTTTCCAATTACTCTGCTTTTGATACCAGACGGCTCGG
This sequence comes from Teunomyces lycoperdinae, assembly GCA_030574955.1. Lineage (NCBI taxonomy): Eukaryota > Fungi > Ascomycota > Pichiomycetes > Serinales > Debaryomycetaceae > Teunomyces > Teunomyces lycoperdinae. The sequence goes on from JAJMFY010000030.1 coordinate 114,793, forward strand.
CGCCACCATTGATGTTGAACACTCGCACTTGCGGTTTTTAGGAAACATGACGCTCAACTTATGGGACTGTGGTGGCCAGGACGTGTTCATGGACAATTACTTCACGAACCAGAAAGACCATATCTTTAAGATGGTGCAGGTGTTGATTCATGTATTTGATGTGGAGTCGAAGAGTATCAATAAAGATATCGAGATCTTCATCAAGTCACTTACCAACTTACAGAAATACAGTCCAGGGGCTAAAACCTTTGTGTTGCTCCACAAGATGGATTTGGTGCAGATAGATAAACGTGAAGAACTTTTTACGATCATGATGGAGAAGCTCCAGAAGATTTCCAACCCATACCAATTCCAGTTGATTGGGTTTCCCACGTCAATATGGGACGAGAGTTTGTACAAGGCGTGGTCGCAGATTGTATGTTCGTTAATTCCAAACATGAACTTGTTCAACAGCAACTTGGTCAAGTTTAATCTGATTCTCGATGCTGAAGAGATTATTCTTTTTGAGAAGACGACGTTTTTGGTGATATCGAGTACGTCGTCGATTGTGCAACAGCTGGCTCATGACGAGCAGGAATTGGACCCGAAACGGTTTGAAAAAATCTCCAATATAATCAAGACCTACAAGCAGTCAATTTCCAAATTACGAACCAACTTCTCCAACTTGGTAATTCGGGGCAGCAGTGGGAACCATTTTTATATTGATATTCTTACAGACAACATGTTTATCATGGTGATAATGCGGGACAAGGATGACAGAGCTACAGGACAGGTCCAACATGAGGAATTGATGGTACTTGAGAATGTCAAAGCTGCCCGAAAATGGTTTGAAAAGATTGAACTGAGCTAAGAAATTAAACAAAAATTATACACCCTGTTGGATTTTTAACAGTGGAATTTTACTTGATTTGGTTTTGAATTTGGTGTCGTTTGGGTCACATGACCCATCGTACAACTTTTTTTTTTTTTTTCATCTCTGTCTTTTCTTTAATTTCTCCTTTATAATTAAAATACAAACTTTTTCCAGTAATATTAAACGAATCGCGTTATACCAAATATTGCAATGGGCAAGTTGACACAACTCATTACTCATCCAGATGAGCTCAAGCATGCGATTCAATTGTTCTACTTCAAGCAACCTATGCATCCACAGAATCTTCTGGCCGAATCCGTTACGTTGCAGAGATGCTACTTCCTTTTAAACAAGACGTCGCGGTCGTTTGCGGCTGTGATCCAGGAACTCCATCCCGAGCTCCGTGACGCAATCATGATCTTCTACTTGGTTTTGCGGGCGTTGGATACCGTGGAAGACGACATGACCATCGATTCGACCATCAAAGTGCCGCTTTTACGTACATTTGACCAGAAATTGAAGCTCAAGGACTGGACGTTTGACGGGAACGGACCCAATGAAAAGGACAGAATCGTATTGTTGGAATTTGACAAGATCTTGACCGAGTACCACAAGCTCAAGCCCGAGTACCAGGAGATTGTCAGTGACATCACGTGCAAGATGGGGAACGGAATGGCCGACTATATTTTGGACGAGAACTTCAACTTGAATGGAGTTGGCACTATCGAGGACTACAATTTGTACTGTCACTATGTGGCGGGTTTGGTTGGCGAAGGTTTGACGAAGTTGATGGTGTTGGCCAAGTTTTCTGACGAGTCGCTTTCCAGTGATGGTTTTGTTAAATCAAACTCGATGGGTTTATTTTTACAAAAGACTAACATCATTCGTGATTATCACGAGGATTTGGAAGACCAGCGGTCATTCTGGCCCAAGGAGATCTGGTCCAAGTATACTGACTCGCTTCCTTCGTTCTACAAGGACCAATCCATCGAATCGAAGTTCCAAGGGTTGTGGTGTATCAACAATTTGGTGCTCGATGCTTTGGGACACGTTAAGGATGTATTGGACTATTTGTCGCTCGTGAAAGATCCTTCATCATTCAACTTCTGTGCCATTCCACAGGTGATGGCCATTGCCACATTGGCCACTGTTTATAACAATCCGAAAGTGTTGGTGGAAAACGTCAAGATCAGAAAGGGAACAACGTGCGGGTTAATTTTGCAGAGCAGAACATTTCCAGGCGTGGTGCGGATATTCCGCAAGTACGTGCAGCAGATCAACCATAAATCCGATGTCAAGGACCAAAACTTCTTTGCGATTGGTGTTAAGTGTGCTGAGATTGAAAAGTATTGTGAGTCAATGTACCCTACGCCCAACTCGCTTCCGCGCGGATTAGTGCGTAAGGAAACGCCCATCACCAAGATCCTCGCTCAGAGACAAGCCATTGATCGCGAAATCCAGCATCTTGTCGACCAGGAAAACGTGACCACGAATATGGTGTTGAGTGCGGTTGCACTTGCTGTATTGGGAGTTTTGTACTACGTTATCAGATGAAGAACAGTAATAATTTTATGAACCGTTTTTGCAGTAGATTTTCATTTTCACACCAAGAACTTTTCCTAACTTTTTGGCCGCAGCAGCAGCCGCAGCCGTAGCAGCAGCCGCAGCCGTAGCAGCAGCCGCAGCAGCAGCGCCAGGAGGAGGAAAAAAAGAGACCATACCTATATACAGGAAACCGAGCCTGTTTGTTGTATAGATTTAGAATCTACCGTCTAAAATGACATGATAATAATCAGTTCTCGTACATCCACACACAATGGCACCGAACCCAGACGTAGCCAATTTCAAGGTCCGTGCTGTCTTGTGGTCCATGGACTACGATTCGGGAATCGAAGACAACAAGCTCGTGACCCCCATTCTTTTGCAGGATGCCAATGGACCCTGTCCATTAATCGCACTAGTCAATACGTTACTCCTCAATTATGAGCTCTACCAGCGCCTTTATGAATTCGGCAGACCACCACAAGTAGAGATTTCCGACAAGAAATTGGCATGCTTACACGAATTGAAACAGTTGCTCTCAAAAAGCGAACAGGCAACAGGAACCATCGATCTCACCACACTCTTATCACACCTCGGAGACATGCTTCTTGTGTATGCAGAAAACAAACCAGTACATTACGAAGTTGATCAACTTCTTGAGAACTTGCCATTGTTCCACACCGGTCTCTCGGTGAACGCCAACTTGATCAATGGCGACTTTGCTCGCGACGACTTGGCGCTGATCTTGTTTGACGTATTTGACCTCAAGTTCAAACATGGCTGGTGCATCAACCAGATTGATAGCGAAAGAGTAGACTGGAATGACAGCAAAGAAGATATTTCCAGCGAAGATAACTATGCAACCTTGGTGGATCTCTTTAACCAGCTCCAGACCTTTGACAAGATTCAAGACTACTTGCTCCAGGACCTGCCCGAGCTCGCACATAACCAGAAACTTGTACGCAAATGGCTCGACTTGAACAAAACACAGTTAACCTCCATCGGTCTCAACCGACTCAACATAGACTTGGCCAAGGAAGAGTTTGTTATCTTCTTCAGAAACAACCACTTCAATACGCTCTTCAAAAAGGGCAACCAGGAATTCTACTTGCTTATTACAGACGCTCTGTTCAACAATAAGGCAGCCAAGATTGTCTGGCAGTCGCTCAATTCCATCAGTGGTAAAGACGACATCTTTTTCACCGGAGATTTCTTGCCCATTTTAGATATCGACCAGGATCTTCCCGAGGAGGAGGAGGAAATCAGTGACTATTTACTCAGCAAACGGTTACAGGAAGAAGAAGACTCTGCTTTGGCAAAAAGAATGCAAGACACATTCTCCAAGAAAGACGCTACTGGAAAGGGCATGTCCCAGACCCAGGACCAGGTCCAAGACCAGGACAAAGACAAAAAGAAGAAGAAAAAGAAGAAGCGTGATTGTATTCTTGTATGATGAATTGGAACGTTTTTTTTTTCTTTACATCTATTTAATTCGAAACTTATTATAATATACACAAGACGAGGCTTTCGTTTTATGCCTCCTATTCACCGTTAACTTCCTCTTTTCTTTCTTCTTCCTCCTCCTCCTCCTCTTCTTCTTCTTCTTCACCTTCGTATTCCATCGGATCAAATTCCGATCTCAACGTATCCATCTTCTTTAACTCGGTGGTGGTTGGCTCTCTTAACTTGAAATTGATCACATCCACTGTACTGTCCTTGACAAACCTGTTGATTTCCGAGTTGGTCAGTGCACGGTACTTCTTCAAGTCGATTCTGCCAGTAATTGGAGAATAGTATGCCGCCTTACGTTTCTTGGACTCGTTGGAAACAAATTTGATTGTTAACTCCTCGTTCGGCTTTGAAAACCGCAGGAAATTCATCTCGTAGTTCTTGGAATGCTTAAATTTATATTCTTCACCCTCTTCATCTTCGTCCAATAAATTTACCGGTTGTTCTCTCTCAGTGGAATGCAATTTGGCATTGATTTCCAGCGCCGCTTTTGGATCACGAACCTGGTACAACGAGATCCATTCACCATCTTCCGACGTTATTGGCTTCAAAATCGCAGACTCCAAAGTATCTTTGCTGAACTTCTCATCGAAATTGGCTCCTTCCTGTCTCTTTTGGATCTGCAACTCCCGATTGATCGATGCTGATCCAACAAACTTGACGGAAATGTATTTGGTGTCCAACATCGAAGTGTCTGGCAACAAAGGCCAGGCACTGACGGCCTTGAGGTGCTTTCTTCTTGGATGCTTCAACTTTGCCAAGTTGTTCAAAGATTCCTGTGCCAGCTCGAACGTGTTTTCTACCGCTCTCAACTGTGCTTCGGGATCGAGCTCGTCGTCGTCTCCCTTCTTTTCTTCTTCCTTGTCTGGAACATCGACACTAACAGCTGCCTTCACCTGTCTCTCAGCAATGTACTCGGTTCTTCTCAAGAAGGAAACGCCCGCTTCTCCCTTTGAAATCAGACCAATACCCGCATCTCTCAATAAGACTCTGTCCTTGGGGTGCAACTGAGTGGGCTTGTCCTTGGAAAGACTGTGGATCACATCTTCCTTGCCGTCCTCCAAGAACCCACGGTTGTTGATCAAGTTGAGATTCATCCCAAACTCCTCGTCCAAGTTGCTCATTAAGCTCGAGAAGTTTTCTTTGCGGAAGAGCGACGACATCAAGTACTCGGCTTCGCGCTTATTCGATACATTCTCGGTGGTATTGTACTCCAAAAACTTGGGATTCAAGGGTGGAGGAGGTAAATTGTTGGTGTATCTGATTTTGGCAATGTAATCCTGCCTTATTGGTTTCGACATGCTGGGGTTTTGGGGTTGATGGGTGGGTGCTGATTATGTTTTTTGTTGAAAAATTGATGGTGGTGTCGAGGAAATCACGTGATACATTCAAAGAGGGTGTTCAAGATAACTTACTGAAACAGCAACAGAAGAAGAAGAAGAAGAAGAAGAAGATGGGAAGTTTTCATTGTAGTTGTTCTGTTTTTGTACGGTGACTATAAGTAACGAAAGTAATCAGTTGTTCTGTGTTCTTGTGTTTCAATTAAAATATTGAAAAGAAATTGTGCAGGACCAATATTGATAGCCATGGCCAAAGCCATAATCACGGACCCACTGGTTAATTGATGAACAAGAACCTTTCGGCCTTTGTTTAGTTGTGATTCTCAGTGTTGGTTTACAGTCGTTGTCTACAAGTGAAGGTTCCAGAAAAAATTCGTTTATTGCAACTGGCTGCGAAAAACGCAAGATAAACTCAGCTAAACTTAAAATTGCTTGGTGATGGTCTTGATGAATTCTTCACCTTGAACTCTAGCGATTCTCTTTTCCAATTCAGAGACTTGGCGAGAACCGTCTGCACCAGCAAAGGTACCAGCACCCCATGGAGAACCACCGTGGATTTCATCCAAGTTACTCAAGTCTTGGGCAGAGTAACCCAATGGGACGTAGACGATACCGTGATGAACCAAGGTAGACAAGGAGTTGAGAACAGTAACTTCTTGACCACCACCTTGGGAACCGGTGGAGACAAAGAAACCGGCGTACTTACCTCTCAAGGCACCGGCGGCCCACAAACCACCAGTGGTGTCCCAGAAAGACTTCCATTGAGCTGGAAGGTTACCGAATCTGGTTGGAACACCAAACAAGAAAGCGTCGTATTCCTTCAAGGTTTCGGCGGTGGCAATTGGAAGTTCTGGTCTTGGAGGAGCGTGCATCTGGGTACGAACAGCTTCTGGCAAGGTTTCAGCAATTTGGAAGATGTCGACCTTGGTACCGGTAGCTTCAACACCTTCGGCAACAGCCTTAGCGAGGGTGTGAACGTGGTGGTAAAGGGAGTAGATAATGATAGCGACCTTTGGAGCCATTGTGTTTTATTGTTTTTGTTTTGTTTAAGATTGGATATATATAAAAAAAAACAACCTATGGACGGACATCCTTGCGTTATTTATATGGAGTTTCGACCCAGGAAATTAGCCGCTGGCGTAGCGTAATCCTGTAATAATTTACATTTGTGCTAGAAAAATTTATTAGTAACGTTTAGTAATTTCTCTAAGTTTGTAGCTAAAAAGTGCGACCCCAGTAATGGATTAGTCAAATTACTAAAGCATTTAAGCCTCTCGCACCAGGCGGAAATATTCTTTTTTTATTTTTGTTACGTAATTTTTCATAAAACTTACTGTGGATCCTCGTGGAGCGTAGGGTCTTGTCCTCCCCATGTCATGACCTCATGTGAATCAGGGTTATTGAGTGCTTCCAACAAGTCGAGGTCCAAATCCACTTTCCCCAAATGAACTTTTTCTTCCAATTCATCGTCCTGAACTGCGCCTTCGGGCAAAATATCCAAGTTTTGCTTGATTCGAGCTGCCGTTGAGGTCTTTGCCAACACCACAAATCCTTGCAAGTATGACCATTTCAATAAGATCTCGATCTTGGAGATTCCATACTTCTTTTCCAACGCCAACAACTCAGGATCATTCAACTTGACTCCTTGTGTCAATGGAGAGTAAGCTTCAGGCAAAATATCGTGTTCCACCAAATACTCTCTCAACTCGAGATGAGGCAACCATGGATGTAACTCCAACTGATCAATCACCGGCTTCACAAGAAGTCCCAGCCAGCTCAACAATTCATTCAAGTGCTTGATCCCATAGTTCGAAACCCCAAGGGCACGGACATGAAGGACCGGATTCGACGGATGGGTAACATATTCCTGCAAGGCCCGGTATGTATTCAATCTCTTTTGTTTATTGGTCAATGGAGAGTGGATAAGAACCAAGTCAACATACTCAATGGATTCCTTGACATCGTTGGCGATATCCTGGACCGATTGCTTGGTTTGCTCGTATCCCTGGTCCTCGTTTCTGATCTTGGTGGTGAACCAGATATCTTGTCTCGTGACCTCGGGATGTTCGTCGAGGAATTGACGGATTCCGAGAGCAGCCTGCTTTTGGTTGTTGTAACTAACTGCCGAGTCGATGTGGCGGTAGCCGGCTTTTAACGCTTCATACACCAATTGGGTAGTGGTGGCAGGCGGAATATCGTAAACGCCAAATCCTGCCACGGGAATGTACATTCCATTGTTGAGCTTGTACTTGCTCTGTTTAGTCAATTGAATCGAGGTGGTTAAGTTAGACATATTACCTATATAGTATAGCTTTTTGTTAGAGTTTAGACGTTATTGGCTTTGCAGTCACGTCTTTATACCTTTTGGAGCCGGTGCAGGGCTCCACACCCACAACCGCAAGTAAACTAAGAAAAAAAAAACAACTTAATTGACCGTTTCGCAATTACTGTAAATAACTTTGGAGTTCAAAATGCAAAAATGGTAGCTAAAGGGTACGAACTTGTTAGAATAAACCCAAATGAATATTTTATTGTATTGTTTTTATGATTGTTTTAATGTGATTTTTTTTGTTTTCTTCAAATGTCTTGTTCTCCAAATCCTTTACTTTCTCTACTTTCTTTTATCATAGAAAATGATAGAAACCTGACAGGCTCCTGTGGCAGGAGCCTGCACATACCCAATCGCACCTTTACCAAAAGTCTCAAAACAATTCACCCTGGTAATACATTTTGGCAGTAGAATTAAAAATTCAATGTCCGGCAGAAAGAAAACGTTGCTTAAAGTTATCATTCTTGGTGACTCCGGCGTGGGAAAAACGTCGTTGATGCAACAGTTTGTCAATAACAAGTTCTCGCACCAATATAAGGCGACTATTGGTGCCGACTTTTTGACGAAGGAAATCACCATCGACAATAACAAGCAGGTCACGTTGCAAATATGGGATACTGCGGGTCAGGAACGGTTCCAGAGTTTGGGTGTGGCCTTCTACAGAGGCGCAGACTGTTGCGTGTTGTGCTACGATGTCACCAACGAGAAGTCGTTGAACAACTTGACGTCGTGGAAAGACGAGTTTCTTGTCCAGTCCAACGTCTCTAACCCTAAAGACTTCCCGTTCATCATAATAGGCAACAAGATCGACGTGGATGAAAGTAAAAAAATCCCTTCGTTACAAAAGAAATTGAATAATATCACCAGTAACCAGTTGGGTGGATTGAACTACCCTGTGTTTGAAACCAGTGCAAAGGATGCAATCAATGTCGAACCGGCGTTTGAAGTCATTGCCAAAATGGCATTGCAACAAGAAGAGTTGAACGATGCAAACGCAAACGACGTCAGCGACGACTACAACGATGCCATCAACATCCACTTGGGAGATGGAGACAACGGCGGATGTGCCTGCTAAGTACTAGTACTGTTTTTTTTTCTATATCTCAAATATACAAGCAAGCAAGCATACATAAAATCTACTTTGAGTTGATACAAGCACAGAAAGCCTTGACCAAAAGGTCCACAAACTGGTTTCCAGTTTGGATATTGGGCTGTTGCTGTTGGTGATACTGTTGCTGTTGCTGGTTGTGGTGCTGTTGTTGCTGCTGGTACTGGGGCTGTGAAGAACCATGGTACGCCTGTTGTGGCTGAGAGATGCCACCTGACTGCCAGTGACCTGGAATCTGGTTTGATTGCGTGTTGGCCAAGTCTATCACCAATACCCCGCTGTTTTTGGGGTCGATGTAGTGCTTCAAATGTGCGTCGTCGCACATCTGGTCGACAGCCGGCTTCAACTTGGCAATCCCGTTGGCAGAGTGCAAACCCTTACCAACAATCACCCTCAAGTGCAGCTGGTTGGTACGAATGGCGCTGGCCAACCGGTTCTGCAAGATATACTCGGCTTCCTTGACATACAAACCGTGCAAATCAATCTCATCGGCAGCGCTGTCGGCATTATTTTCCCGGAAAACATACTCAGCTGCCCGACGGTTACAGTTCTCGGCCTCTGCCAACACCTGCTTGGCCTGCTGACTGAGCTCGTGCGCCCGCTGCTTGTCTCCGCTCTTGAACGCCTGCTGCGATTGCTGTGAAAGACGACTCCGCTTCTCGTACAACTCGTCTGCCTGCTGACGGAGACGCTTGTACTCCGAATCAGTAGCGTGGTTGTAGTCACGGGTATTGTCGCCGCCCAAATGCAATCCTCTTTCCATCGTGGTTGATTGTTGTTTTGTTATGTCAAGGAATGAAATTTATTATCAGTTATTTTTTTTGCACAGCAAAAAAGAAATTAAGCTTCGACGCAGGAACGGCTGGACCGCACCTTCTTCGGCTGCAGGACCACCTCTAAATCCGCTTCCAAAATTACTGCCGCAATTATTGCCGCAATTACTGCTTATATGGTGATGGTGCAGGCTGGAAATTTCGTTACTGTTCGTATTATCTCCGGTTAAGCCTACTCCACCGGCTGCAAATCCAACACCAACACTGGCACATTTGCCAATACTGTCCACTAAACTACACGATCCAGGCTTATCATCACTTCCAACTTCACCAAGTGCAATCACAAATAAAATCGTATACATTGCATAATTGAACTCATACAGATTGATACTCCCTTTTCTTCCACCATAATCGATTTGCTGCGCCTGCCGTGTCCTTTGAGCAGCAGGAAGCAGAAACCGTACAGAGTTGTAAAGAATGGGATGTGTGTATCCCATAGGATGACGGTACAACACCGATTTCCTGAGCTTTGACTCGGCCCGGTCTCTACCAAGGAACTTCAACATCTTTGAACGAGATCCTGCCCGTACATACACGCAGTGAGAACAGAAGCAAACCGTGTACTCCTCTCCAAACATTTGGCGATATATTTTGACAGTTTGATCAAACCTATTTCCCAAACGACCTCCTCAACCATATCATCATGGTCAATGACCATCTTTTTGGAATTAAGACATTCCATGAAATACATATTCATGGAAAACTGGTGCGTGTGCCAGACCAAGCCAATATCCAATGTTGGCACAAGCATCTCTTTGGACTTTACCAAGAGCTGAAAGAATTGTGAATTTCTGATTGTTGACTGGGCTAAACTTTCTTTCATCGCAGGGAAATGAAGCTAGTCCAACTCGATCATCTTATTGGCAAACTGTTCTTTTCTGAGCACACACCCCACCAAATCACCAGAAAATACAATGGGTGCGGAGTGGTTAAGTGAATCAAGTTCATTTCGTGATACTGACGCAAGATCACTCGTTTCTTACCCTGGATCCACCTTTTTTTTGTGAAAGATCCGAGTGAAATATCAAACTCCAACTCGTCAACATGTTCAGCTAGCGCTTGTAACATTCTCTGATTAGTTTTAGCTGGCGAAGCACGTTCATAGCACATGACAAACGAAAAGTACTTGTGAATCCCAGGTAAGTTTTTCTTGGTTACATCGGCATAAAGTTGTCGTTTTCTCCATTCTTCATGGGTAAGAACCGGCTGAAACCCACACGAACAGTCGTCAGTGAGATTGACATTGAGTTTGGGGTCAGTAAATCCCGTCTGTTCGTCATCGGAAAGTGGAACATTCGGAGCAATTATCTTTGAGAAAACAGGACACATGTCATTGTACCATTCTTCAATATTGCGTCAATCTTGGTACTGTTGCTCGATTTGTTCAATTGAGTTTTCTTCAAACAATTTACCGTAGGCGATCTTTACACCATTTGGAGGCGAATATTCAAATGTATGGTTATCTATAGCCTTGGAAACATTGTAGAGCGGGAATGGATATAACGAAATTTCCTAAAAGAGGTTTTGGGTAAATTTATCGTAAAGATATCTGGGGTTTAAGAGAAACACATGCCATACCATCAAAACATCTATTGAAGGATAAACATCCTGGAGTCAGTCTCTACCAGACCCTTTCCTGTATCAATTGCAAGGTTATAGAGATCCGATTCATGAAGTATTGCTCGGGTCGTCAGGACCCTCAGACCTTCGAATGTCACCCGTCGTATTACTGATAGAAGTACAATATATCGACGCACCGCTCTGGTGACAAACACTTGGCATCGCTTGATCCGAACCTGCTGTTTATCTGATTATTCTTGTTCTTTTCTACACACGGATTGCTTCATTGCCCAAACGCCTTAAGAAGCTTCAAATGTGCTACTGAACCTTGTCCAGCGAGATGTTGTTGGTGCGATACATCGTGGATGCAAAAATCCGTCTATCTGGATTCTCTATCAAATCAATGTATTTATAGGCGTCACGCCGTGTCATCCACAACTACAGCTGAGAATCTCGTAAATTTATTGTCTCGATGACGTCGAGGTATACATTTTCTACATTAAGAAATTCTTTTTTTTTTTCGTGTTGATATAATCATGTATTTCAACGGCAACTATATAAAAAACTAATCAGAAAGATTAATTAATTTACTTCTTGGCAGCCTTTTGAGCAGCCTTGGTAACCTTACCGGCCTTGTCAGACTTTTCAACAG
>JAJMFY010000031.1:0-119476 GCA_030574955.1 Teunomyces lycoperdinae
CTGGGATGGTCTCAGTCGTTGTTTCAGATCCGGTCCAGGTTGAAGTAATCGTAGTAGTTGGTGTAGGAACCTCTATGATCACGGTGCCAGTTCCACCGCTAGTAGCTGGGATGGTTAAAGTCGTTGTCTCAGATCTGGTCCAGGTTGAAGTAATTGTGGTTGTTGGGGTAGGAACTTCAATGATCACGGTGCCAGTCTTGCCAGGTGTTCCCGGAATGGTTAATATGTTTGTAACTGAACCTGAGTATGTTGAAGTGATTGTTGTGGTTGGAATCGGAAGTTCAACAATGATAGTTGCTGTGTGGCCGGGAGTTGCTGAATGGGTGACGGTAGATGTCCCCGAATTAGTCCAAGTTGAAGTAGTAGTTACTGTAGGGATTGGAACATTTACCTGGATAGTCATAGTATTTCCTGGTCCCGTTTTGTAAGGTAATGTTTGCACCAGCGTAACTGAACCCGTGTAAGTGATCGTGGATACTTCAACAGCATTACCATTGGATGGGTATGTGTTTTGGTACTCACCCCACCTATTGGAACTGCTAGTAGTTACCGAACGGGCTCCAACACATTGATACGTTGATATCTGAATTGATATCGGTAAATCACCATTTCTGTACCTAGATGGAACAGTAATAAATGGTCTGTATCCCGCTGGTACATTCCTGTAACTCATTATAACACTTATTTGGGTACAAGTGATTGTCGCGTCCAAGGAATTTGAATTCTCTGGATAATACCAATCGTTCACGGCACTTGTCATGCCATAATTAACGTGAGAGCAATCATTTGTGCCACCTGGTAAATAAATACGAAACTCTCCTGAGTGGTAACCAGATGGACAGTTATTCATCAAATTCATGTAATCAATACGATCCAATAATGGATTAAGCCTCGGAACGGTCAATAACAGATCACCACTGTCTCCAGAGTTACCTGTGCCACTTGTAAATGTAACATCGCTACTGATGTTATTCACACCATCAGTGAAAGTTATTGTATTAACACCAGAATGATACTTTCTTGAACAAAGTAGATCATTAGTCCTTGCACCCATCCCGGCATTAAATTCAAATGGCACGGAAACCGTTCCCGAGACACCCACAACACCGGATGGTGTCTTTCTTACTGTACATTGCAATTTTGAATCTGTCGTGACGTCTTGGGCTCCGATCATTTGACAAGTAGCAAAAGTATTGATACCAACTTTTAAATCAAGTACTAGATTATTTGTTGTAAACTTGAATACGCATGGCATGGTCAATGTGAAAGTGTCTCCAGCTTGAGCATCATTTCGAAGCTGCCACGATAAGACTGTAGTCCAGCCGATATTTGCTGGAAATGGTGTAGCTGTTGTTTTAATGGAATCGATGCCTGTAAATACACCTGTTATTTCTTTGGCCATCACTGTAGCAGTGATGGCAGCAAAACATGCAATGTTAGTTAATAACATTGCTTGCTATATGATTACAAGGCCAGAAATCCTGGTGATGTCGGAGCACATCCATTCTTTTTAAACCAAGACGACCCTGCGGTACATTACACACAACGGCCCAAACAAATCGGAATTTCAAATACCATTAAGATTCCGAAATAATATTTTACGAAATATTCTTCTTAGCAATTCTAGAGGATCACTTACTGTCATCCAATTCACTAAAGGTGGATAATATCTATCTGAGCCGTGACAGACCGGTGCAAGAATAATTGAAGTGTTCTTTCAATCAATCAATCGACTATTTTTGAATGTTCTGTTTAGCCTCATCGCTTTTGATTCCTGAAATTTTTATTTTTCACCCATCATTGATGAGGCGGGATGATCTACTACAGCGCTAAAATATATTTTATACTTTAATCCTAAATAACAGACTCCGAAATAAATTAGAACTGAAATTAACAGGAGACGTAGTATTATAAAAAATATGATGTAAAACTAAAATACTTTGATCCTCAATTTTGTCGCCTACCTTTGTAATTAACCATTTGGGAATATAAAAACTAATTAATTAGTAATAACTTTCCCCATGATGGCCGAATAATTTTTCTCAAGTAATCTTGTAGAATTTGAGTTTGGGATGGCATAATCTAACTCTTTGTACAGAAATAATGTAGAAACTGTATCAAGTGATGGGTCTGATTAGGCTTCCGAGCAGTTTAATATCTCATTTGTTTGTGATCGTTTGAATCTCGTTGACTACCAATTCTACTGCTATCAATGTAAGTTAAATCCTGTGGTTGTAAATGATACGAAGTGTATTTACTTCATTACCTGATGTACAGCCAGCAAGAAGGATCAGACTGTAAATATTGTTCATTTGACTGTTGAAATTTTATTTTTTCCGAATAGGAGAAATATTTTCTTCCTCATGCGAAGCTTGCATCGCCTCCGTAATCTAAAATTTCGGAGCTCAAAACAAATGCACCTAGACAATACGGCCAACCCGGAATAAATCGTAAGTTTTCCTTACAGGGATGAATCAAGTTATCAAGTTTAGTATTCAGTATAGAGTCCAGTTCGCTTCAAACCTCGAGTTATATACTTATAAAAGAAAAGATATCGTAGCAATGATAATCAGTGGTTATTTGACATGTTCAGAACTTCTCTAATGTGCAGGATCAAACCCCGGCTTGCACGTGGGAATACCATGATATTCTGAACTAGAGTAGTTGGTTTCCTTGCTAATTATCGTACCATCTAAAAACTCTGCAATGTACTGCCAACTAATTTACGATTTTAACCTAAACTGGCGAAATCATATTAGTTGCTCCTTCTTGTTTGGGTGCAATTGCAGTTTTACATGGTGCACTATATCCTATATAGGGTTCTGATGCTTAGATCGGGCTTGAAAGTTATTTTTGGCTTGAATGCAGCTTTATATTCTTAGATGACTTGCAGTAGTTGTCGGTAAGTCAATGAACGGAACATCGTAAAATTTATCTGAATCCTTCAAAATAAGTGAACGAAGGATACTACATAGATTTAATTGGAGAAAGGGCAACGATTATGAACATCGTTTCACATGTAGTGAAGAGCCGATCAGAGATAATTTCAAGCGAGAAGGCTAATGATCTTTTGGCGGTTCGTATTTCTGCACGATTTTAAGCTGCGCATATTTCTTTTTGTGCAAGTGACAAAATGAGGGCTTAAGCCCTAACATTTGGCACGTTACATTGCAAGAGATTTTTTTAAGAAAAAACATTCACGTGATGAAAAACTTTTGCGATTGATAAATTTTCACTGAGTTGCGCGAAGTAGTTTTTAAAAACCACCTCTTGGTAAGAAAGAAGCATCTATTGCAGACAAGCCAGAATGCAAATTTTCGTCAAGACTTTAACCGGTAAGACTATTACCTTGGAAGTCGAATCTTCCGACACCATCGACAATGTCAAGTCCAAGATCCAAGACAAGGAAGGTATTCCACCAGACCAACAAAGATTGATCTTTGCTGGTAAGCAATTGGAAGACGGCAGAACCTTGTCCGACTACAACATCCAAAAGGAATCTACCTTGCACTTGGTTCTTAGATTGAGAGGTGGTGGTAAGAAGAGAAAAAAGAAGGTCTACACTACCCCAAAGAAGATCAAGCACAAGCACAGAAAGCACAAGTTGGCTGTCTTGACCTACTACAAGGTTGACAACGAAGGTAAGGTTGAACGTTTGAGAAGAGAATGTCCTCAGCCAACCTGTGGTGCTGGTGTCTTCATGGCCAACATGAAGGACAGACAATACTGTGGTAAGTGTCACATCACCTTCAAGGCTAACTAAATATGATGGTATATTACATAGTATGATATTATAAGTTTGTCTTCAATCATAGCATGTAAAATATGTAGTTTTGGTGTAAAGATTGTAATTTTATGGTAGTCGCCACCTTTTTCGGCTGGCAGACGTGACACAAAATCGTGATCACCTTTCAATTCTCATAAACATACAGACGAATATCTCCGATAAAATCCGGTACCTACCATGAACTTCTCCATATATGACTTGGATGATAACATCCGAAGTCTTCTAAAGTTGGATAACTTTCTTGATGGACTTTCCGTCAACGATTTTATTGAAGAATTAAGCAAAGACCATTCATTAAAGGGTGCTGAGGTCAACAAGCTTGAATACTTGGATCCTAAACCATACATTCGTACGTTTGAATCCACATTACGTGAATTGAAGCAATTGATCCTGGACTCCAATACTGAAAGAGAACAGAGTGAAAAGCAGGTGGAAACCTACGAAATCAAGCATAGTGAGAATGTTCTTCAGTTATCGGATCTGATTGACAGAACCCTCAACAAATTCGACTTGTTAGACAGCCAAATCTCGCAGGTTTATACCAGAATCAATCCATTGGGTAATTCGTTGAACAAGATCACGAATTCTCGTGACCGTTCGATGGAGACCATTTTCCTTATTCGTGCATACCACGGATTTTACACTAAAGAGAAGTACGAACCTTTAGAAACGTTGAGACTAAGCAAGAAATATGACGATAAAGTTAAGTGTGCTAAAACCGTTAGCAACTTATTAACATTGAGCAAGAAAATTGAAGAAGGAAATTTGCCGAAGACTACAAAATGTGTCAATGTGATAGAAAAGTACTCGGAGACCATGGAAAGAAACTTGTTGAACAAGTTCGAAGTTGCATCCGATGATAATCAGTTTGACCTTATGAAGGAAATTGCTGATATTCTTTTCCAATTCAACGGTGGTTCCAATGTTGTTCAAGCATTTGTCTCGAAGAATGACTTGTTGCAGGAAGCCGAGACTGGGGACGAAGTGTCAATCCTTGATGATGAGGCAACGTGGATCAAGCTATCGGATCCCAACTACGTTGAAACGGTTAAGGACCCAGCTACTGATTCTTTACTCGACCGTTTACGGGTAGCCATCAAGGGACAAGCAAGAATAATACAGCAGGTTTTTGACGACCCAATCCCTGTTTTAAAAATATTTATTCAGCGTGTCTATGCTCAAATGATTCAAAATAAAACAAGTACTCTTTTGCAGTATTCGTTATCTGTTAGTTCGTTGGCACACGTCCGGATATTGCATGCATTATACATCTTGATAGGAAGTTTTACTAAGGATGTTAAGGAATTTTTAACCACAAACGATTTTGATAAGGAAAGCGAGCTTGCTGCGATCTTGGATCAGTCATATTATGACTTGTTCATTGAGTACATTTCAGACAATACTTACTTCAATCGAGAAAAGAAGAACTTGGAAGAAATTATTTTTGATGTGGTACATGACTTTAACAGCTACAATGAAACGGCTGTTTCCAACAATTATTTGAATGCGAAGATTGACAATTTGGATACTGCAGATATCAGTCATAAAACTGACCATAGTGATCGGTTCAGTTCCCATTTCTTGGAGAGAAAGAGAATAAACCAATTCAAATCCTTTGTGAGAAACAAGTTGTCAGACCGCACGGTACGAAATTCTGTGGAACTTGAGAAGAATGACAAGGATTATGAAGAATATGGACAGTTAAACATCACCAAGGTGGAGACTATATTGAAGTCTGCGATCGAATCTATTGCTCGTTTGCTTGAGCTTGCTCCCAATAAGGCACCAGAATATTCCTTGGAAATCTTGGAAATTATTCTCTTCGACTTTGGCAAGCTTTACATTGGCGGAGGCTTGGAAGTTGCATATGACTTGTTAAGAGAAGAATGTGCCAAGGCTGCAGGATCCCATCCGTTTGATTTTGGATATTTGAGCACATTCAACCTCGTCAGTGAAATCTTGTATCTTGTCACGTCCTGTATTAAGAAAATTATTTTACCTTGTGCCGTAAATACACCTAACATCAAGACAAGAATGATTAATTTAACCAACAGCTATGTTTTCAGATGTGAATCGGCACTTAATATAGTCATCGGCGAAACTTTGGAGATGATTGCATCAAGATTTACCTTTATATTGAGCAAACAGAAGAAGAAGGATTTCTATTGTGACAGTATTGAGGATGATACCGAGACGTGTGATCAGATATCCGATTTCCTTTCATTTGTCCATATCAAATTCTCTGAGAACCTCAATAATGCCAACCTTAATAATGCTCTAGTTAAGGTTGGTATTAACGCACTCAATCAATTGTTAGAACACTATAAGAAGTTTACCGTGAATTCTACCGGGGGCATTGTGCTTACCAGAGATGTCATTCGTTATCAATCTGTGATAGATCAATGGGGTATTGCCGATTTATCTGAGAATTTCCAGCTCTTAAAAGAAATTGCCAACTTGTTCTCTGTCCAAGCAGAATTAATCAGTTCGTTGGTTACCGAGGGACATTTGGCGAAATTGAAACCTTTCACTCTAAGACAGTATGTTTCCAAGCGTTCAGATTTCAATCCAAACTACATAGAACGGTTTTTCAGCTTCAAGCAGTAGTCTTTTATTCTATGATAGGTTTATATACTCCAGTAGTATACACTAAGTACCAAAACAGGAATCACCAATGCAAATAAACTATGAAATAGAAACGCAGCAATATTTCTTTCCAGAGAAACGCTGGGATGTGCTGACCACTTAGGAAGATCTGATTCAAAAGTTTTACTTACTGCTGGGATCAAATTTAACTTGTAATTTGGATACACGTATTTCTGTAACAAGCCACCAAGGAAGATTATAAGAAATAGCCCATAAATTTTGAATGGAAAGTAAGGCGCAGGCATGTAGCACATACTGGTGCTATAAGTCAAGCCACCAGTGGCCCTTGCTGTTGGATCGTATGGATTGTATAATGATAATAATTGAATCGCGGGTCTCTGGACTCCTCCACTCATGCCGGCACATTTCACAGTGATTTCTCGAGCAGTTTTGGGCCTTCCGTTCAAAAAGTATTCTTGGTTTATATCACAGTAGTCGTGGTCATCACCTGCAAAGATGAGTTCGGGACGAACTGTCTCCAACACTGATTGTGAAAGTGTATATTCTATTACTGTTTGGTATTGGTATCCCTTTTGCATTGGGAACGGCTTTCTGGATTCACGATGCGGTCCACACAACTGTTTGTCGACGAATCTGGCAAGTGGAACGTGCATCATCAATACACGAGGTAGTTGAGGATTGGCTATTTCATTGAGTGTTCGAAGGAAGTCCTTTGGACGTTGGCTTATGTCCGGATCTTCATGGCTGAGCGATATTGTATCCAAAAGCACAATTGTATGGTTTCCGATTTCCACAAAGTCGTTCGTATCGCCAAAGAATGTGTTAAACCGGGCCAATTTCTTATGTTCGATTGTTTCAAATCCAATATCATGGTTTCCTGGTATAGAAAAGTACGTTCTTCTGTTGGTTCTCTTGGGGTAGAGTGCGCTGAAGCGCTTGTATTCATCCATCCAGACCTTATCGTCGTCCCATTCCCTTCCACCGTCAAACAAGTCTCCCAAGAAGAAGGTTGTATCTGGGTCTAGCAATTTCTGGACATACTTGTTGTTCCGGTACAAGTAATTATCGGTTATTTTGGTGATGAAATTATTGATGAAACTGGGCCGTCCGGGATATGAATAGTTATCAACAATCTGGGGATCTGCCACTATCGCAATCCGGTGTGGAGTTGCATCCTTGTACCACTGTTCCCATTTGTTCCATTGACAGCTATTTATGACACTTTTTGTATTTATTCTCTCAAAGTAGTGGATAAGTATGACCCATATCAGGAAAAGTCCGGCCAATATGCGCCAATTGATCGCGATATCGAACCTTTTGATAGGTATACGTGGTCTATAGTATGACTTTCCCCGTTCATGTAGCACAGTACGTGGCAAGTCTTGCTTCTCTTTGCCTGAAAACATTAACAGGAACCAGCCAAGTATTCCACCGTTATGGGGAAAGTTGTCCTTTCACTGGTTCCTGGCTAATTCCTGGCTTTGTGTCACAAAATCTTAAATTTCGATGGCTCCATTATTCAGAGCGTTTTCGGACCTTGAACCCTTTTAGGATACAGAGACTTGCCCCCCTCGTGAACATTGGTACAATAAGTTGTTCTATGGTGCGAACAACCAAGGTCAATTCATCGCAGTCAAGCCGGAAGCTTCGTTCCCGAGGCGAAAAGGTACATAATCCAGCACTTTTCAATTTTGATAATATCAGCCCGTTACTGCATCAAAATGTCCCGATTTCAATCACCAAACACCACAACCAAGCCCAACCATACGTACATAATACCGATGCATCTCTTCCTGATTCTACTTCTATTGCAAAATCAAAGAATTTACGTAGAGTACCTCGGGTGGAAAACAATTCCGAACCATCGGATGATCCGCTCGAAGATAGCATCTTTGAATCCTTTCACCGCAAAATGAAACGGGAAGAACGCCAAATGACAAATGAAGATAGACAAAGGATACTAATGGAGGTTGATACCCTTCAGTCGCAACTCCATCTTCTCCATCAGTACGATTGGATTCGCCATTTACCTTCGATTGCACATATCAAGGACATTAATGACTATAACGAACTAGAAACTAAAAAGCAATTAACCATCAAAGAAATCGAAAGATTACTTGAAAAGCATGAGAACTGGAAACAACGTCTTGATCTATTAACGATTGACATAAAGAAATTCGAAACGTTCCAAGAAGACTCTGACGAAAATGACGAATACACCGGGCCGGTCGAGGTGCTCCAACAACGCCGACTCATGGAAAGACGACGCCAGCACGGGCCTTTGATAAAATTGAGACTCACCAATGGCTACACCGTTGTTTTTGACCCACTACATCCACCGAAAGTGATACGTTCCCTGCAATTAAATGGACATCACAAATCTATCGCACACAATAAACTCACTGTACCAAAATCTGAACCCCAGCGTCTGCTCCAGTCGCTTCCAGCTAGTCATACAAAACCATATGCTTCAAAACGACTACCGACACAACAGAAACAAAATATTTTGACTCTGGAAGCTATCCTCAAAGCTGATGAAACTGACTACAAAGAGAACAAGACTAAGATTCGTCGCAAAAACAATACCAAGCTTGAAAATATCAAGTCACCCTTGGACTTGCAATGCAATAAAAATGCTGACTTGGTTTTTGGTACCTACATTTCAGATATCAAGGTTCCACGGCTGGGATTTGATTTTCCATTTGCAAATATTTGGCCCAAGAGGAATAAATAATACATTTAGGTAAGATTCTCCATCGACTTGATGAAGTTGGAGACGATTGAAGTTTCATCTGCTAAATCAATATGATGTATGTGGAACGGTATGTTTATCAGCATCTTTGGAGCCTGTCTCAAATCAGGATTAGCTTTGTTGGGTCTAAATTCCTCAACCCGCTCCTGGTCTATACCATACTTGACCATCAAATATTCTCGAAGACTTATAACAACGTTCAAGGTTTGGTAGAGACTAATTAACGCTGGCGTTCTCTTGGTCGATTCTATTAGATCTGAACCTGCTCTTGAAATTACCTGATCAATATCATGTATAAGTATTAAAACCTCTTCCAAATTTCCAAAATTAAGTGCTGCAATGTTTGCAGAGATATATTCGATAGTCAGACGTTGCTTTTCGTTGGCTTCAAGATTGTCACCGAGCGCCATATTGAACACTTTTGACAAAGACTGGACGAACTTCTTCTTGGAAGAATAGTTGTGTTTGACGATATCATATAATAAATTCAAATAGCCCACCTCAAGAAGTGAATTAGTCGAGACACGAAGTCTATAATCAACCGCTAACTTGATTCCTTCCAAATAACTCGTGTTTGTTAAGGATTCATGCCTGTCGTATAAAACCTGAAGTAGTTCATTTGCAATTTCTTTTAGAGTTTTATTGGTACTGGATTCCAAAGCAATAATTGTCGGAATGCATAATTTTGGATTAGCAAATCCTAACTTTATGACCAACTGTAGAAACAAAACTGGCAAGTATGAGAAACTTCCTGAGTCGTAAAGACATAACTGTAATATCCGACTAATGTATCTCTGGATAAGTCCAGCACAGATGCCATCATTAAGATAAAGCTTAGAATTTCCGTGGAATACAGCCACGTCAAGTTTAGTATTCCTGGTTGTTCTCTTTGCCCCTGAATTCTTCTTTCTAGACCCTGCCTCCTCGTTATTCAAAAATTCCATTATCCCGGAGATCATACTGTGAATAATAACCAAATGATCTGATTGAAACTCACGGTCGAATACCGCGAGAATCGGTTCAGAAAGAAATAGCTTGGGGTGGGTACAGCATATATGAATAACATTCACGATTGAAACTCCTCTCGTTCGAATTTCGGTGCCATTATCGCAGAAGTAAAGCAAGTACTTGATTAGTATACTTGTTACCGACTCCTTTTCCTTCATTCCCAAGGCAGACTTGAGGAAAACATTTCTATAAGTTTCGAGTCGGCAGTATTTACCAAAACAGCCGATGAGATGTAGCAATTTGACTAATTTCCCATCGAAGCCTATTTCAATTTTCTTTTTCTTTTGCTCAATATAAGGTTTAACATAGTTCATGCAAGATATACATGCGTTGACAACTTTTACCGCAATACTTTTCAGATCGTTGCCTTTGAAATCATTGATTTCGCTTAATCGCCAGATACTTGGTAAGGCTAGATGCAACTCTTTCACATTAAACTTGGTTAAATTTCTTAGCAAATACGTCTGGACAAATTCAAAAAAGTCAGGTCTCAAAGAATTGATACTTGGGAACGCAGACTTTAATATCTCCAAAGTATAGTAACATATCTTGCTGTGTTGTTTATCATCCACTAAGTATGGTTGAAGAGCAATTAGCTGGTCCTGGTTAATAATTGTGTTCTCACATTTCACAAACACAGATATCAACCTCATTGCCCCCTCTATCTCATCTGTGTTTTCATCAACAACATCTAAAATTCGGTCTATAATTTCTGAAAGAGCAGTATTAAGAGGTGTTCCCTTTAACGGGATAATTTGATCGGCAATAAATGACTCAAAAAGCTTATTCTTACTAAGCTCAACTAAGTCCAATATCACTTCGCGCTTCATGTTCGTAAACCAAAGTTCAATAAGGAAATTCCTTGCTAAATCCTGAATTACGTCATCCTCGTCCTCTAATCTAGTCAAAAGTTTAGTTGCTATGTTAACTCTAGCATTCCTCGAATCGATAGTCAAGTACATCTCTCTGGACAATTTAGTGACCCTTTTTCTGACTTGTACGCTATCATCGCTAATACATTCACAGATTGGTTTGTAAAATGCTTCGACCAATTCTGGTTTGGAATTCAAGTACTTACTGATAAGATCAATCACTGCATCTCTCACCAATGGTGATGGATCTAATAATCTATGCGAAACTGTTTCTTGAACTCGTGGTGATATTAGCAATGACGGTTCCTTATCGATGAGTAAAGATAAGATCTTGAGTCCCCTCGTTTTCATTTTGATCTTATTGCTCTGCAAGGAGCTAATGATCATATTGATAAACTTTTCATAGAAAACAGGAAATTCATCTGAAAGTAATATTGTGGTATATGATATGATCGACAGGTTATCTTTATCAAAATTCATTGAATTAACCAAATGAAAGCTTCCCCCAGATATTGTTTTTAAGAGTAGTTGGTTGGATTTGAAATCTTCGCCTATTATTCTTGAGCTGGTAGCAATGTATCTAATTGCCAAAAACTGTAATGCTGATGACATGCTTGAACTCTTGTTGACCTGTATTTGGAGGTACTCCATTGTATCTTTCATAAGAGATAAAAGCTGATCTCCGTCGGATTTCAATTGATTGAAAGCACAATTGTTTCTCAAACTCAAAATCTTCTCTCCAATTAACCCGAGAAACTCCATCATATAGATTTCTGAGGTATTTCCCTGTGCATTTTCATGAACGGCAACTAACATGCCCTTCATTATGGCTGTAACCAATATTTCAGCTCCAGGCCATTCTGGTAATGGTAAGATAAATAGTAAGTCTTCCAAAAATAATTCAAGGCATTGTTTGTGCTGCTGATTTGGATTCTTTGAAAGAATGGATATTAGCTCAGTGGCAATGGCTTCCGATGCCTGTTCTGCACCCTTGTAAATATCTGTTGCTGTAGCAATGAAAGGATCTATGGTAGTTTTGTCAGCTTCATCATATTCGGGAAGTCTCTCTGGATCGAAGCATTGGATTAGCTGAACAAGCAATGCAGTAATTAGTTGAATGTTACCACCGCGAGCTAACTTGAATTGTCTAGCAAAAGTTTTCTGTGGCGCTGGTTTATCGAAACAAGCCATTATCTCGTGGAGGACAAACTGGCGGTGACTTTCCAGCCGTTTAAAAATTGAAATTATCATTTGACAAGCAGTACCCCTGAGCGTCTCAAGGCTGGATATTCCAACAAGGGATGTTTTTTCCTTTCTGTTAACTTCAGCTAAAATTATATGCGTCAAAAGAAACTCGAGTTTGGTCAAGATAGTTTCAGATACTGAGAATGACTCCAAATGCTCTAAGATTAGAAGAAAAATGGAGCAAATTTCAGGGACAAGAATTGAAAAGTGTGGGCGTATTGAAGTGATAATGTTGGAATCCTCGATTGACATAGAGGCAGCTTGGATAACAAACTCTTGAACCAATGCTGATATATGTTCAATGATAGACACCAAGTAATCTTCTATTAATAGTTTCTTGTTTTGAATACGTCCGTTGAATATGCAGAGTATTACTTTTGAAGCCGTGAGGACTTGGGTACAAATCTGAAATACGTTCCTCGCTTCTGGGCCAAATATTCCTTCCTTGATATCATTCCAGTCTTCCTCTTTTGCAGTCTCAATTATTGAGTGGCAAAGCTTTTGTACCATCATTATATGAGAAATCTCTATATTCTCTATGCTTTGTTCTTTAACGATTCTCGACAATGAGTCCAAGATTAGTCGTAATACCGCAACAGATAAGACATCTCGATCTTTCCAAGTTGTCCAATATGGATGTGAATCGTGAATTTCGTCTTTGGAGGATTCTATATCGTTAATGAGTAGTTGAAGATCATAGACAGCTCGGTTATGCAATTCGTTGCTGGATACGTAGCTAGGTTTCTGGATCCGTTTCTCCTCTGGCTCTTTTAGTGGAATAGATCTCTTGGTACTGATTCCCATCTGTGACCATTCTTTTAAGAATTTGGAACGGTATTTCTTGTTATGTCCAGCAATCTCGTCTGCTTTATATCGCTTGCGTACTGATAATCGAGAGCCGTCGAACTCTGAAGGATCAAGTTTTATGTTGGTTTCTTTCAATGCTGATTCATCAATTTCCTCTGTGTTTTTGAATAATTTAGATTCTAGTGGAGGGAAGCTGTATGTAAGGTTACGGTGATGGTTCTGTACCGTCGTTGTAAACTTCTTGAAAGTTAACTCGTGCAACTCTGGATCATCAAAGGAGTCAAAATCGTCAGCTAAAGCTTTGATTGTTTGGCTGTGGCGCTCGGGGTCCTGGTTCAAGGCATCCCGTATCACTTTGGCGCCTTCAGTTGTCTGAGGAAGGAAGTATTGAGGAATGGAGATCCCACTCCTGGTGGATATCAACGGTGCCAAATCCTGCTTCGGTATTAGATGAAGCATCGGAGTGACTCCCAATGCTTCCTTGAGGTCCTTGGGATGTTCCATTGTGGAATAAAGCTTTGGGTTTAATTTCTCACTGATTTGAGATTTTGATCTGGCGGCTACTTTGTGAAGACTACAATTTCCGGGGATGAATATTCGCACGAGAAATTTATATCTGGATTTAGTATACAGTTATTTTACATCTATTCATTCCTGGCTACTAGGCGGTCTGGATGAAGGATTGGGATGAGAGGCGTTGGAATTCATCCTCTGTTGTTGCTGCTGTTTCTGCATCAAAACCTTTTTGCGCTGTTCATAATCGAGTTTCGACATGTCTAACGGCATGGCGCTGCCTCCAGCTCCTTTCCGCTGCTGAAGTTGTTGAAGAAGCTGTGGTGTGAGCTGACCATGAGGGATTTGTTGAGTACGAGCTTGTGGCAGATGTTGTTGCTGTTGCTGTTGTTGTTGTTGTTGTTGTTGTTGTTGGAGCTGTTGCTGAAGCTGCTGCTGCTGGGCAGTTTTCGCAGCCTTCAACATTTGCAACTGGTTTCTCTCCTGTGGAGTAAGTGTTGCAATCTGAGGTTGCTTATGACCTTGGTTCAGTCCCGAAACTGCACGGTACTGTCCCAGGCTACCCTGTTGGGGAGCATTTCCTTGTGAAACTTGTTGTCCAATTCTATTCTGCTGGTGCTGTTGTTGTTGCTGTTGTTGTTGAAGGTTGGCCAAGTACTGGGCAGCTAACTTCGTAACTTGTTCCTTACTGAATCCTGGGTTCTTGTTCTGGATGGAGTTGATAATGGCAGACACTTGTGCCGGCGCAAAGTGGATCCGTGACTTGTTAGTTGGTTGACCAGCAGCAGGCTTCTGACCCTGTGCCATAGCATTATTACTATTCATTTGTGATGAATTCTGAGGTACCTGTTGAATGTTCTTTCTAATCATAGGCTTGTTAGCCATATTCATCATGGCGCTATTTGTGGCTGGTGAGCCAATGTTCTGTTGGTTGGGTGGAACTGCGGTGTTGTTCTGAGCTTGTGGTACCGCCTGGCCCTGGTTCTGGACCTGTGCTTGGTTCTGTTGCTGCATCATCCGTCTTTGTTTCTGAAGTTGCAACAACTGCTGGAATTGTTCAGGCGTATATGGTGTACCATTTGGAGTTGTTGGACGTTTTCCTGGCACCATCGTGGGTTTTCCCTGTTGAGGTGCTGACGCGGGAGCCTGTGCAGGTGCCTGGCCAGGAGAAATAGATGCTCCTAGGTTTCCTGAAGAAACAGTATTTCTGGGTGGAACGTTGCTGCCAGCAGAAGCACCAACAGACACACGATGCTGGGGACCTATATTCGAATTTGGAACTGGACTTGGTTGGGAACGGTTTCCTGGGTTCTGTAACTGTTGTTGTTTCTGTTGTGCTACTGCTGCCATCATTCTCGATCTGGTAGCCTGTTGATTCAAGTAAGCTTCTTGAATCGACTTATCTCTGTCATATTTCAATTTGGAAAGTTCAGCAGGCGTTGGAATTTTGTTGTCAGTTGTACGTTTAGCTCCAGGTATACCATCTGAAGTTGGTGTTCCTGGGTTAGGAGTACTACTTCCCGAATTAGGAATGGCAGCTGAGTTCTGAGCGCCATTCGTCGAATTGGAACTTTGGTTAGAAGTACTCAGTTGAGCATTAGAAAGTTCGGTACTTCTTCTTTGAGAAATCTTTGCAGCCGTGATTTCCCTCTTCTTCATGCCCTTTCTCATAGCATCAAACATTGAGGCCCATCTCAATCTTCTGTGACCACGTTGAATCGATTCGGAACCGACCCCTAATGGAGAAATTCTTCTTTTCGTTGTCAGTTGAGCTTTATGCGCATGCTCCAACCACTGTTGGGCATTGTATGAATAAACACCCTTCATATCAGAAAACTGAAACTTTTCATTCAACTGAATGTATCTTTCAAAACACTGCCATGGAGTTCTTCTTTCAATATTGGATTCATACTTCTTCAAACTGGATACAGAAGAAGTCAAGTGTTCTGAAATCAACTCCCAATTGAAACAAAACTCGGCCACATAATGAATTAAGTACTTGTCATCCTGTGGAAGCCATATTGTTGGAGACCGATATTCGATATTCTTTATTAATGGAGGCTTTGGGGGCTTTAATGCATTAAAACGACGGTGAGATTGGAATCCAAAGAGACCCTTCTGGAATTCAGGTGGTCCCAGGTTCTTGGAATTGCTCTTGTCAACTTCTTTAAGAATAATCTTAAACCAGTCATCATCTTCTTCAAACGGATGTAAGAGACGCGACACTGGAACTATTGAACCTTCAATTGGCCGTAATGGAGGGTTAGGGGTTTTGTTCTTTTCATCATCAAAGGCTGTAAATTTGGGTAAATTTTTAATAATCGATTGATCAATCTTTTTTAGGTCGTTCAAATCCACATGTAATTTGAAAGGACCTTGGTAATCGTCGTACTTAATACGCGGAATCGTGGTTTCTGTGTCCTCGAGTAATTGGTCTTCCGTTGGAGCGTCTAATAGAAGGTTTGTATCAATTGTTGGAGTTTCGTCTGTTTCGAAGGGTCTATTTTCATGTTCTGCCGGGCTAGCTTCATTTTCTACTTCAATCTTCATCTCTGTATCTTCGACAACAGGTTCCTTTAACTGCTCTTCTACTATCTCTTCCTTGGCTTCTGGGGGGTTAGCGAGAGCTAGTTTTTCTGCCTCAATTCTTTGAATGTCTTCTTCCTCCAAATGCTTCACTGCTTTATACTTCACACAAACTTCCTTGCCGTAAATCCAGTACTCCTGTACTGCGTTAGCAATTGCAACGCAACAAGACTTTTTGAACTTGCTTGACTCTTTGAAATCAGTAGCCATCCACTTGGCTTCTTCCAATAAAGTATCCCAGTGAAATGTTTTCTTCTTGTTTTTCTTAAGCCAAGTAAAAGGATCATAAAACTTCTGTGGTTGTCTCAAGGACCACTTGCCTTGACGTTTCAATTCTTCAATACGTGAATATAACACGGCAATTTTTCCTTCCAATAATGCTACTTCGTAGTTATCTGTCATTAATGCCTTGTGGCTTCCTGGGAGTAGTTTGATAAGTGGAAGCGTTTGAGTCAAATAATAAAGTTCTGCAAGTGATGACACATTATGTGGTTGAATGGGATAGTGTTCAGGAACTGCGAGAATCTCAAGGTTGCTGATATCAGTATTGAGAAATTCCACAATCTCTTCATGTGCGAGTTCTTCTTGAGATTTGAGGGACTTGATTGAACTTTTCCCAGAAGTAGGAAACCTTTGTACCTGAACTAGCTTCGACAGGGAACTTTCTGGAGGAGGTCCACGTAATTTTTTGCGTGGATGGTCAACTTCTGGTTCATGTTTGCGCTTGACGGTCAGTGGAGACTCCGTGATACTGATAGAAGGAACAGACATCGGCTTGTATAGAGCAGAGTCAATACCACGCTTCAAAACGCTTTCGATATCATCTACTCCATGTGCCAAGGAAGTCAAATCAATCTTTATGCCAGATTCAATGGTGTTATTGGCTAGAAACTCTGAGACATCTTCCTGGTAGCCTAGGTTCTGGAACAACGGGTCATTTATAATGAAATGAAGTTCCTGGAGCTTCTCGGACCGTCTAGCCACGAGTGCCTCTAAATTTTCCATCTTATGGCACGGGAACTTGATTGGAGAAGGCGAGTTAGTGTGTTTTTGGCAAATTATTGATGATAAAAGCGTGATATACGTTATGTATGTCACGTGATTTTAGCTGTACCATCTCCTTCAATATTCAAAGAACAGTGGACGTGGAAAGCTAATTCCTGGTGGCCACAAAGTATATTCTTTTGTTGTTGTAGATATGATTTTATATTGGAAGACATCTGTCTGTTAAGGGGTTGCTCTACAGAAGAATTATGGGGTCTTTGACTGTGGTTTCCAAAACGCGCTGTCATGTACCCCAAGTTTCGGTTCGCGTTCAGAAATAGGGTGAGAAAGTGAGACAAAAAAACCGATAACAATCTAACATCATTATGAGTTTTGAATCGTTTGGCGGCCTGGATTTGAACGGAGCATTCAAGATTGCCAATCTTGGTGTTGCTGGACTTACTGTCTTGTCAGGATTACTGCAATTGTTTAGCGGCTTCCACTCGTTTTTGGTGGGATTGTACTTGGTGGCGTTTGGGGGAGTGATTGGTCTCTTGGAATTCAAAGTCCCCAGCGAAGCGTACACTTACGGTTCGTTCTTGTTTTCTTTCATCGGTCGTGGTATCTGTAAGTATTAATCAAAACATCCAACACAGAATTGGGCATTCATTGCTTTCAATACTAACTAATTTTCTTATTTTTAGTCTATACTTTAATCGGAATCAGTATCAACGGTGCCAGTGTGTTTAGAGTCATAGCTGCGTTGTTGGTTTTCGTCGTTGGTGTCGTCTACATCGCATTGGAATCTGTTCCCAGTATCTCTCCTCCTGATAACATGAACCCAGAAGGTATTTCCATTGGAATTAACGATGAAGATATTGTTTAAGTTAAATCGATAAATATATGTTATGACCTTACAAATGGAAAATCAGTCAGTTGCTTTCTTGGCCTGGCGCAATTGATTTTTTTTGCGCGCCGGGGATTTTTGCAACCTCATTCTTGGGTTTCTTAAACACTTCGTCATCTTGTCTCGGTGAGTGTGTCACGCGCTCTCGTTCTATCTTCTGACAAGAAACTAAGCACCGTTTGCCTGTCCCATGTGCAATTGCCGATGACACTCTCTGACTTGCTCAAACCACCACTTCCCAGTGCCCACACCAGCAGAAATGGCTCTTCGGTTGTGGTAGGCGTCGACCTCACAATCCCGAAAGCCAGCTTCACAGCATTCCGTCTCACCTACTTCTCCTCAAAGGCCATATCCAAGGCGAGCACTGTGGTTCTTCTCGGGAAAACTCCTCAACTCTGGCTTAATTTCTCTGGACCAAGCACCTGGTCATCCTCGTCCCACCTGGCCAAGAAGTCCGTCCGCAAACATGTTCGACGCACAGCAAAGTTTGTCAACCGCCGCTGGAGACGCCACGATGGGTTTCACATTGACTCGTTTCCGCAGGATACAGAGGAAGGTAACTTTAACATCTACACCGATAAGCAAAGGGAATTCGATAACTCTATGATGAGCTTGATTGATCATCAAGACCTGTGTTCCGATTCGGAATCGGAATCGGAGTCAGATACAGAATTCTATAACAAAAATTACTTGGGACTTTCACGCTTAAACACAGAACACCTTTCGGCGATCCCAAACGCATCGTTATCCAGTTTGGATTCTTCCTCTAGTGAGGAAGAAACATTCTACCTGACAACTGATACTATAGAACAATCAAATTATCAACCTACTTCCAATCAACAATTCTTTGATGGAGAAAGTAGTTTTACTCCATTAACGAAGGTCCCGGTTGTTAATATCGATGAAGATCCGGTTCTTTATGTTCCAGCGGAATTCCATCCACAACAAGTTAACGAACGAAAATCATCATATCTAGGAATTCTCCGAGCGGACCATGATCTCGAATCGGCAATTCTGAGGACATCATCCTATGTGACTTCCAGAGAGAAGCCTCTCGGGGTGACTTTTGATGCACCACATCGGCCTCGCCTGGAATACTCCAAAATCAGTCTTGTCAACCCTGAACCGACAGAATTGGAAAATACAACTGTCAAATATAACCCTAGCAATAACGGAAAATTTATTAAGAATATTAACCGGTTAGCCAGGGCTTCAAGAAAGAAAGCAAGGAAAAAGCGACACCAGATGAGTAAAGTCATATATCTGGCTGTTTCGCAACATTACAAACCAGGGGAAATTCTCCGTGTTGATCAGATGTTAGTCTTAACCAAAGTGATTCCCCATATGCCCGAGGCTGTTCCTCTAACGGAAAACGAGAATTACGACTCTAGAGTTTCCGAACGTTGGAAAGAATATCAAGTCGTTATACGTAAAACAGACGATATGACCCGACCATTAGATATTCAGATGTACAGCATGTCCGATTTGATTACTGACAAAGATCCAAGAATCAGCTTTAGATTGTGTGATCAGGTCAATGCTAACATGTATAGCGACATTGATAAATCCATTTGTATGACAGTATCCAACGGACGTGACTTATCTGCATATATTCTCAAGTGCCAAAGTCAGTATACAGCATATAAGTGGCTTTACTTCATGAAGCAAGCTTTAGATCATGACATGGATGAAACATTCGACATAAACATCCCTGATATAGATGTTTCATTATCTCTACAGGTTCCCAGGGAAGTCGTATCACAAGCATTTCATCCGACACCTGAATTTGAGATAAAGGAATTACCCGTTGGATACAAGATAAAATACCTGACTATTTTGGAGTACTTGAAAAATGAAGTAATTAGGCTGCTCTCCAACTCGTCATCTCCTAAACTCCACGACTGGTTAAAACGAACGAGATATCCTTGGTTTTGCTTCAAAATGTATGATCATTTTGAATGGGCAATAAATAACGGACAATCTTTCTTCGTCCAAAATCAATTACTCTCAAAGTCCCATAAGTTGGAAGTAAGAGAAATGGGACACGGTGTACATGACCTTATTGTTGATGGATCAGTTATGCCCGAACCAACTCCTGTGGAAGGATTTTTGTCACGTCTTACGAACACTTCGGGTAAGACTACTACTTTATTGAGACCATTTTACAAACTTCTGTACTTTTATTCCTGTGAAAACTTGTTGTTGTTTACCAAATATTACCGAGCGACTCCTCCTTCTCCAAGCAATGGATTTATGGATGACACCAAACCACTTCTTGAAGTCACCGATAGCATTCCTTTAATCTATGAACATACACCATTTCCCTTGGATGAAAACGAACACATTACCTGGTTGAAAACTGATTTTATGAAGCACGACCAACAGGCATTGGAAGAGTTGGAAAGGAGATCACAGCAAATTGTCAAAGCTGAAGCAGTTGTTGACATGTTTCTAATTAGGGAAGTAAGAGTAGTACCGTACGAGAGAGTAACCAAGGCACAGAAGACATTGCTTTGTATGTTTTGGAGTTCGAATGTGGAGTCAATCGAAGACACGGAAATTGTTGATTCTGTCTTCGAAATAGAAATGTTTAATGGAGGTATCATTCGACTCCAAGCCTCTAGTCGGATCATCCGAGATGAGTGGGTCTCCAGACTCAGGGATCTTGCTATGTATTGGAAACTTAAGAAGGAGGATAGTTTAATGCGAGTCTTGAGGGTTCGTGAAAAGAATATCAAAGCCCTCCATTTAAGTGAATATGTTGATTCCAATGTTGGGGTGGAAGCTCTAAATCTGGAGTTGAACGCGTCTTATGCTGACCCGGTTGTTCACAACATAGATTCGATTGCTATGAGTTCGTGTGTGATCATGAGTGGCTATTTATTCCAGAAAAGTAGAAAACATTCGAACTTCAATCGTTTCTTTGTGGTTCTATGTCCTGGATTTCTTATATTGTATTCTATCTTCAAGAGGTCCAAGCGAACTGGTGTTTGGAAGAAAACAGCCATGTTTGATCATTACATAACCATTCCACTTGCAGGAAGTTATGTATATTCAGGAAATTCAACCTCGATTGATCTTCTTCATCGTGGGGAGGATGCAGATCCTATGTATCCAGAACGTCGACTGCTTCCGATGTTGTACCCGGACGGCTGGAAATCGGCTGATGAAGAGCAACTTCGCTGCTTCACACTTTGGTTTGGGAAGAAGCGGAATGTGACTGGGCATGATAAGGCATTTACCAAGTATTCACAAAATCAGCCTGCGTCTTTTAAAGAATTTAAGCAGGGGAGCGAAAAGAACCCGGGATTGATGAAGATGGTTCAAAAATTGGGAGTAACAGGAAAAAGTTTGGTGTTTATGGCACGTTCTCGTCAAGAGCGTGAAGTCTGGACAACAAGATTGTTGTCTGAAATTGATAGATTTGCTAAGCAAGGAAAAGACTAAACACACCTTCACATTATTTAATAATTTAATACGATTAATTACTTTTGATATATTACATCATCTATTTCGGCTATTAACTGTTTCCAATCTTGCCTGGGTTTAAGTCTCTCAATTAATTCTAGATCGGAATCCACATCGTTGTCAGACAGAAAACTATCGTCCTTGAACATACTGTCGATCCGGGTTTCACTTCTACCCACCTGTAATCTTTGAAGGGCACTCTGAATCAACTCTTGATCAGAATCATCATCCGATTCCAGATAATACAGGTCACCCCGGATATTAAGGTGGGTCTGGGTCTTTGGACTCGTCGTAGAATTATTGATTAATTGGGGTAAAGTTCCAGCTGAACTTGGAGTTTTCACTTCAACATTTACTTCACCAGGAAGCGATAATGTAGAAGTAATATATTCCTTCGGGAACTGGTATGCGAGGTCTGAGGTCGCAACGACCCATTTTTCCAAAACTGAGCTGGAGCTTGCCTTGAACCAGACACAACTGGTATCAGTAGTTACCTGTAATATTGTAGGATTTGGAGTCGTAACTGTAACAAAGTCAAGGGCAAACAAGACAGTATCGGATATGCGAGTCTTTGACACGACAATTTTATTTTCGAATAGGAAAACCTTATGAGTTCGAAAATGTTTTGAATCAAAGCAAACTTGCAATTCATCCACAAGGCGCAAGGTTCCCATTCCCAATAGGTTTGTTAGATTGAATTCTGGGTTGGTCCTGATGAGTTCCTCAATGAATACATGTTTAAGTGTATCGATTGAGATATCTTCAAATTCATTTTGTCTAACGGATGACCTGAAGGATGAGATGGTTGGGTCAGGAGATGGGGATTGTGAAAACATTGAGGTTCTAAAAGTTGGCAAGTTACCATGCGAAATTTCGAGTTGGTTAATGTTATGTCTAGTTGGTGCCATTGCGACCGGTGCCACAATTTGTTTGGGGGATTCAAAGGGGGCTCCAAGCTGAGGTAACTCTGGTGTCAGGGTTAATTCAAATGCTTTTCCTAATTCATTTTTAGGTGTCTGCACTTTCTGAGGCTTGAATACCTTTAACTTTGCGTATTCTTTAAATAAAAATTGCAGCAAGTATGAATCGTCATCTGGCATAAGTAAGGCTACTGGTGAATGAGAACAATTGAGTCCTTGGCAAACTAGGCGCTGCTGGAGCAATTCACGGCTTACTGTGTCGTGTTCCAGGGCAAGTTTCTCCAATTCAAATTTCATCACTACCTGTAAGCATTCTTCATGGGTAGTATCCCCACATTTCAAATTTACCAATCTCTCCTGGGTCAAGACATTTGAAAGGAGTTCATTGCAGATAGTGCATTTCAGGTTAAGACGGACGCTGGACGCCGTTGCTGAAGGGGGTTTGATAGAAGACGTGCTTCTTAATTTGGGACGAGGTGAGTCAAGGCTGGAAAATGGAGAATATGATAGGGACCCTTGCCAATCGTCACCAAAGAGACTGTCAGTCTCACTGAATGGGGTAGAATCATTGGAAAAGTGTGTCAGACTTGGTGTGAAACAATCTGGAGATGCTGACAATGGTGGTAATGACGAAATGGGGCTACTGGACCTTCTTGATGATGTTGGAGTGCTAGTTGAACTTGATCTCCTGTTGAGAAGTTTGTTCTTCCACTTGACAATTCTGTGTTGTGACTGCATTAACAAGGTCTACCGAACAAAGTAACCTCCCGGAATTTTACCAAGGTTATATATAACAAAGAGTTGGCAGCCATATCAGTGCTGTGGCAATGTGGTAATAATGATGCGGCTCAGATTTGACTTATGCCATATTCGGTAAATGAGAGATGTTTCAAATAGACCAACGGTTGATAATATGTGTGTAATTCTGGGCCTAATCTGGCAGTTGCAGAATAGTATGTGAGTACAATACTAAATATTAAATTATTATGGATGTGAAGGGGGTAGAGTTCAGGGGGGGAATCGTGTCGGTGGGGATCGGGTGAGGCTGGGTGCGATTACAGCCCATCGCCCAATAAAAAAAAAAGTTGGCCAACATAACGTAACGTACCATCGCCGCAACTAAGAAAAAAATAATGTGTGTCTTTACCATTCACGTGATTTGGTTGTTTTCGTCGTCCCGGAGCTACACCACCGATGCGCGGATTTCTGCATCCCGTCGATGGCATATCTTTAAACACTCAATCGGAACGCATTTCTTTCTTTACAGACATACCAGAATGATTCGTGCTTCTGTTGCTCGTCCATTGGTCAACGCCAGAATTGTGGCTAAGAGAACCATGGCCTCGTCCGGTGCTAGCGACTTGGTCACCATTAACTTGCCAGCCGACTCGTTCGAAGGTTACAACTTGGAAACCCCAGAGTTGTCCTTTGAAACCGAGAAGGAAACCTTGTTGCAAATGTACAAGGACATGATCATTATCAGAAGAATGGAAATGGCTTCCGATGCTTTGTACAAGGCCAAGAAGATTAGAGGTTTCTGTCACTTGTCCGTTGGTCAAGAAGCCATTGCTGTTGGTATTGAAAACGCCATTACTCCAAAGGACACCGTCATTACCTCTTACAGATGTCACGGTTTTGCTTTCATGAGAGGTGCTTCTGTCAAGGAAGTTTTGGGTGAATTGATGGGTAAGAGAACCGGTGTTTCTTACGGTAAGGGTGGTTCTATGCACATGTTTGCCCCAGGTTTCTACGGTGGTAACGGTATTGTCGGTGCTCAAGTTCCATTGGGTGCTGGTTTGGCTTTCTCTCACAAGTACAGAGGTGAACACGCCGCTTGTTTCGCTTTGTACGGTGACGGTGCTTCCAACCAAGGTCAAGTCTTTGAAGCCTACAACATGGCCAAGTTGTGGAACTTGCCAGCCATCTTTGCTTGTGAAAACAACAAGTATGGTATGGGTACAGCTGCTGCTCGTTCTTCTGCTCTTACTGACTACTACAAGAGAGGTCAATACATTCCAGGTTTGAAGATCAACGGTATGGACATTTTGGCTTGTTACCAAGGTTCTAAGTTTGCCAAGGACTGGGCTGCTCAAGGTAACGGTCCTTTGGTCTTGGAATACGAAACCTACAGATACGGTGGTCACTCAATGTCTGACCCAGGTACTACCTACAGAACCAGAGAAGAAGTTCAACACATGAGATCTAGAAACGACCCAATTGCCGGTTTGAAGGCTACTTTGTTGGACTTGAACATTGCTACTGAAGAAGAAATCAAGTCCTACGACAAGGCTGCCAGAAAGTACGTTGATGAACAAGCTGCTGCTGCTGAAGCTGACTCTCCTCCAGAAGCCAAGATGGACATCCTTTTCGAAGATGTTTACGTTCCAGGTTCCGAAATCCCAGTCTTGAGAGGCAGAATCTCTGACGACTCTTGGGACTTCAAGAACAAGACCTTCTTGAACAAGGTCTACTAAGCATAACTACATAGAATTACGTGCTAAAACCTGATTGAGCGAACTCTTAAAGAACAAGCAAAGTCAATAAATTGTTAATTTACAAACGGCGATTCATTGTAGACTCTAGTTAATAGGTAGAGAGAGATGAGATGGCTTCCTGTACATAATTTCAACTGTTTCCAAAATCTATTTCTATCAACACACTTTTAACAGTAAACTGGCCAAAGATGTCGCACAAGGAGTACAGTTATGAGGAGATGTCCAATAAGGTGATACAGTCCGAGAAGCGGCGGGGAAATGGCGATGAACATTCGGCCCCAACGTCACTTGCTGGACAAATTTCCATCAAGGACATGGGAACTCGAGCTGGTAGCCAGTCAGTAGAGGAACGCCCTCAGACTAATAAGCCCAAGAAGAAAGAGTCCACATACAACAATTACTCTTATACGTTATTGGGGGAGAATATTGCATATCGGCCAACAAGTGAGGAGACAGCTCATCAGTTTGATCTCATCATGACACAGATTCGTAGCTACTTGCCAGACTCGAGCCACGACGTCATTCTATCCGCAGCAGATACCATCTTGGAAATATTGAAAGACGTGGATCTCTCAGTGACTGCAAAACGTACCGAAGTGCAGCAAATTTTGGATATCACTATCATCGATACTGAGCTTAACGACTTGATCAACTTGGCTAACAAAATTACCGATTACACCTCACCCGTTGCCGAAGAGGAAGAAAAAAACAACGAAGGAGTCGCTGTAATTTTTGATGAAGAGGAGGAGGAAGAAGAAGAGGAACGCTCCGATGATGAGATGCAGCCTCAGCCACAGGATGAACCTGAACCTGGTATTGAAACTGATGTTGTGATTGAGTCGAAAGATGCTGAGAAAAAGAGCATACTTATTCCCCTTAGTGATATTGATCAGTTCTACCTCCAACGTCAAGTCACTGCTCACTTGGACGATCCAGACACAGCCCAACAAACCACCACAGAACTTCAACTGCTATTATCTAATTCAGATATATCTGACAGTGATCTTGGAAATGAATTGATGGAACTTTTCAACTATGACCATGTCACATTGATAAAATTGCTCATGGAAAATCGGTGGAGAATCGTGTTCCGTTTAAGAATATTATCTGAAGACAAGGGAAAGGTGTATGAAGATATGAAGAAACTTGGACTTGAGTCACTCATTGATGAATTTGAGTCCAAAAAGAGAAAACTATCTGTTGAAATCGACGAGCGAGTGGAGAAGAAAGTAAAAGCACCAACAAAGAGAGCGCCAAAAATTGTGGATTTGGATGCGCTAACGTTTGACGAAGGTTCTCACCTTATGACTAATACCAAAGTTAAACTCCCACCAGGATCTTTCCAGCAAAACAAAAAGAGTTACGATATTATTACCATTCCACCACCGGAGGCTCCACCGATGGAAGATGAGAAATTGGTAGCAATCAGTGAATTACCAGAATGGGCACAAGTAGTGTTCCCAAGTTCGGAAACCTCATTCTTGAATCGCATACAGTCTAAGATTTATCCACAAGCCTTTTTAAGCGATGAGAATTTGTTGTTATGCGCTCCAACTGGTGCCGGTAAAACTAACGTGGCAATGTTGACAATTCTTCGAACCATCAGTCATTTTCGTCGGAATGACTCAGTGGACACTTCGAAATTTAAGGTGATATATATTGCACCACTTAAGGCATTGGTTCAGGAACAGATGAGAGAATTCCAAAGAAGACTTACGGCCAACTTTGGCATTGTGGTTAATGAACTTACTGGAGACAGTAGTTTGACAAAACAACAAATCAGTGAAACTCAAGTCTTGGTAACGACTCCAGAAAAATGGGATGTCATCACCAGAAAGAACCCTGATTATGCTGACTTAGTCAAGCTCATTGTTATCGATGAAATTCATCTTCTTCATGACGAAAGAGGTCCAGTTTTGGAAAGCATTGTTAGTCGTAAAATTAGACAGGTAGAGTCTAGTGGTGATCCTGTAAGATTGGTTGGCTTATCAGCGACATTGCCCAATTATAGAGATGTTGCTAGCTTTTTACGTGTTGACTTTCAAAAGGGATTGTACTACTTTGATTCTTCTTATAGACCATGCCCCTTGGAACAGCAGTTTGTTAGTATCAAGGAAAAGAAGGCTATTAGAAAGCTTAATGCCATGAACGAAGCATGCTATGAAAAATTGGTGGAGGCGACCTCTAATAAGCACCAAGTTATTATATTTGTCCATTCGAGAAAGGACACTTTCAAGACAGCCAATTGGTTAAAAGAGAAATTGATTGAAAACGGACAGCTGGAGCTTGTTTTGAAATCGGATGCCGGATCATCAGAAATTTTAAGACAAGAAGCTGAAAATATGGAAAACCGAAGTTTAAAAGAAATTGTTCCTTCTGGTTTTGGTATCCATCATGCTGGACTTAACAAGGGTGAAAGAACAGTCGTGGAAGACCTTTTTGCTCAAGGCCACTTACAGGTGCTTGTTTCAACTGCCACATTGGCATGGGGTGTTAATTTGCCAGCGCATACCGTTATTATCAAGGGTACTGAAACCTACTCACCAGAAAGAGGTAGTTGGATTCAGATCTCTCCTCAAGATATTTTGCAAATGCTTGGTAGAGCTGGTAGACCACGTTATGACAAAAGTGGTGAAGGTGTAATCATTACATCTCAGGATGAGGTGCAATACTATTTGGCAATTTTGAATCAACAATTACCAATTGAATCTCAACTAATGAGTAAGTTAGCAGATAACTTGAATGCTGAGATTGTTCTAGGAACAGTGAAAAATAGAGAAGATGCTGTTACCTGGTTAGGCTACTCATATTTGTACATAAGAATGTTGCAGTCTCCTGCACTTTACCATGTGGGAGCTGATTATGCTGATGATAAGAATTTATACTGGAAGCGAACTGATTTGGTTCACTCCGCCTTGACGATCTTAGATGAGAACAAGTTAGTGGCTTATGATCCAGAAACAGGTGACATTAAGTCGACTGAGTTGGGAAAAATCTCCTCCCACTACTATATTAACTATCACACAATCAATCTTTATAATAATCAGTTGAAACCTTGGTTAACAGAAATTGATGTGTTGAGAATTTTTGCATCGTCTGGTGAGTTTAAACTTATGCCCGTGAGACAGGAAGAAAAGTTGGAGATTTCCAAGTTACTTGAAAAATGTCCCTACCCCGTAAAAGAAAGCCCTAATGAACCTTTGGCCAAGGTCAACGTCTTGTTACAGACTTACGTTTCCAAGTTGACTCTTGAAGGGTTTGCTCTTATGGCTGATATGGTATACATTACACAATCTGCTGGAAGACTCTTAAGGGCTCTCTACGAAATCAGTTTGAGAAAGAATTGGGCTGCTCTTGCGAAGTTGATTCTTAACTTGTGCAAGATGGTTGAAAAGAGAATGTGGTTAACGAACTCGCCGTTAAGACAATTTGGAAATGTTCCAAAGGAGATCATCCGTGCCACAGAAACAACACATTTACCATGGATTAGTTACTTCAGTTTGGATGCTGCAGAACTAGCTGAAGCACTTAACCTCAGAGGAAACAGTCAAAGAGCATACGAATTCCTACAACAGTTTCCTACACTTTCATTAAGCTATTATGCTCAGCCTATTACTCGGGGTTTACTAAAAATCCAAGTCGAGGTTATTCCCGAATGGAAGTGGAATTCCAACTATCATGGCAATTTTGAGCAATTCATCATAATGGTGGAAGACTGTGATGGTGAGAAGATTTTGTTTTCGGATACGATGGTGATTAGGAAGGAAAACGTTGGTCGTGAACATATGGTTGAATTAACCGTGCCAATCCTTGAACCATTACAACCGAACTACTTTGTCAGCTTTATCAGTGAGAAGTGGTTGCATAGTGAATGGAAAATTCCTGTGTCCTTGGATATCAAGTTACCGAAGAAGTTCCCTGCCTACACCGAATTAGTTGATTTCCAGTATTTATCTACCTCACTGTTGAAGGTTGAGGAATTTTCTGGCTTGTTTGATTTTCCTTACTTTAACAAGTTCCAATCCCAAGTATTCCCAGTTTTGTATAACTCGGATGAAAGTATCTTTATAGGTGTTGCCAAGGGTGGTGGTAAGACAGTTTGTGCGGAGCTTGCTATATTGAACCATTGGCGCCAAAATAAGGGTCGTGTTGTTTACATCAATCCCTACCAACAAAACGTTGATCACTTATTCAAAACTTGGAAGAAGAAATTTACTCCATTATCCAAAGAGGTCAGCAAGTTGACGGGTGAATTGGCCAACGATATTTCCTTGATTGGAAGTAGTCATTTGGTGCTTGCAACTCCCGAACAGTTTTACATCTTATCCAAAAGATGGAAACAAAGAAAAGCTGTTCAGGCAGTGGACTTATTGGTTTGTGATGATGTACATACAGTAGCCTTTGATTCTCGTTATGAGGTGCTTATTTCAAGAATGAGATTTATTTCGGGTCTGGTCAAGAACAACTTGAGAGTCGTAGCACTCTCTTCGCCAATGGCTAATGGTAGAGATTTTGGTGAATGGTTAGGATGTACCAAGAACAGTATATTCAACTTTGATCCTAAAGAGAGATTCAATAAGATCCGGGAAATCAAGTTGCAAACATCAACAATCAATAATTATGTTTCTTACATTAACTCATTGAGAAAGCCATCATTTGACTTTATTGCAAATTACAAAGAAAGCTCCATTGTGTTTGTGGCTACAAGAAAGCAAGCTGTCGACACAGCAGCCAGCTATGTTCAGAGTGCTTTGCGTTCAGGATGGCCACTTCTTAAAGTTTCTCTTTCTGAAATAGAGCCTTACTTAGACAGAATAAGTTCTGAAATACTTCTTGAACTCTTGTCTAGTGGTGTTGGATTCATTTATGATGACATGCCTGCATCAGATAGATTAATCGTGGAAAGGTTGTTTGAAAATGGAATCCTTTCCATTCTTGTGGCAACCAAAGAGACTTGTGTCTCGGCACCATCTGCAAAGCATGTTGTTGTTTTGGGTACCCAAGATTATGATGGCAGAGAATTCAGGTATGTTGATTATTCTGTCAACTCCCTTTTACAGATGGTAGGTTGCGTAAATGGAGACAACGACAATTCTCGAGTCTTAATTTTCACGAACACAAGCAAATTAAGCTTCTACAGCAAGTTCCTAAATGAAGCCTTGCCGGTAGAAAGCTGTGTTCTTTTGTCTATCCATGATTACTTGGTTGATGAAATCAGTACTGGAAACATCAAGAGTAAACAAGATTGTATTGACTGGATCACTTTCACATATTTCTACCGTCGTCTTCAATACAATCCAAGTTTCTACGACGTTAAGGACACATCACATTTAGGTATTTCAGAATACCTTTCGGACCTTACTGAGTCAACTTTGAAGGAATTGAATGATGCCAATTTGGTTGAACTTGATGATGAAGAGGAAGAAGAGGAAGAGGAAGATGTTATTTCTCCACTGAATGGTACTATGATTGCGTCACACTACAATGTTTCGTACCCAAGTATGAAGAGATTCAACGGATTGAACAATAAGTCCAGATTGAAGTCCATTCTAGAAGCAATTGCTTCAGCTGCTGAGTATGAGCAATTGCCCGTTAGAGCAGGTGAGGAGTCAACTTTGGCTAGAATTTATGGACAACTTCCTGTAAAATTCAGTCGTGAAAATTACGAGTCTCCGCATTTCAAGGCATTCATTCTCCTCCAGTGTCACTTTTCTAGGGTTAAGCTTCCAATTGATTTGGCCAATGACCAAAAATATGTTCTCAAGAAAT
Organism: Teunomyces lycoperdinae; assembly: GCA_030574955.1. NCBI lineage: Eukaryota > Fungi > Ascomycota > Pichiomycetes > Serinales > Debaryomycetaceae > Teunomyces > Teunomyces lycoperdinae. The sequence continues at coordinate 30,721 of JAJMFY010000031.1, forward strand.
CATTGAACTTGGTATATGCTTGTATTGACACTTTGTCTAGTGAAGGGTATTTGAACGCTATTAATTCTATGGAATTGGCTCAAATGATTGTTCAAGGAGTGTGGAACAGGGATAGCCCATTGAAACAGGTTCCTTTCTTTGACCGCGCTATCTTAGAACGAGCCGCTAAACATGACGTCGAAACAGTTTATGATATTATGTCCTTAGAGGATGACGTCAGAGATGAAGTCTTACAGCTTGACGGTGATGAGTTGAATAGAGTTGCAGAATTTGTCAACAAGTATCCAAACATTGATATACTGTATGAAATTGATTTATCGCAACCTGTTGGTGTCGAAGAATCCAAAGAAATTGTGGTTAAATTGGAGAGAGATGAGGAGATGGAAGATTTGGATGTAGTGTCCCAGAATTATCCATTTCCCAAGCAAGAAGGTTGGTGGATAGTTGTTGGCGACGCTGACACCAGGCAATTGTACGGCATTAAAAAGACCACAATTGCTAAGGAACACCATGAAATTAAATTAGACTTCAGTGTTCCAAATGTTGGGCACCACAAATTATCCGTTTGGTGTATCTGTGATTCCTATGTCGATGCTGACAAGGAAATGACTTTTGAGTTAGACGTTGTATAATATAGCATGTAATAATCACAAATATCGAGTATTTTTGGCACTCAACAAAATAGGGTACATCCCTGAAGATCATGGGTACAATCAAATGAGAAAATTTTTATTTTAATTACATGCCCTGCTCTGATAGAAATGGCGGGGAATAATTTCAAATGATGTAAGACTGATATGTTGCCATAGAAACACGGTATTGAGTTGTTTCTGCTTTCGTTGAGGTTGTGTTGGAAATTCACAAAATTCAGCTATTAATAGAAGAAAATCTAAAATATCCCGTACTGACATCTACGTGTTCCCCTTGTCTGCATTGTTTTAGTAAATGGTTATACACATGTAAATGCAAGTGAAATTTACGGTTGGCTATACGGTTATTGCTTATTATCACATGAATGGTCACGGTTTGATCTACAATGCACTATGTTTTCCAACAGATAATTTCACATGGGGGCTCAAAACTATTTTTCAATTATGACGTCATAATTAATGGCTGCAAATGATCTATCAACGCTCAATTACGAAATTGTTTGCATCATCGCTGAAATTGAACTATAACATGCATGATGATGTGAGGTAAACATACCCCAGATTACTACTAATAATACAGCACACTCTCTCAGACATGAATAAGGGTAGAATCCACTCCAACTTCATTTGATTTTCATTCCTACAATGCAAGTTTTCAAAACAAAACCTCAATAATAATGCAATTATCATCCACTTTATCTATTTTGACTTTGGCTTCTATCGCCGTCGCTGCTAAGGACTTTGGTCTTATCACAATTCGTTCTGGATCTCAATTCCAATATGCTCCAATAGGTGTTAAAGATGGTGACGTGACTATCGGTGTCTCAAGCGATGCTGCTGGTACGTTCACTCTTACTGACAATGGATACTTAAAAAACAAGGCAGATGGTCAATACATCAATCTTGGAATTGAAAATCAATTCAGAGAACTCCCAGAATCGATCACGAAGTGGAGCGTTAACAATGGTTACTTGACACAAGACAAGGCTTCCTTCTATGCATGCAAAGATGGTGATGACTACCGTTTGGCAACCCTGTGTTCCGACACCAGCAACCCAGTTGCTTTGAAGCTTGTCGATGAAAAGGATTCCGTTTTCTCTACTTTGGTTACCATCGCTAGTTCCACTGCATCTACTCAACAACCATCGCAAACTCCACACCTTGAATGACTGACATGAAGGTCAAGTTCGGTGTTGTTACAATCAAGTCGGGTTCCCAATTCCAAAACCAAGCTAAAAAGAAGGCTAAATCTCACCCACAAGTATTCTCTGCTGGTGGCTCTGAAGGTTCTGATGTCAGCTTTGTCTTGAACCCAGATGGTACATTGGTTGATCAAGACGGAGTCGGTATCTACCACGACTCAAACACTGGTGAATTAGGTAACGTTGACCCAAACGGTAAGAGCAAGCCATTCGCCGGCTTCAGCATTAAGGACAACCACTTGATTTTGGACGGCAAGGACAACTGGAAGGTTTGTCCAGCTGGTGGCAACAAGTTCTCCTTGGCTAACAACGACTGCCAAGGTGGTACTGGTATTGTTTTGCACGTCATTGATCCAATCAACGTTTAAGAACTACATTACTTGCATACATTACGATTTTCACGCTGCTTCATTAGAGTTTTTATGACTATTCAAGTCTAACGTTTCATTTGTTTAGAAAAGTTTATTACCCCTATATAAATTTTTAGATTAAAAAATCTTGTGCGGAATCGTATTGCAGCACGGATGTTTTAACCTAGTAAGATTATACATCAATTTAAGTAACTAATTACGAAGGATATATATAAAAAGAAATGTATTCAGTCACAATATTAAGCCTTCTTGGATCTAAGTATACTTGTTTGCATCCGAATATTTTTATATTTAGGAAGAAGAATTAAAAAAATTTCCATTTTTTCAACAATTCCCAAAACATTTCAAAACTTATGGTAATTTATGTTCATAATTTCGAAAGTCATTATATTTTGTTTTGTATTTTCTTTAAAAATCAAATACTCATACTCCTAATAACTGTAACTTTTTTTCACTTATCTTATGAAGAATTTGACGAGAATATTACAATAATTCTGGTTAGATCAATATCTCATGCATTATGAGTACATCAGGTCGTGTAATAACCAACCCGTCTCACCCATTATCAACAACTTTACCATCCATCAGTTCTAGCCGACACACCATGTCTTCTGCAAATATTCTTACACCATTCATAAAGTCCTTATTCTTGGATACTCCGAATTTATCTCCACAGGATCTTTCGACTGTGCTTCGTTACATTTTCAAGGGCATACCTAGTGAGGTGCAAACTGGCGCCTTCTTAACTGCCTTGAGAATGCGCAACTTGGATCAGGATGCTGATATTATTGCTGCTGCCGTCAATACTGTGTTGGAATTCTCCAATGTGATTGCTCCAGAAACAGTGGATTCCGAGGGATACATAGATATTGTTGGTACTGGGGGTGATGGTCAAAATACCTTCAATGTTTCGACTTCAGCGGCCATCGTGGCAGCAGGTATGGGCTTGTCGGTTTGCAAACATGGTGGAAAAGCTTCGACCTCTACTTCAGGATCGGGTGATTTATTGAAGTCTTTGGGAGTTGATCTAATGCACGTTAACGCCACTACTACACCAGAAATCGTCAAGAAGACCAACTTCTGTTTCTTATTTGCTCCAGCTTTCCACCCAGGTATGGGAAAGGTTTCTTCTGTGAGGTCTCAATTAGGAATTCCAACAATTTTCAATATTTTGGGTCCTTTGATCAACCCAGTCCCATTAAAGGCCCGTATTTTGGGTGTTTATAGTGAAAAGTTGGGTGAAACTTATGCTAAGGTGGCTTCCATTCTTGCCAAGCAAAACAAGACACACAAACGTACCATGGTGGTGTTTGGTGACATTGGCCTTGATGAAATCTCGCCAATAGGCTTCACCAGAACTTGGACTATCGAGAAAGATGGCTCTATCACGAAAAGTATCATCTCTCCAAAAGACTTTGGTTTGCCTGAGCACCCATTATCTGAGGTCCAATCCGGTACGCCTGATGAAAACGCTGAAATATTGCTCCATATCTTACGTCAAGACTCGGAAGAGTACAAGATTAAGGAATCCAATAACCATCCGTTGGTCGACTACATCCTCATGAACAGTGCAGCATTGGCTGTGATTGCAGGTGTTGCTCCTACCTGGTTGGAGGGTGTAAGACTTGCGAAAATTGCTATTACTAGCGGTAGTTCTCTCCAGTCGTTGGAAAACTTCAAGGCTGCAGTCTCAGAACTTGAATTATAAGGAAGGGTTTAATAGAATCATGACAGTTGTAAGTCACGATTAAGTTTATCGTGTAATCAAAATAGAAAACAACAGTTTAGGTAGCTCATCTAGTATTAATTTACATTTCTTAGGAAGAACTGGTTTCAACTATAAAAAAATAGAGGAGGATCGTAATTTCCTGTTTGGCAAATACCTTGCAGAAATGGAGACTCTCGAACGACCTCAACTAAACAGAATAACCCAGTATGGTTTTCTTGTAGTCTTTTTTTGTCTTCACGTTCATTTTGCAACCGTTTCAAAAACCAATAATCCTGCATATACGATTTTCTTTCTTTTGTTATTTGTGGATCGCGTCTGTTTATATAAACAAATTCATCTCTAACACCCATCATGTTTATGAAGCGGCTTATTGGAACACCGCAAAAACCAGCAACTGGTGGCCAAGAGTTTACACCAATAGGGAAACGCAGAACTGAAAAACCAGTAGTTCGTGAATCCCAAACAAACCCAAGTCGAACTCTCTTTCGCCAGATCGATCAAGACCCAGACTTGACTCAACAGTCATTTCACGAGAGTGTGTTTGATTACACCATAGATTCCTTCAGAAAGACACCACAAAAGGAGGAAATACCTAATCAGAATAACAATGACACCAAGTTCATGAACAACGATAAGTTTGTCAACGGCCATTCATCCATCAAGGAACAGGAAGAAGCAATTCGTCAGCTAGATGCCGAGAACTACCGTTTAAAACTCAATATTGTGGCCATGCAACGTCTTCTCAATGGAACACCTGAGGAACAACGTAAAATTTTTGCAGAAAACATGAGACTCCAAGCGGAAGCTGATAAACTCAGACAAGCAATTGAACGACTCCATGAAGCAAACAATAACCTCGAACATCTGTCAAACAAGGAAAACATTGATTGTGATTTTCGTGCCCAAATAACTCAAATGCAAGCTGATCATAAGGAAAAGATATGCCAATTAGAAGACAAATTGGAATACTATCAACTGAAGGTAGAAGAATTAAACCAATTGCTCGCATTATCCAAATCCGACGACAGAGCAGTCCAAACAGAGATCGACAAGCAAAAGTTTTCTTTGAATGAGTATAAAAGCAAACTCGAATCAGCACAGGACGAGAACTCGTCACTCCACTCCTCAAACGAACAGTTGAAACAGGATCTCACTAACCAAGTGGCTCATTCCAGACAATTAGAATATTCTTTACAACAACTACAAAACGAATTAGAAAATGTGAAGCGTGCTACTTTTGAAAGAGACCAATCAGAACTTGACGAAGCACGTAAGGAAATGTCCTTTTGGAAACAGAAATATGACCACCTTAACGTCGAAATGAATGAAATGTCTAAAACCTCTGGTGACTTGGCCATCGCCAAGAAGGAATCAAGAAATTTGCATCTGCAAATTGAAAGCTTGCAACAGCAACTTGATCTTGCCAAAAGCAATGCAACTAATGCTAATTATCATGTTGAATCCATTACAGAACAACTCCACAACAAAGAATCTGAGATTACAAAGATACTTGATGAGCAGAGGTCCTCTGACAAGAAATTTCAGAATAAAATTGAATCCTTGGAACAAGAGTTACGTTTCAAAAATGAAGAATTGCGTGATATCAAGAGCTCTTCCAAAATACTGGCTTCAACCAATTTTGAATATGAGTCTCAGATTAAATCATTAAAATCCAAAAATGAACAGCTTAATGCAGCGATAGACGACTTGGAGCACCAATTGCAAATTGCTAAAGTGGACTTGACTGGTGCCAAGAATCAAAATGATACTGAGTTCGGACGCGTCAAGATGAATCTCCGTAAGTACAAGCAAGAAAATGAGATATTGGAAACCAAGGTTGCCAGAGCTGACGCTGAAATCAACCATCTCAGGAACGAAATTCAAGACAACGAAGCTGTTATTAATAGCTTGCGTGAAGAAAACAAGTTATTTGTCAACAATTATTCAAGTTCAACTTCAGATTCAACATTGTTGGAAATGGCAAATGCGTCTAAGAAGAGGTTACAGGATGCAAACTCGAGACTTGAATCCGAAAAGAGAGATCTATCAAGGGATTTGATATCTGCCAATACGTTATTAAGCCTGTTACAATCAATACTCGACTTGTCCAACGCCGAGCAATTAGAATCAGAAATACTGGACTTATTGTCGGCAAACGCTGAACTAAAAGGTATGATAAAGAGATATAAATCTGAAGCGAATGAGATAAAGCAGTTTTCCACACATAGCTCCTCCAAGGACTATATTATTACTGACTTGGAAACGAAGTTGAGTGATCTTCAGCAAGAACTTCATGACAAAAAGAGTATTATTGAAATCCTTGAGCAGCGTCTTTCAACAAGCTCTACCGAGAAATACTCTGGATTCAATCACCAATTGACCAATTTATTGACTGCTAAACAGAACGATGAGAGTAAGATCAGAGCTTTGGAATTTGAGCTAGAAAGTTTACGCCGCAGCCAAGAGAGAGAAATGGTCCAATATCACGAAAAGGTCAGATCACTTGAGGCACAAGTGGAATTCCAAAAGGGGGTATCTAGTTCAAGAGTTCAGGATGATAGTTCAGCCATCAATAGTTTATTGGAACTTCAATTACAGCAAGCCACGAAGTTGTCTACGGATCTTAACAGGCAGGTAACCGAATTACAAGCTGCAAAAGAATATGCTGATAACCGGTTGAAAACAACGGAAGAAGAAAACGCGAAGATGCTTGAGACTACCAATATGTTGGAACGCAATGAAAAGGTCCAACAGGAGGAAAATATCAAGCTTGAGCAAAGAAATAAAGAGTTATCAAAGGATTTGTTGAAGGTCACTGGTCATTGCAGGAAATTGGCCGATAAAGTTAACGAATTGAAAACTCAGCAATTGGTACAAGAAAAGATTGCCAAGTTGAATATTGGCGACAGCGAAGAATTGGCCAAAGCCAAATCTTCAAACTTGTACTTACATAAGAAGTTGGACGCTTTGAGGAAGGTGCCTCAACAAAATATTGACTACATGGAGAACCAGTTGACGTACTACAAGGCTAAGCTTCACGACATGAATTTGAGGGCAAATGACTTGCAGATTATGTATTCATTCACGATAAATTCCATCAAGAATTGCAACAATTGGTTAAAGGAAGATATAGCCAAGCTATCACGGTACGGAATCTATCCGGATTATTCCACAATCAAACCCAAAAAAAAGTTAACGTTGAAGGTAGTAGCTCAGTTTGTGTTAGCTGGGGTTAGAATCAAACGGCGGTACGAGCGTTCCGAGAAACGCAAGTATCGGTTGATTGAGCTAAAGAGTGCCATAGAAATGGAAAAGATTAATTCATTAGGTGGGGTCCGTTAGTAGTAAGATGCTAATGGGGAACATTCATTTCATTATTGTATTAGGTTTTTAATATATTTTTAGATTATCTCATGATACGCGTAATGGGGGTCTGGAAGTTCTTGTCGGTTGAAGGCTGTCTTGTTCTTCCAATTCTGGGGGTATGGACTGGTTGCTGGCCTGACACTGAACTTGTTCTCAAATTGAGGAAAGTGTTGTTTGCTGGTATGAGGTCTGAAGTCGATATTATTGAGAGATCGCCCTGGTGGAGAATGCTATCGTCAGGATGGTCAATCAAGTCTTGTGATTCTGCCATATAACCATTTGATAAGAACTCACCGACGGTGAGACATTTGGTTTCCTGGAGAATGTCGTAGTCGCCGAACTGTGTTTGAAGGGGCTTTAGTATTGTGGTGTCAACCTGTTTGTCATGTCCCGTTAAAAACTTTTCAAAGTTCAAGTCGTTCCAAGCCTTATCCTTTAATAGTTTGCGGTTCTTGTATACTTTAGTGCCAAATGTTGTGGAGTTGACGGGAATCGCTCCATCTTCATCTTCTTCAAGAAGATGTTGCGGGAAAAGGTTATTGGTTGCATCCAACAATGACTGCGTATCGATATCATCAAAGGGAAGAGGGTCGTCTCGCCATCTTTCCATGTACAATACTTTATTAGAATCATCGATGTGGACGTAAGAGAATGTGGAATCACGATTCATTGTAGGCGTTCCCTCTCAAGTATAATTATTCATAAACAATCGGCTGCATTTATATTTTTTTTTTCTATTACATGTACACTATTAACAAAACTGTTTAAGCCGCAGCAGCCACCAAGTTTTCAAACAACGTTGGCTTTTTGGACAACACCTTCTTATCGTAGGTTGAGGATTTAACCAACTTAAATGCACCAGTACCAATACTCATTGTCTGGCCCAAAATAATACATTCAGAGACACCTTCGATTTTATCGTTCTTCATAAAGAACGCGGCATCGAACAAGTGATCGGTCGTCTTTTCAAACGATGCCAACTGCAACACCGAGTCTCTCATTTTACTGAGACCAAATCTCGTAATACCCAACACTTCTCCCTTGTAGGTCATCACATCACCAAGAAGCTGGATGTGACGAGGATCCACACTCATACCGTGATTACTCATGGTGTAGTCGATTTCCTTGATAATCGAGGCACGGGCTGCTTCAATACCCAACACCTCAAAGATCTCCAAGACATGATTAGTGGATGTCTTGGTTCCGATAATACCGTCTGTACTCATGACTTCCTTCAAACCATAACCTTCAACCAACAATTCCTTCTTGCCGTCGTCCTTGATATTGATAACAGCACGGAAAATGTTGGGGAGACCCTTGACACAAATGCTTGGAAGTGCTCTCTTAAGTTGCTGCATGCGGAAGAATAATGCATTGGTCTGGTCCTGGGTGTTCTTCAACAGCTCGGTTTTGGTCTCTCTTAAAGTCACCAAAACGTTTATACGGTCTTTACCACTGACAGAGACGTCACCAGCCAAGATCTTCAATTTTGGAGCACTGACAATGGCATGGACAATACTGTCGATATTAAGCTCCAACTGTAACTTTTCAATCGACTTCAAATCAATTTTGATCGATAAGTATGCCATGTTATTCTTGTAGACATCCTCAATGAAGTAAGCTATGTCCTGAAGCAATGTCTTTTCAATTCTACCCTTAACCACCCGTGCAGCAATTTCATCTTCATCGTTCACCAACACAGAGTTGATAATCGGGGTCGAAATTGTCTTGGAGGCATTAATGATTTCCTTAATACGTGGCACACCCAACGTAACGTTCATAGAAGCAACACCAGCAAAGTGGAAAGTCTTCAACGTCATCTGTGTACCTGGCTCACCAATAGACTGCGCACCAATAGCACCAACCGCGGTACCTGGTTCAACCTTTGCACGCGAGTACTTGTAAAGACACTGTTCCAAAAACTTTTCAATCGACTTTGAAGACATCTTTAACAACTGATTAACTGAGTTGAGGGCGGCCAAGTCGTCTTCAACCACCATTTCATCCGAATTGGGTTCGGTGAAATAAGCACGCAATCCTCTGTGCTCTCTGATTCTGGCCAAAGTCTCGGCCTTCTTTGTCAAGAACTCTCTAAGTGATTGATAGTAGTTACGTTCAGCATCTTTCTGGTCGATATATTGGATCTTGTCGTAGTCTTCGCGAGGCAACAATCTTCCCAAATTATCATATCTCAAAAGAACGTCTTCCAATGGGTGGAGAATCGAATTTACCAAGTCAATGATCTGGTAAGGCAACAAACCAGACTCTTTGAGATCAAAGGTAATGTTGAATGAGTGATCCCATTGACGGTTAAAGTTAACTGGGACAGCATCACCTTCCATGTCAAATGGATCCAAACCATCACCACCGTAAGTAAACTGAACAATACCATTCGAGGAGTTACGCACGGTGTTGTCATATTGCGACGACAAGTCTTCCAATGATTTCATCAATCTTCTCGACATGTAACCTGTTTCGGCCGTCTTGACGGCAGTATCAACCAACCCTTCTCTACCAGAAATGGCGTGGAACAAGAATTCGGGTGGAGTCAATCCAGAGAAGAACGAGTTTCTCACAAACCCCTTCGATTGAGGAGTCTTCGAGTTCTTGGTGAAGTGAGGCAATGATCTGTCTTGGAACCCATCAGGGACACGATTACCAGAAATAATCTGTTGACCCACAACAGCCACCATCTGCGAAACATTTAAGGTGGAACCTTTAGAACCACAGGTGGCCATAATCAATGGAGCATTCAACGAGTCCAATTCTCTAATACAGATATCACCAACCTCTTCTCTGACCTTCGAAAGAATACCGGAGATTTTGGCTTCCAACGTTTGCTCTTCGTTACAACCAGGCTGGGTCTCTAACTTACCACGGTTATACAAATCAATCAATTCGTCACACTTGGCATAGGCCAGTTCGACCTTCTCTTCCTTCTTCTCTTTCAATTCGTCGGCTGGAGTGACGTCGTTGATACCAATGGAAAAACCACGGTTACCCAAGTAACGGGCACAGAGCTTGGCCATCCGATTCATTGCTTTGGCAGCTTCATCAGGACCGTAGTCTCTTAAAATAGTGTAAAATACAGAATGCTTCTTACCGTCACCGAGCGTAGACTTGTCCATTAAACCACTCAAAATCTGGGAGCCTCTGATAATGACATACCCGTCATTGGGTGACATTTCGTTGGGGAAGTTTTTTGCTGGTGGAATGAACGTTTTGTTCTTCGCATCCAAGTTAATAACAACATTGGACTGCTTGTTTGGTTTGATCAATAACGAAAAGACTTGCTTACCGGTCCACATCATTACCGGCTTGAAAATAGCAGGTGGGGGGATATCGAACTGAATATCTGCGTCCGACATCATGCAAAGCAATTGGACCAATGAGGCCCTGTCAAAGAAAGAATCCTTGTGTGAGATCAAATATGAACCTGTGATGAAATCTTGGGTTGCAGCAATGATCGGTTCACCCGATTTTGGAGTCAACAAGTTGTTCTTGACCCCCATCAAGTTGATGGCTTCGGCACGGGCTTCTTCGGTCTGTGGAACGTGCAAATTCATTTCGTCCCCGTCGAAATCTGCATTGTATGGAGTACAGACACACTCATTAAGACGGAAAGTTCTCCAAGGTCTGATTTTGGCATAATGGGAAAGAATAGAAAGTCTATGCAACGAAGGCTGTCTGTTGAACAACACGACATCTCCATCTTCAATATGTCTCTCGACAATATCACCAATTTGCAAGTTCTTTGCAAGTTTCACTCTATCACCAAATCGAAGATTTCTCTTGGCAGCCTCGTTTTGCTTCATAAGATAGTTGGCACCAGGATGCACATCTGGACCATTCAAGAGTAATTTCTGTAACTTCTTTCTGTTGTAACGAGTACATTTCTCTGGATAGGTTAAAACTTTGGCAACACGATCAGGAACAGCAACCTCATCAATCTTTAAATTAGGATCTGGAGAAATGACAGTTCTACCGGAGAAATCGACTCTCTTACCGGACAAGTTACCTCTGAAACGACCTTGTTTCCCCTTTAATCTCTGACAGAACCCACGGATAGGCTTGGAGGACTTGGAGCCACCGCCACCCGAGGAAGGTAACAAGCTGGGATTAGCCGAGTCCGAGTTAATGTACATGGCTACTGAGAGCTGAAGGTAATCCCATTGTTCCATTAAGTTATTAATGGAAATACCCTTTTCAATCCCAGCTTTGATTAAAGAAGAAGTCCAGACAATTTCAGTCAACTTGACTGTCAAATCATCTTCATTGGACTGAGCGTCCATCATCACTGATGGTCTAATACAGACGGGTGGAGCTGGTAAATATCTCCAGATATACATCTCAGGACGGCCGCCATTGGCAGGATCGATACCCAACAACTCACAGTCAGAGGGTGTGATTTGTTTGAACAAGTTTAAAGTTTTTAAAGGATTCAAGTCGTCATTAACTCTTTTGGCAAACTTCTCGAGCTCAGGGTTTCTGTTGAACACCTCATCGAATTCTTTATCCCAGATTTCCTTCTCTGGAGTTGGTTTCTTACCGATCCAACGGAATGTATCATGGACGATCTTGAGAGAAGCAGGGCCTGCACCACTGGCAGCCTTCTTAACCACCCCATTGACGTGGTTACACTTTAAACATCTTCTTTGCTTTTTGCACTGTTCCAAGATCTTCTTGAGGATTTTCATTCTTCTCAAGTTATCAATATTTGGTCTTCTCAAGTCATTCAAGAACGATCTCTTGGCTGATTCATCCAATAATACAGCCGAACAGTTTTTACAAACACATTGCAATACCTGGATGATGGACTTGAAGTACCCAACATGGAAGACAGGTAACGCCAATCTGATGTGACCAAAGTGACCATGACAAGAAGCCAAGTTACCGTGACAGGTTGCACACTCGCTGGCGTTAGACGAGATCCCCATTCGTGTATCCAAAGCACCGTGTCCCTTAGGTGTACGGCCCTTCTCGAGGTCGTAGAGATCTCGGGTCTGGACTTCCACCTCCGACTGGGCCACAATATCCTTGGCAGACAAGGCACTGAATGAAAGACCCTTGATGCACTTGGGTGCAACATCAACGACAACCTCTTTCATGGTTCGTGGGTTTTGGGTAGAGCTGATGAGTGAAAATTTAGGTGATGAATCAGAAGAAAACATTACTGCGGCTAGGATGCAATAATGCGTGCAGGATGATTCAAGCCGGCTATAAAATACAGAAAAAAAAAAACTAGCCCCAAGGTAAACAAAATAACTAAGAGTAAAACAAGTCCAAAAAAAAGGAGGAACAATAGTGATATTTCTATTTATTTTGTTAACAAACTTATTCTTTACTCGGAACTCCTTATTTATTTTATTTACCATACTTTATCTTCATACCCAAATTCTGACGGTGTGGTTATAGACGATATACTGCATACAGTACCGCGGTATCAAAAGTTCAGCAACACGCAAACGAAGTGGCAATCAAAAACGTACCACTACCATGTCAGAAGTTACAAAAACGGCACCAGAAAAGGTGATCAAAACCCTCGAAGAGGATGACGAATTTGAAGACTTTCCAGAAGACGAAAAATGGAACAACGAACCAAATACACACATCAATCCACCCAACTTGTGGGAACAGGATTGGGACGACGATGATGATCAAGATGAATTCTCACGTACGTTACGTGAAGAGTTGAAGAAATCTCAGAAATAGAATCGACATATACTACACAACAGATTAATACACGGATAAGGTTTTTTTTTGCTACACTTGTTTATCTTTAATCTTTCTTTTGATCTCTTATTATTCTATTACTTCTAAGCATAGAAGTTCACCGATTTACTCTTTCTGGCCTGCACCTCGCCAATGGCCTCCACAAAGTCTTCATGCTTAATGATGGACTTACCGTTTCTTAATGCAATCATACCAGCTTCCACAGTTACGGCCTTTAATTGAGCACCATTGAACTCGTCCGTCGATCTCGCCAATTCTCTCCAGTTCACAGAGTTATTTTCACAGTTCAACTTTCTAGCATGGATCTTCAACACAGATTCCCTTGCCTCCTCCAGTGGTAATGGGAATTCAATCTTTCTGTCCAATCTCCCCGATCTCAAAAGCGCAGGATCCAAGGTGTCGACTCTGTTGGTGGCGGCCAACACCTTGACCCGGTCGTCAGATCCAAACCCATCCAACTGGTTCAACAATTCCAACATGGTTCTTTGCACTTCTCTGTCACCACTCTTATCCGAGTCAAATCTCTTGGTGCCAATGGCATCCAATTCATCAATAAAAATAATCGTGGGGGCCTTTTCCTTGGCCAATGCAAAGGCGTCTCTGACCAACTTGGCACCGTCACCAATAAACATCTGCACTAATTGTGGAGCAGCCAATTTCAAAAATGTAGCACCGGACTGGGCAGCACACGCTCTGGCCAACAAAGTCTTACCGGTACCTGGTGGACCGTACATTAAGGCACCCTTTGGAGGCTTGATGCCCAAGTTTGTGAACTTTTCTGACTGTTTCATGGGCAAGACAACGGCTTCTATGAGCTCTTCAATCTGTTTGTCCAAACCACCAATGTCGGAGTAATCTTCTGTAGGCTTTTCGTCGACTTCCATTGCCTTGACTCTCGAGTCGTATTCTGAGGGCAATGTGTCCAAAATAAGGTATGAATCTTTGTTAACACCAATTAAATCGTTGGGCTTGAGAGTTGCTGGGTCAACCAAACCTATCAATGGTAAAAAGATAGTTTGTCTCGTAGAAGTCTTGATGACGGCCGATTTGCCCGATCTGGCGGCGTCCAAGTCGATGTTGGCACCCTGCTCGCTGGCTTCCTTTTCCGCATCAAGGTCCAACAATTCGACCACGTTTCCCACCAAGTACGGCAATTGCTTGTTGTTGTTGATCTTTTCCTGATTATCTTTAATTCTGTCCAACATCACCGTCTTTTCGTGGGTCAATCTCTGCGACTCCGATCTCATCACCTTGATATCGTTGTCGAGAAGTTTTGTTCTGTTCATAATGTCAGATGTCGATGAAGACAAGATTTCTTGATCTATCAAGTCATCCTGGTTGTTTTCGAGTTCTTCTAGCGTGGACATCTCTGCAGATTTGTATGGATTAGTTTCGACAGAAATGCTCGTTCAGAATGTACTTGCGTTTGTTGCCACTGCGCGGGTGTGGGATTGTGCAGTGCACGCATCACTCTTTCTGTCTCTCTCTAAATTCAATCTCTACCGAGAACCAGTTCAGGGTAGAAGACGACCAAATCACGGTTTAAAGATAAAGTAAAGAAAACAAAATAAAGAGCTTTGTATATATCCTAGAAGTAGGATAATTGCGAAATTGATGAGAGAACTAGAATTGAAGGTATTGGTACTCAGTACTGCGGCCATGGTGCACAACATTCTCTTTTCGGGGAGGTTCTTATCGCTGTTTCCTGTATAGATTTGTTTCTGATCTCTCCAGTTATTAGCAACCCCAAACGATGAAGCAGCATCATCATCATCACGACGACGAATTGACCGAAACCGAGGTAGAACAGTTGAAACAAACATGCTTGGATGCCAGGGATAAGTCTTACTCGCCGTACTCCAATTTCCGGTATGTTAAAGGGAGTCTTCTATCCTACAGAAAGCATACTAACTACTCTAGTGTTGGCTGTGCCGTGTTGACTAGCGATGGTACTTTTGTCACCGGTGCCAATATCGAAAATGCATCATATCCAGCCGCGATCTGTGCTGAAAGAACAACATTCTGTACAGCTTGGGTAAGTTTAACCACCAGTGACGGCATAATAACGACCATACTAACAAAACAGAACCTGGGTCATAAAGAGTTCAAGGCAATTGCCATCACATCTGATTCAGATGAACCAATCTCACCCTGTGGAGTTTGTCGCCAGTTCCTCAACGAATTTGTCCCCAAGATCCCAGTCTACATGTTCAGCAGCGATGGAAAACGTCTCAAAAAGGAATCGTTAGACACCTTATTGCCACTTAGTTTTGGACCAAGTCAGTTAGGTAAGTAGTCAATAGCACGTATCCGTTGCAGGTATTTTTTTTAATTCGCTGTTCGTTTCATAAATTGTCCTAAAGGGAAAGACCCTTGGTCATCCAAATCGCACATTGAAAAACTTTCAAAAATTTTCACCAATATGTCTGTTTGTGCTTCCCCTACGTGTGGTAAGGAGACCGAATCGGCTCTCAAATGTCCCGTGTGTCTCAAGGAAGGTGTTTCGAATGTCTTTTGTAACCAGGTGTGTTTCCGTTCCGGTTGGGCGTCACACAAAGCATTGCACAGGGGAGATGATGGTAGCGAAGACTATAACCCGTTCCCAAATTACACATTCACAGGTGATTTGAGACCGCACTATCCTCTTTCATCGAGAAGAGCTATCCCTAAACATATCAAGTTGCCTGACTACGCTCAGGACGGTAAGCCTTACTCTGAAATCAAGAATGATCGTGTTGGTAGAATTGTGCAACTTAATCCCAAGGAAATCGAAAAGATCCGCAAGTGTGCTAAGGTCTCGAGAGAAGTTCTCGATATAACTGCGAGCCACATCAAGCCAGGCATCACCACTGATGAGTTGGATGCCATTTTGCATCGTGAGTGTGTCAAGAGAAACGCCTACCCATCGCCATTAAACTACTACAACTTTCCTAAATCGTTGTGTACATCTGTCAACGAAGTCATCTGTCACGGGATTCCAGACAAGACTCCATTGAAGGACGGTGATATTATTAACTTGGATGTCACGATATACTATCTCGGATTCCACTCGGATCTTAACGAAACGTACTACGTCGGTGACAAGGCCAAGGCCGACCCAGACACCGTCAGATTGGTTGAAACTACTCGTGAGTCATTAGAGTTGGCCATTAAAGCTGTGAAACCAGGCTTGGTGTTTAGAGACTTGGGGAACATCATTGAAAAGCACGCCACTGCGAATAACTGTTCGGTGGTAAGAACATACTGTGGCCACGGGATCGGGACGTTATTCCATTGTCAGCCTAACATTCCTCACTACGCTAAAAACAAGGCTATTGGGGTTGCTAAGCCCGGGATGGTCTTCACTATTGAGCCAATGTTGTGTTTGGGAACTTACCGTGATACAACCTGGCCAGATTCCTGGACAGCCGTGACACAGGATGGTAAATATTCAGCTCAGTTCGAACAGATGTTGTTGGTTACCGAAGACGGCTGCGAAGTCTTGACTGCTAGAAACGAAACTTCGCCTGGTGGACCAGTCCCAAGAATTTGAGTAGCGCTATATACTTTCTTCTCCTCGTATTAATACATCACACACACTCCGCTCAACCTTCTCTAACGATTGCTTAAACACATCCATCTTCTTGTGAATCTGGGATGTACCTTTGTGATGACGGGCTACCGAAAACACCCCGCGGTCTACGTTTAAGTTGGGATAAATGTAGAACAAAGACTCCATCTGTGAATACATCAGCTGCATCGTATCCAAAATGGAATACACTTGTTTTCGGATCTGCTGTGTCTCAGGATCAACCAAGTTGGTGATGGCATATCGCATAAGTTCGCCTGTCAAGTCGAATAGCCCCATAAAATAGTCTCCTTCATAGACAAACGATACCGTGTCCGCTTCAGTACTTTGCCAATCATTCTTAAACAAATCTAGACTTGGCTGGTGATGTATCAAATGGCCAACAATCTGCATCATTCGACGGTAATCAAGGAGTTGCTGGTTTAAGATGTAATACATAAAACTGAATGCCTCAATCATTTCCTCCACCGCGTTGGAAATAGTCAGCTTGTACTGGCTGAAATGAACACTACCACTGTGTTCATGTAGATACTGGAGTCCTCGTGAAACTATTCGGAGATTTACAAGCACTTGCTTATAGGTTTCGTCGCTCACGGACCGAGAAATATCGACTCGATGGAATGCAAATATCAACTTTTTTGAATATGCAGTAATATCCCGGCACGTACGGATAACAGTCTCACGTTCATCATGGTATTCGAGAAGGAATTCTCTTGCAGGAGCCAAAAGATCCATAGTATGGTACCAAGTTCAGTTTTTAAATTTCGTTGCGGTTGGATGAGCTGCGGCGCGTTTTTGCACCCAGCACCGATCTACTTCATCCCACTCTATACCAAATAACTAGACGTGGAATTGCTCCTAAACTAATGGTCCAACAATTGAAAACTAGAGATACTGCAGGATTTATCCAGCTTTATGCAAAATGTATTTAAGAGTTAACTGTGTTGTAATCGTTTCTACCAAATTAGGTATATGTACAGACACCAATCTCTAAGTGCCACAATAGAGGTTAGGAGGCTTGAATTAGTAAAAAACCTCCAATCTTCCGATTTTTTTTAATTCAACTGCCCAGATTTTGTTAGACGTAGCAAACTTAAATTGATCATTTACTAACTCTTGATACTTCGGAGTTGACTCTATTACCCCATTTTTCATGAAAATTAACTTAACCTGAATTCTATTATCTTAATCTAATACTTAAGAATGAATTTTGCAGAAGTAGCATTGTGATATATAGATATTGAAACTTCAATGATTTCACCATACAACATTACATCATTTTATTATCCGAATAGATATTTTAGAAAGTATAGATAATTAATTTAAAAAATTCAAACTTTTTCCAAACTAAGGAATTGGTCCCTTGGCCCAGTTGGTTAAGGCGTGGTGCTAATAACGCCAAGATCAGCAGTTCGATCCTGCTAGGGACCACTTTACCTAAAAGGGCGTGTGGCGTAGTTGGTAGCGCGTTCGCTTAGCATGCGAAAGGTCTCCGGTTCGACTCCGGACTCGTCCATTTTTTGCATTTCTTGCACTACCCAATATCTTTTTAATACTCATAAACTTTACCTTTGAATCAATCATACTTGATACACTAAAGAACGGTCAGTAGCATCATCTATAACCTAAATATACTCATTATCAGCATTATATGTCAGCTTTAAATCCGGGTAAGTTATACCGCGTTGAAAAAAAAAAGAATAATAACGGCAAGGTTGAAAGATTTTAACCCAGAGTAGCCAAGTATGTCGTCTTCGATCCAATTACTCAACCCAAAAGCGGAGTCATTAAGACGTTCTCAGGCGTTACAAGTCAATATCAGTGCTGCTCAAGGATTGCAGCAAGTTTTGGCTTCAAACTTGGGTCCTAAGGGGACCTTGAAGTTATTGGTCGATGGATCAGGTAGTTTGAAATTAACCAAGGATGGGAAGATTTTATTGACTGAGATGCAGATCCAGCACCCTACAGCTGTGATGATTGCTCGTGCTGCCACTGCACAAGATGAAATTACCGGTGACGGTACCACGACCGTAGTTTTGTTAGTGGGTGAGTTATTGAAGCAAGCCGAAAGATTTATCAGTGAAGGTGTGCACCCTCGTGTGATAGTAGATGGGTTCGAAATTGCCAGAGAAGCCTCCTTGAACTACTTGGATGTTTTCAAGCGTACCCCAGAAAGCTTCGACCGTGAATTCCTTTTACAGATTGCCAGAACATCTTTGTCCACCAAGGTAACAAATGAATTGACCGATGTCTTGACTCCAATTGTTACTGATGCCGTTTTAAACGTCAAGAAGGCTGATGAAAGAAACTTGGACTTGCATATGATTGAAATTATGACCATGCAACATGGTAACGCAAGAGACACAGAATTGATCAAGGGTTTGGTGTTAGATCACGGTGCCAGGCACCCAGATATGCCTAGAAGAGTTGAAAATGCATATGTGTTGATCTTAAATGTATCTCTTGAGTACGAGAAGACTGAGGTCAACTCCGGATTCTTCTACTCCTCTGCTGAACAAAGAGAAAAGTTGGTTGCATCGGAAAGAAAATTCGTCGACGAGAAGTTGAGAAAGATCATCGACTTGAAGAATGAGGTGTGTGAGCTCAACTCGAACAAGGGCTTTGTCATTATAAATCAAAAGGGTATTGACCCAATGTCCTTGGATGTTTTGGCCAAGAATGGTATTTTAGCATTGAGAAGAGCCAAGAGAAGAAACATGGAGAGATTGCAGTTGGTATGTGGTGGTGAAGCTCAAAACTCGGTTGATGATTTGAGTCCCGAAGTATTGGGTTTCTCTGGATTGGTGTACGAAAATGCCATCGGTGAAGACAAGTTCACATATGTGACAGAAAACAAGGACCCTAAGTCGGCCACAATCTTGATCAAGGGTTCTAACAACCATGTTTTACAGCAAACCAAGGACGCGATCAGAGACGGTTTAAGGTCGGTTTCCAACGTGCTCAAGGATCAAGCTATCTTACCAGGTGGTGGTGCTTTCTGGATGAGCTGTAACGACCACTTGTTGCACTCTGGTGAATCCAAGAAATTCTACAAGGGAAGAAACAAGCTGGGTATCAAGGCATTTGCCGAAGCCATGTTGGTAGTTCCAAAGACTTTGTCTACCAACGCTGGTTTGGACTCTTTGGAGACGTTATCTAACTGCCAGGACGAAATCTCTGAGGGCCACGTCGTTGGCGTCGATTTGAAGTCGGGTGAGCCAATGGATCCAACTGTGGAAGGTATCTGGGACTCATACAGAGTTTTTAGAAATGCTATTTCCGCAGCTACTGGTATTGCATCCAATCTTCTTTTATGTGACGAATTATTAAAGGCAGGACGTTCTTCATTGAAACAAGGAGATGGAGGACCACTGGGCCCAGGTGGTCCTGCCATGGGAGCCCCACCCATGATGGGATAGTATTGCTATCGAGAATAACGGTTATAAATTAAGTTAGGTTGATACACGTTCTTTTTGCCAGAAACAGTCTGACAAAATAAAAAAATAAACTAACCCAGTCATTATTTTTATGCAAGAAAAAATAAAGTATTTATTACCTTGCTAACAATAAGGTTCGTAAAAAATTCGAATTATTACCTCGGATACAATATATGGGTGGGGTTAGATAGGGCGTTGAAGATAAAATAGGGGAGATAAACACTTTTTTTTGCTGGCGAGTAAGTGACAGGTGGATGTGGCGCACATCCGTCCGGGATCAACAAAACGTAGGTACGTTGCCGATCTTGTTATCGCTCAAATTAGAGAGGAGAGAATATTTTGATTCTGGTGATTTGCTGACAGGTGAAGTGAACAACGAACTGAAAAAATACCTGAAACGAATGAATTGTGCTGGAAACGGTTTTATACCCGATGGTGTGACTTTCTTCTATGTCGTGAAATAGTACCGCCTCCAGATGTTGATAGGATTTAGACAATAAGACCAAGGAACATAAAACCGTGAAGTCTATAATGTAGCCTGAAGACAAGTAGCCCTGGAAAAAATCTCGAAATGGTGGCGCAGAAAATAATAATCCCAATTAAGGTAATGGTCGCCCATATCTCGCCAAGGCTAAACTCCAAAACAGTTTGACGAAGGTAAATGATATGGTGCTTAGCACAAGGTTTTGCGTATCGAACATTCAGAATCTAAAATTGCATTTTGCCACGGTATTTGACAAAACGAAGCAAACGGACGGGATCACGGTTTCTCCTCGATTATAACCCGCACTGCATGTCGGTATCCAAGGTTATGCGAGAAGAAAAACCATAGACCTCAATTTCAAGACTACAAACGAAAACTAGTATACAATAATAACGGGGGTCTCTCACATCGTCCCGAACATCTGACATGTTCTTGTTAGTACAGGGAGGCACATACAGTGACAAAAAAGTTACTCGCTTGTGTTATGTAGGGATATGGATAAATGAAATAATATTTGTACCCAGCTTTATGACCGGTAACTTATCAATGATACAAATAAGTGAGGAGAGATTGATATCCCGGTACAAGAACAAATGGCCGCTCCGGAAATAAGCTTTGTCCATTCTGTCGACGATGATCGGCGGTGTCAGGAATAAACTTTCATTGTATCTGAAGGAGCAGCCGGTCCCCCAAAACCTTGTGCTTGTTCTACTGTTTCTTGTTCTGTTTCTTGTTACTAATCAGTTTATTCCAGGTTCGCCTATACGTTTCCTCATGTGGACAAAAAGTCACGCCATGATACCCAACTATTTTTTCAGGCCTAAAATTATTACATAATTGCCGAGTTGACATGTTACTTAACCTTTTTAAAATGTAAATTAGTTGCAGAATAATAAAGTTTTTGGCTGATATTGTTTTCGTTATGAGCGTCAATTCTTTAGATGTCGATATAAGCCACTTTTACTTAGTGTCCGTGATGGGCAAGGCAATGTTTAGAAGGAAACCCCTCTTGAACCTAATGCATTTGAGGGTCGTAGAAACGTATTAATCGATACTTTGAGCACAGTGTGGAAAGCAGGAGAGAATTTTAGAAAGATCAAAATAGAAAGAGGATACAAGATGTGTATACTTTGGTTATCCCATCAAATCGTCTTTTAGAGTTAATTACTCTTATTATCTATCAACTCAAAGAAATGACAGGAACGGGAATTAATCGGAAAAAGGATCTTCATGATTGCATAGACGTCGAGAGGAGGCAGCAGAGCGGGCTATTTGTATTTCAGACAGATCACCCCTCTCTGCTATTCCCCCTCTTTAATTCTTATTAACTTCCCACTATTTCAAGTATTGTTCGTCATCTTTTACGTGCTGTTTTAAAAGAGATAGTAGCATACAATATATTATATTTTGGTGGTCAAATGCTTTAGTTTTATAGATTATCGCTGGTCAAGGGCTAAGACAACTTAGAAAGATATACGAAGAGAAGCTTTAACTGGAGATGTAAACAAAAAATTGCCGTGAACGCTCCCCTCCGACCATCTGGAAAGCAGGCAGTGCAGATTTTGATAACAGATCCCCCCCCCCCCACCAGGGATGATACGAAGTCCCAACGGGTCTAGTTTTGAAGTTTACCGAGAAAAAAACAGCCTTAAAAATAATTACTAAACATCCGTTCTTGAAACAAATTTAAGCTACTTCCAAAAGTAACAGTAACTAAAATAGATGAATTATCAGCCAGGGTCTTGCGTGGGAACATTTTTAACTCCCAACAGACCCAGGAACATTATTAAAACTCAGCAAAATATTTTCTATTATTTTTATAGAAAATTTTATTTTATAGAGGTAGCACAGGCGATATACATAATATTACAGAGCAAAAATAAAAATACCCTGGGGGCCTGCATCAAATGGTTTTAGATGAAATATATAACTACAAATAAATCAGTGATATATGAGTTTATCTGGATGATAGCATGGCCTACATAGGCATTATTTAATCAAGAACAAGCAAAGACACATAAATCCCTCGTACTTCATAGAAGTTATTGACCCCGACACTTTCATTAGAGTTTAGTTTTATTGTCAAACGATAATGAATGGTTGGAACTACGCCAGTTGGAATGATAAGAACGGATATTTTAGAATCAAAGACGAATTTGAACAAAATCAAATTACCCAGGAAGTGTTCCACGAAGCTTTATCAGAAGACCATGTGAGGATACAGCCACGAAGAACAGTACTGGTGGTGTATCCACAGCAAGGAGCATACTTCCAACTAGCGGATCAACCTCTCCAACAACAACTGCCGCACCCACCACCACCACCACCACAACAACAACAAAAACTTCAACAGCAGCTGCTGTTACAGCTGCCACAATTTCCACAACTTCCATTAACTTCAGTAAATCCAACACAGGTCCAAGATTTTAACTATAGCAGAGGATTGCAGCAAGATTCAGCGCAAAGAGCAGCAGAAATCTTTCCAGAAATTAGACATCTGGTTGCAGCTCCATTTGAACAATATGTTACTAATGAATATAATATGCTTGGAGGAATCAGTGTTACTCAGACGGTAAATTTGCCAACCTTGCCAATACACAATGGTTTACTTCCAGAGTCAGTCGTTAATACACCGGCTACCCAGAGCCACACCAACGGTCAGAGCAGTATTTTGGAAACTGAGAAACCAATTTCGCCTATTGAAGCATATTCTGAGCGTATACCTTTAAATGGGGATACTCAATTTGATACTCCCAGGCGACTACCCCCCACTTCTCGACCCGCGATAGCACGAAACAGTAACAAGCGATCACGGATGGGATGCTTAACATGTCGCCAACGGAAGAAGCGCTGTTGCGAAACCAAACCGAAGTGCTACGAGTGTAGCCGGCTTCGTCTTAGCTGTGTCTGGCCGCGGCCGGGCACCGAGCGCAAGAACAAGTCTCGCGAAGCCAAGACAGAAGAGGGTGTTATTGACCACGAGATATACGGTAAGATCAAGGTCCTACGTGGAGTTGTGGAGTATCGACTGGCATAATTGCCAAGAAGGAAAAATCGGCCCATCTTGCTGGGACAAGGTCGGGAGTTGTTGCAGGTTGCAGCCGTCAACTTAATAGTAATTTAGTACTTCAATAATTACAGCAGTACACTGTTAATACGCGATAATACTTTGCCAGAAGCTTAGACTTACAGTTGCAGGTTATTTTGGCAAGTGAGCTGGGTCATTGGTAAGAATATAGATACGACGAAGAGTTGCGAAAAACAGGAAAGAATAATTAAATTGAATGAGTTCGCGCTCACCACCGTGAACAAAAGAAAAAGATAAAATATTTTGTGTAGAGAAAAAAAAGTCAAAAATAAAAAAAAAGGAATCCAGTCGAAAAAAAAGAGTCGACCTGAGAGAAAGGACAGCGAAGATGAGAGCGACCTCTGGAGACTTCCCAAATAGGTAATCTAGATTCTACCCAAAATACCAAATCAAACATACACCTCAGCGTCTACGGTCCACAACCTACAAAATCCAACTTCTGCACTACACCAATGGCTGAACCACAGAGCTTGAGAGATAGACAGATCCAGACATTGGAGCATATGCTCCATCTTAATAAGGATGGCGCTGCTGATTTGACGCTTGCGTCAAAGAATGAGGAGATTATCTGGAAAGTGTTGGTAATGGACAGAAAGTCACGTCTGGTTTTATCGTCGGTTGTTAGAGTTAATGACCTTTTGAGATGTGGAATTACTGTTCATGCATTGATTGACTCGAAAAGATCGTCATTACCCGACGTGCCGGTTGTTTACTTTGTTGAGCCCACAATCGAAAACATCGTCTTAATCATAGACGACTTGAATAACGACAAGTACGAAAACTTCTACATCAACTTCACATCTTCCATTAACCGTGAGTTATTGGAGGAGTTTGCCAAGAAGGTCTCACTCTCAGGAAAGTCTCAGAAGATCAAGCAAGTATTTGACCAATATCTCGATTTCATCGTCACGGAACCCAACTTATTCTCGTTAGATTTACCAAAGATTTACACCCAATTTAACAAGCTGACTACAAGCGAAGACACAATTCATAGATTAGTTGATCTGATTGCAGATGGCTTGCTTGCCTCCATCATCACTCTCGACAACATCCCAGTCATCAGAGCCCAACAAGGTGGACCAGCCGAATTTGTGGCCACCCAGCTTGATATCAAACTTCGCGATCACCTCAGTAACTCACGCAGCACCAGTCTGTCTATTCAACAACGTCCGGTATTGATTTTGCTTGACAGAAATATTGACTTGGCCTCCATGTTCAGTCACCTGTGGATTTACCAGTGCATGGTCAGTGACGTATTCACCTTGCAAAGAAACACAATCAAGATACACAAGTATTCTCCAGAGTCGCCCACTCCAACTATAAAAAACTACGATGTTGACCCCAAGGACTTCTTTTGGAACAAATACTCGCAGCTTCCTTTCCCCGATGTGGTTGAAAACGCCGATCTTGAACTCAATTTGTACAAAAAGGATGCCCAGGACTTGACCAACAAGACCGGAATAACGTCCCTTAACGACATTGATCCTAATGCCGGTACCGATACCTCGCACATTCAGCAGGCAGTAGATGCATTGCCCGAGTTGACAGCGAGAAAATCGACTTTGGACATGCACATGGATATTCTTGCAACTTTAATCAATGAATTACAGGCCAAGAACTTGGACAAGTTTTTTGAAATTGAACAGAATACCACCGACCAAAAAGTGCAACAAGAATTCCTTGATTTATTGAATAGCGAAGCAGAGAGGGACACATCCGTCGACAAGTTGCGGTCATTCTTGTGTTTAGTGTTATTGGGCAACTTACTGTCTGATTATCTCAACAAGGTGAAGGCTATCTTTGCCGAAAAGTATCCTCAACTTGACATGAATTCATTCAACTATATCTTGAAGTTCAAGGAGATGACCAAGCTCAGTAACCTTGCTTCGCTCAATGATACCACCAGCCATGGCCATCTCAGTTCTGGAGCTGGAAATGCCAATGCGCTGGCTCTTCTCAGTGGTCTTTCGTCGAAGTTATATGGATTAACCGAAGGCAAGATTTCTGAAGGTCTCAGTTCGATTGCGTCGAGAATCAAGAACTTTATTCCAGAAAAGAAACAGTTACCGGTAACGAACGTAGTTGAGGCGATCATGGATCCCACCAATGCTTCTGGAACTTCTGTGCAGTTGACGGATGACTATTTGTTCTTGGACCCTAAGTCGCGTGGTGGTCACTCGAAGCCTCCAAGAAGACAAACATACGAAGAGTCGTTGGTGTTTGTTGTTGGTGGTGGTAACTATTTGGAGTACCAGAATTTACAGGAATGGGCTGGCGACTCCAAGCGGGTTATTTACGGAAGTACCGATATTCTTTCCGCACAAGACTTTTTGGAAGAATGTAGCGAGTTGGGCCGATAAGAAGAGATCAATTTTACCTTGAAAGTGTCATTTTTTTATTCTCTTTCTTCATAATTTGACTTCTACAATATACAATACAACTTAACTAGAGGAAGCTCGAGTTACCTTCCAATACTTTGATGGAGCGGCGGGAGTCTAAGAACAAGAGTTCACATTCCTCGATGTCTTGGACGGAGATGTCACTGCGTCCTGCCGTCTTGCTCAACACGCCGGCTGGAGTCAATAACTGTAAGGCGTAACGCAACGAAACACGTGTGCCGTGGACCGCCAACTTGTCAAGAGCATCTTGTTGTACTACCACACCTTCCAATGCCGCTCTCTTGGCAATAATTGTCTTGATTTCTTCCTGGTTGTAAGGAAGCGTTCTCACGATAAGCAACCGGTCAACCAAGTCAGTAGGACATCCATGAGGTGCCTTGGTATCGTCATCGGATCCCCTAATCGTGGTCAAGCCGCGGTTGGATGCCAACACGACAATTGGTGCGATATTAGATTCCAAGGCACGATTCAAGTATGTAAAGATCTCGACGTCCAACATGTTGACTTCATCAATGAACAACACCCCGGGAATCAACTCAGCAACCCCCTGGTCGATGTATTTGGACACCACTTTGTTGACTTCGGCCCGCAACTTGTCGGTAATTTCGGTCTTGCGTGGCTTCAATAACTGACCCATCATCGACAAAACGTCCTGTCCACCCTGAGGACGGGCATTGGCGACGTCCAAGTCGTGCAAAGTCACGTCCTGGACAATTTCCTTCTTCTTGTGAATCTCTCCCTTAGGCAAAGGCACATATTCTTCTGCTTCCAAGTCAAACTCGGTGGCATAGGCGTCGGATCTACCGACACGCTTCACGGCACCGGTATTAGCCTCGATATAGATAACGTCACCCAAAGTGACACGTTCTTTCTGGATACTTTCGTAGATAGATGGATCGAGACGCAAGTTCTTGGTTCCCTTTGCCGACTTCAACCCAACAATAACGTGGCTGATGGTCTTACCGTAACCACCGAGCGGGTTTTCAGCTTCTTCTGGTGTGAGCTCAATAACTTCACCCTCGTAAACTTCCTTTGTTTCCTTGATTCTTAAGCCAATAGCACGTCTGAAGTTCTCCATCAACGCTGAGGTCTTTTTCACTTCGGCCAGGAACAACTCCAGCCCGACAATGGGGCAGAATGGGACTTTGGGTCCCAATTCCTGAGAAATAGCCAATGCCAAAGCCGTTTTACCGGTACCTGGAGCACCAGCCAACAAAATAGCTTTACCAGACATCTTCTTCAGCTTGATGAGGTCGACGATGATCCCACATGCTTCACGGGCATCTGCCTGGCCCACAAACCCGCCTTCAACCCGTTTTGCGACTCCGTGCTCATCAAGACCCAAACCCTTGATATGTGTATGGGCCGCGGTCCGGCTTTCTCTCGCAGCTGTTTCCTTGACTTCGTTGATTTGAACCATAGTTGATGTTTGTTTGTCAGAAAAGTATTGAAAAAATTAAAAAAATCAACCGAACAAAATTTACATCAATCAAAATTCTTCAGAATTTATCTACAGACTCAAGTATCGAATTTACAAAATCCAGAAAAGTAAAAATCTTCCTAAAGAGAGAGAGAGAGTGAGTGAGCGAGAGAGAGATTGTGTTTTATTTTCTTTTTTTCACATATTTTTTCTATTAAGTCGTAGAATTATTCATCAGCCTCTTCAAAGTCTTCGTCCTTGGGCTCTTTGGGTTCCTGGCTTTCGCTCCACTGCGTCACATCGTCTATATAACTCAAGATCGTTGCCACCGAATCACTTTCCTTGCGACTGTCCAACGGTAAAAACTGCACCATGCCAAAATCGTCCACCAAGTTGGCAATTAGCTTGTTCAACTTGCTGAATTTCGGGTTATATGACTCGTCTTCCTTACTAAGCAACAAGGGATCAGGATTCAAAAACTTCTTTAACTGCTTGCGACTAAATTCATCCTTGATCAAGTCAATTTTTGAAAGAATGTTGATATGAGGAAGCTCCAACAAGATCATGGCTGACATTGCACTCAACGCCCCAGAAAAGAATTTCGATGTATCCACAATAAATGGAGCCTCAAGCAAGTACGTGGCACAGAGATTGAAGTTCAACAGCAGCTGCAAGTGTTTCACTATCGTCGGCAACACTGGAACATGCGTATATAACTCGATCTGACCGGGACAGTCGAAAATCAAGTACTCGTCATTATAGTCACCAATCTCCTCGTCCAACCAGTCCAAGTTGTTCAACAAAAACTCAAAGCAGTAGATCAACCCTCCATTAGGACCTAAGTCCATCTCCTCCATCACGTCCTGGAGCGAAATGAGGTCCCGGATATCGATGGTGAACTCGTACTCCGTCGGCTCCGCCGCCGGATCCAAGTTCACAATGTGCGCCCGACGACCAATCGATTGCATGTGTGAAATAATGGCATTGCAGAACGTCGACTTTCCGACTCCAGCTGGGCCAAGTGCCAACACTCCGACTCTCGACATCGTTGGCTATAATATATTGTAGTGCTAACGTAAGGAATTGATGAGGGCGTGCATGGTAAATGTCGCAGAAAATCCAAAAAAAAACAAAACAACATTACAACAAAAGAGAGATGCCAAAATGTCGCTAAATGTCGCTAAATGTCGCTAAATGTCAATGCTTCTCACGACACCAGCAGTTATCGTAGTCATTTTCTATCTGGAGCATGACATCGATATGGCACAGCTCAAAGAGCTGTTCACATTGCTTCCGGATATAACTTGTGTTCTCGCCACGGTAAACTTGTACGTGTATGTAGCCATTGAGAGCATTCGAAGTCGGCCAGAACCGCGGCGTGGTAAATGACTTGACTCCTTTGACATTTGTAATCTCGTTCAAGACTTGACGCACCTTGCTCTCATGATCGGCATTAAGTCTTAACAAAAGAGTCGACGCCGATGACCGAATAAGGGGCACTGCCGATAAAAAGATCAACACCGCAATAATAATCGACGCAACTGGATCAAACCCGTCCCAGTGGAAGAACTTGGTAAGTATGGTGGATATGACCACCCCGACAGACCCGAGAGTATCAGCAAGAATATGAAGAAATATCCCACGCATGTTATCGTTCATTTCATCTTCAGAATGCTCTTCTTCCTGGCGATGGCTGTGGCCATGACTGTGGCCATGACTGTGGCCATGACTGTGACCATGGCCATGACTATGACTGTGACCATGACCATGATCATGTCCATGGTTAAATGCAAATATTCCAACCAAATTAACCAATAACCCCAAAAAGGAAACAATAATCAACTCGTTTGTCTTTTGAAGCACAATTGGGTTCCATAACCGCGACAAAGCTTCAAAAATAATCGAGCCACTGATACCCACTAACAACGTACCGTTGGTAAATCCAGCCAATATTTCAAAGTTCTTGAGACCAAACGGAAACTTGCCATTTGGATCGATTTCGTTTTTCGATAAGGTACCGGCTACAAGCCCAAGGGCCAATGATGTGCAATCAAGAGCCATATGGAGCGAATCTGAAAGTAAACCCAATGATTTCGACCGAAAAGAGTAGAGAAGTTGGATAAACATGAATGATGTGTTGAGCAAAAGGAAATTGAAGATGGCTCTGGTATCGGAATGGCTCAACACTTCACGAAGAATTGAGGATGGTCCTGCCGTATTGTTACCGGTCGTATCCAGTTGAAACTTGATATCGTAGCTTGGATCGGGCTGAATTACCAACGGAAGCAATATATTGAGAAATGAGATGAGTCCAATGGGTTTGGAAAGCACCACAAATTCCAACACTGTCGCAACGACGGCCATGAGGGCTGGAGCCACCCGTGAAGTTTTGAGATCAGCCTGGTGAAGTGAGACAAGAAAAACAAGGACCGAGGCAATGTTAACTCCCACAAGACTGAGGCAACGTGTAGAGAGGTTTGGGAGAATGGCCAAAAACCCCAAAAGAGCACAAGCCGCGACTGTGGGTAAGTGAATTGCCGCCAATGTAGATGTGAACGAGGAGCTGACCATGCGGCGAAACAAGATTTTGAACGCCACAAACAACACTAAGTACCCCAAACCAACCTCCCATGGTGCTGGTGCTGTCAAAATATCGATACCAAGCGCAAAAATAGTATAAAGGTTGTATTGATTCAAGTAGAACCCCACAAGAAGCACCGCAATACGGCTTCCTGGCAACCATTTTGTCGAGAGAAAGATGAAGCCCACAGCAGTAAGCAACCAGGCAGTCACTGGGACAGATTTGGCGGTAGAGTCGTGGGATTCCGTTGGGATAATCTTATAATGCACAAAAACTGCCAACGACAACAATAAAAGCGAAGCCAACAAAACCAGCATGCCTGCTTCAAATACATAGCTCGGATAGTCAGCAAGACGGCATGACATGAAGATGATTGGGAGGGCCACAAGAACTGGAAGCGTGCCCACTAGCCCGTTCCAGCGTATCGGTTGCGACTGGTTCTGCGGTGTTGTCGGGGCCGCCGCGACGTTTGGAAGGCCCAGCAGCGTATTTGTGGTGGCTAGTGGTGGGTTGAATGGACTAGTAACGCTACTGCTGCCAAATTCGGTGGTCATGGCGGTACTTTAGACAACAATTCCGTAGAGTTTTTGGCAGGGAAATCGTTTTGTGTTTTATAGAACCTGGCTCTTTTTTTTTTATTTTTATTTTGATTTTGATACACACGCAACCATTTCAATTTCAAATTAACTGTCTACGTCAGAAAACTCATATCGTCAAGCATATGTGTTTTTTTTTTTTTTTTTGCAATTATATTTACTTTTACATTCTATATTCAGTCTATTGAACCACAAACTCATCCACATCAAATCTCTTGGGAGAAATACCCATCTTGCCAATGTAGTCATCAGCTTCGCGTTTCATTTTTTCTGCTGTGGCATTACTCCAGTTAAATTCCTGCTTCATGATCTCAACGACACCGTCAATAGCACTCATAGCTTCTCTCGCATTGAGAAAGGCCAATCTGGTTCTTCTGGCAAGGAAATCAATTGGAGTTCTGATGTATTCGTACTTGAGCGAGTACTTCAACTCAGCAATCGTGAATGGCTCATCAAAGGACTGGTACAGCAATTGGTTTTCAAGCGAGGCAGAACTGTCACTAGCTTCAAACTTCTTGCTGGCAGCCAAAGTGATAGGCAACTTGTTGTAGTCTGATTGCTGGTACAAGTCCAAAATCAACGAAGATCTTGAACCGTAGTTGTGGGACAAGTGCTTGGCCAACTTCAATGGAATTCTGTACTCGTGAATCAATCTAGCAGAATAGTTCTTCGAGTAGTCAGTACCACCAACCAAGACAAGCTTGTTGGTTTGACATTCGCGAATAGGCTTGTCAAAGTGGAAATTTTCAAGCACAGTGTCAACTGTTTCTTCAGCCATTTCACGATAAGTAGTCCACTTACCACCAGCAATGGTGATCAAGTTAGATGGAGACTTGGTGATCAAGTGCGAACGAACAAGTCCCTGAGTAGTACCGGCAGCAGCATCCTTTCCCTTTGGCAACTTCGATGGGTCACGAACCAATGGTCTGATACCAGACCAGGCCGAAAGAACATCGTCTCGCTGCACTGGGAAAAGAATGTACTTTTGCAATTCCTTCAAGATATCTTGAATTTCTTCTTCACTTGGAATAGGGTTTTCGGGAACAGCCTTGATAGGTGTGTCAGTAGTACCAGCTAGAACCTTACCTTGCCATGGTAAGAAGAACATCACACGGCCATCGGAGGTGGATGGATCAAGCAAACCCAAGTCTCTTGGACAGTAGTATTCTGGAAGGACAATATGGACACCAGAGGAAGGAACAACCATTCTTGGAGCCTGTGGAGTGGCTGGAGGCAAACCTTGAGGGTCTTCATCCATTTCCAAAATCTTATCAGCAAAAGGACCAGTAGCATTAACGACAGAAGTGGCCTTAATGTCAAAGATTTCTCCAGTTTCCAAGTTCTTAGCCTTGACACCGGTGAGTTTACCTTGCTCGTTCTTGACAAGTTGTTCGACATTGAAGTAATTAAGGACAGTGGCACCTTCTTCGATAGCCGTGATGGCCAATGTAGCATTCATTCTAGCGTCGTTAAAAGTACCATCGTGGTAAACACAAGCAGCTTTCAAGTTGGAGTCGTCCATCATTGGAGCCATTGCAGCAGTCATTTCACGGCTAAAAATGGTAGAAGAACGGAGGTTTTGGTGACCAGCAAACCAGTCGTACATCTTGCACCCGACAAAGAAGTAAGGAACCTGCCACCACTTGTAAACAGGAATCATGATTGGCAAGACTGAGCACAAATGAGGAGCGGTTCTCAACATGTTACCACGTTCATTTAAGGCTTCAATGACCAAGTCCAACTGAGCCTTGGAGAGTTGGAAAATGGCCTTTTCCAAGTAACGGACACCACCGTGGGCCATTTTGGTAGATTTGGATGAGGTACCGGCAGCAAAGTCAGTCTTTTCCAAGAGACAGACATTGAGGCCACGTGTAGCGGCATCGACTGCGGTACCTGCACCGGTTGCCCCACCACCGATAATCAACATGTCAAACTGAGGAGTAGTTTTCAAGTTATTAATCAAATCATCTCTAGTTGGAGGTGGTTTGTCGGTTGATTTAGTTAATGGCTTGTAAGAGTTCTTTAAGTTGGATTGAATTGGAGACCGGATGAAATCGAGGTACACTACGGTACCACCGATGGCACCAGCAGTGGCCAATAGCGATTTCCCAAGTGTAGATTTAAGAAAACGAGACATGTGCCTTGGTAAAATGGTAGTTGCTAAATTTTCGAAACGCGGGTCTTGGGAAAAACTTATACTGAAGCTTAGACATGCAGCCGGTTTGTATACAACCGGGGACTTTTTTTTTTGGCGGAGAACCGGACCATCCTGAAATTGGTGCAGATGCGCGTAACCAGGACCGGGGCACGAGCTAAATAGTCCAGGGTCCTGCCATCGGTTTAGATATGTGACTCAACTCGAGACCATGCAACAGATTGGAATCTTACTAATAAGCCTGAAAATAGTGCAAATAAATTTACCTTTTTTTCTCCCACATACACCCGAAGTATAAGTAAGCATGGATGCATGGAACAACAAGCATGATCTGCCAGTGGGGCTAGAAACTTACCACCGTTGAAACCTCGGTTGACGTGAACGGACCCCTTCGGTTATGCTTATATAAGGAAATTCTCCGTTTTAGTATGAAACGGCACTTCGGCACATTACCTGCCCAGAATAATGACGTCTTTTTCGGAAAGGCGGGGACAAAAGGAGGGGGGAGGTCTAAAGGAAAAAAAAATTACAATTGAAAAAGAAATAAAGAACAAAGCAATAAATGAGCAGACCACTTGGTGATT
The DNA here is from genome assembly GCA_030574955.1 of Teunomyces lycoperdinae. Taxonomy (NCBI): domain Eukaryota; kingdom Fungi; phylum Ascomycota; class Pichiomycetes; order Serinales; family Debaryomycetaceae; genus Teunomyces; species Teunomyces lycoperdinae. The sequence goes on from JAJMFY010000031.1 coordinate 64,084, forward strand.
AGCTAATATCTTACATATACAATATTACCAAAGCTCTTACCAATCAACTCCCCAATGTTTTCCACAAAAAAGATAGTATACTTTACAACTCACGTGCAGTTTATCGCCACTCTACATTCTTGAACTATGGATTTGGCCCAATTGGACGAATTCAAGCTCATTGTGGGACTCGAAACAGCAGAACATGACTGCAAGATTGCTCAGCTCTTGGAACTCCATCACAATAATCTCAACAATGCTGTGAGTGTCTACTTTGACTCCCAGTTCGAAACGTTGGGCGATACCCAAGCACCACCAGCACCACCATCACCAGCTGTTCCTGAAACCACCGATTCCCGCCAGGTAACCAATCTCTATCAGCAAATGTTTTTAGACGAATTTATTCCCCGGCTTCCCAAAGCTCCCAAGATTTCCAACGCCTGGCAGCTCGAACTCGGACTTCACCGTTCGGTCGCCGACCAGAAACCAGATCAAAGCCGAGAAAGAACTACATTATGGATTTTGTTATTGATTTTGCCGCAACGCTTGTTTCTGTTTATATTTTCTGCATTGCGGTACCTCCTCGGACTTAATTTGGTTTCAGCCAGTCTGACCAATTTTCCCAAACAGTTTGATTATTCGAGGTTGGACACTCCAGTAGAAGAACCCGTGGTGCTGGAGAAGTTTGCTGACGAGTACAATGTCAGATTCTCCGGATTTAACGACCACCACGAACATACAAGAACCGAACACACCTGGATGTTGATCATTTTCATTAACGACGAAGAACTCAGTCGCCAGTTCTTAGATACATTGTTTGATAACCCACGATTTGCCCAGTTGTTCCACAAAAGTACCGGTACCCACAAGGAAACGATCCTCTATATCAACAATGCAGAACGCGATCCTGAAGCCCACGAGGTCGGTCGGGCATACGGAACGAGACGGTTACCTTACGTACTGTTGGTGGGAAACGTGTCTCCCAATCCGCAGCGCATGCTCAACTCTATGTCGGTGGTGTACTACTCAAACATCAATGTGCGTCCTGACCTGATTGGTACACTCAGCAACAAGCTACTTCTCAATGTAGCGAAAGCGTTGAACAAGTACACACCTCAGCTCGTAACTTACAAATTGGACCAACAGGAAATCGAATTTGCCCGCCGAATCAAGCAGCAACAGGACGATGCATACCAGGACTCGCTTCTTCGTGACCAGATCAAGAAGACTCAAAAGAACGAGAAACTCAACCAAACTGTGTTTTTATTATCGCAACTTCAGTCGGATTTTGCATCTAAAATCACTGATCTGGATTCGAAACTCCGTTTGGCCGTCAAACTTCCCAATGGAGTCCGGTTGGTGGATAAGTTCGTGCCTACAATCACTGTCAACGATGTGTATATGTACATTGAACTCAAGTTGTACTGGACCAAATTGGTAGAAGAACACGGCGAAGAAGGATTGATCGACAAGATATCTCAATTGATTGACAAGGTGGGATTACCTCTGAACATGATTATTCCTATAGACGTGTCCACGTATTTCTCACGATACGGGTGCAAATTCGAGCTTGTCCAGCCATTTCCTAAAAAAGTAGTGAGCCGTGATGACCGTGGCGTTACAGAAGTAGACGAGTTACGTACGGGAGCAAACCTTTTGGTGGAATGGGTCGAGGAAGACGATGAAGAAGAAGAACAGGAAGAGGAATAAATAACTAAATTTAGCAAATGGGACATTTTTTTTTTTTGCAGCTATCTTTTTCGTAAAGGCGCGCGTTTCCACAAGTTAACTTTCTCCACCTCCACGCTGAGATTTTTCTTGTTGTGGTTGTTTTTTTCTTCCTTTCTATGCAACCACTTTCCTGCACGTATCCATTGCCGTATCTTTGGTTTGAACAAATTTTGGAGTCGTCTCGAAAAAAAGGTGACTCCACATCCAGACAGTAAACACTTAAACTAAACCACCACTAGACTCCCTAATGACAAGCCGCCAATCACGATTGGAAGCAGAAAAGCTTCAGATCATCCAGAAATCTATGAGTCGTAGTCGTTCAGTCTCGCCGTCGCGTTCTGGCAACGCCTCGAGTTCCCCCTTGATGTCTAACGACGACTTCAACAAGGACTTGAAATGGTCCATTACCAATCACGACCCCAGTGAGCGGATCAAAAATGTCAATTCGGAAGCCGACAATCTAGATGCATTATGGGAAAACGAAGTTTCGGAAGAGGAACACATTAGTGACGACGACGCCAACGAAAAGTTCCAGTATGACGATACGGGGAACATCTTGCCCAATTATGCGTGCTACGACGAAAAGATCAATGAAATCTCGACTATCTTGGAAAACTCCAACTTGAATGATAATGTTACCATCAAGAAGCTTGAAGAATTGACGGCAAGCGAACGGGCTTTTGCCAATGCCAAAAATGTCGGAACTCTGATCGATGCCGACGCCTTAAACAAGTTGGCTACAGACAAACACAAGCTCACTGGAACAGATAACTTGGACTTGAATAAGCTGGACCAGGATGCACTCGACCGTAAGCAGAAGTTAGAAAACTACCAGGCATATCGTAAGAAAATCATCCACCAAGAGAACAGCACTGCCACCAAAGATCACTTTGTGCACCAACCAGGTGAAGGTCTGCCAGACGCCGAAGAAGACAAGGAAAAGGACAAGGATTTTTTAGTTCCATACACATCCGAAGTCGAAGATAAGTTGGACAGTGAGTTTGCCCTGGCTCTTAATGAGACAATCAAAGAAGGTGGGGTCGACTCCAACAAGGCCCAGTCCCGTGTGATCCAGACCATCACCAGAGGCAATTTCTTCCAGTTGATTAATCCAAAGGTTAAACCTAAGATGTTCATTGTGTGTATGGACTTTTCACCAGAGTCGATTTTTGCCCTTGAATGGTGTTTGGGAACGGTTCTCGTCGATGGGCTGGTTCTTTTCATTATTTATGTTATTGAAGAAAATGACCAAAACCACCATCTAAAGGGCAACACCAGCAATGAGTCCACGAGAGAATCGTACCGTCTCAATATGTTGAACAAGGCTAAGCAACAGGTGCTCAACTTGTTGAAGTTAACGAAGCTCCAGATCCATATCGTCATTGAAATTATCCACCATCCAATTCCTCGTCACTTAATTTTGGAAATTATAGACAACTTGCAGCCCACGTTGGTTGTAGTAGGATCCAAGGGCCAATCTGCCATTAAGGGCGTATTGTTGGGATCTCTATCGAACTACTTGGTCACCAAATCGTCCGTCCCGGTGATGGTGGTGAGAGAAAAGTTAAAGAAAATCAACCGTTTCAAGTCCGGTTCCAGCGTATTTTCCAACAACATTAAGCCCTTGACGCTTAGTGAGGCCAGAATCGATTGAAATCACATTTACAAAAATGCCCGGTGCTATTTTTTTTGTTAGTTAGGTGTCTATCTGTCTCTCTTTTTTTTATTGTCTTTCATTCTCATATTCTATAAATCCGTATCCGTATCCGTATCCCCTCCCGTATTATTTTCCTAAAAATATACCTCGACAAACCCTTTGGACGTAAACTTCTTGCTGCATCCTTCAGCAGGACACTTGCTTGGAGCATAGATCTGTGGATTAGCGATGGTAAGTCCCGTGGGCGTAGCTTTCGTTCGCCGTGGCCGATTTCCAATATTCATCACACAACGGCCACAGTAAATATGGCCACACTTGGCAGCAAAAACACGTTTAGAAATCATCTTGTGCAAATCAGTACACATATCAACACAGAACCATGGGGCTTGAACCCGATACTCTTTGGCATATTTCTCTAATTCGGCATTATACCGTCGATCGGCCTTGAAATCCTCCGGGATTCCTTCGCCAAGAACCACGCCACAGAGTTCACAGCACACATTGGTGGTGCTTGATAGATTGGTGGTGTAACCTTTGACCGTGGTCAGTGCCAACGCTTGTTTTTCCATAAGTTGCTTTCGTATAAATACCTGCTGTTGTTGTAACCGAGTGTTTAGTGACCGTTCTTCGTAGCGTTCAATCCGTTCCATAATGGAATTTTCAATAGCAGCGGCTTCTTCTGGTGCTGGTGGTATCCAATGGTGACGGAGGCGGTCATGGAACTCTTGTTGATGGGGAGGTGGCCGTCGATGGAACCTTCCAGACCTTCTGGTACCTATTTGTCCAAATGGAGTCGTTAGCAGCTGCATAGCATGCTGAAATCGCACAAAAGTCGGCACATGAGGCTGTGGGCGGGCTATGGGTCGTTCATATACTATCTGGATCTCGTCTTCGTCGTTGTTATTGGTAGTTTGGGGAGTTGTGGACGGCGATATTCGGGGAGTCTCGTTTGAACCAGTGATTTCAACTTGGTCCTCATCTTCAACTGTGATCACAGAATGTCGGACACCGGTTACTTCCACGTCATCGTCGCTTTCTATTTCAATTATCGCTGGATCTTCTCCCGCTAGCGTCTCTCTGGCGCTGGGTACTATTACACGTTCTGGCGGATATTCCTTGACCAAACTGACATCCGACAGTGTACTGCTCATTACTTCTCTGTCTGTATTTCTCTCTAATGGGCTCTGTTCGGGACTCTATGTTTTCGTGTGTTGTAGCAGAAATAAATTGATGGCTCTCGTTGTTGCCGTTGGTTGTATGGTTATAAAGAATACCTCTTTGGGATGTAAATATATGCAGGTGCTTTCGGAAACAAAAACGATGAGAAAAAAAGGAAGAAATAAATAAATAAAAAAAAAGAAATCCCAACCCTCTCAAAAAGTCTTGTATGGGTCTGTTGCGATAATGAATTCGGTTTCTTTTCTTAAAATTCAATTTTATTGATTGTAATATTCCATTATTTCTACTATGATATCATATTGTACATGCTTCTTACTTCTTCAAGCCGCTTCTGATGTAACGACCAACAACGATACAGTGATCTCTTTCGTAAGGTTCCAAGGTCAATTGTTCCAAAGGCTTGATTCTTTCTTCTCTCAACTTTTGGACTTCTCTGGCAAAGACGGTTTCGGCATCAACAGTGGAGTCAATACAGTTGGCCTTGATGGAAATGACAACGGTACCTTGGTCCTTCAAGAACAAGTGCGAGTTCAATGCAATAATACGGGCTTGATCTGGCTGAGCAACATCGGCAAAGACAGCGTCAACCATACCAACCAACATACGGTACTTTTGTGGGTGACGGGCATCATCAATAATTGGAATGACGTTAGGTCTCTTCTTGGCCATACCAATCAATTCTCTACCTGGTCTGTGAGAGAATTCAACGGCGTAAACTAAACCTTCTGGACCAACAACGTCAGCAACGTGTGAAACAGAAGTACCAGAAGCAGCACCCAAGTACAAAACTTTCTTACCTGGAGCAATACCCAATTCGTCAATACCACCCATAATACCGGCAGCCAACTTGGATCTGAAAGGATTCCACACACGGTATTCAATCTTGGTTGGAGCAGCACCTTCTTCCTTGGCTGGTTCTTCAACAGAGATTCTCTTTTCACCGTAGACAGATTCACCTGGAGCAGTGTTTCTGGTAACCAATAAATCTTCCTTACCTCTGGCAATGAAGACACCGGCATGTCTGTGTGGTTCAATGACAACCTTGGCACCACCACGAGCACCGCCTCTGGCACCACGACCACCACGAGCACCACCACGGCCACCTCTGGCACCTCCTCTGGCACCACCACGGCCACCGCCGAAACCACCACGGGCACCACCACGGCCACCGCCGAAACCACCACGGGCACCACCACGGCCACCACGGGCACCACCGAAACCACCTCTGGAACCACCACGGGCACCACCTCTACCTCTTGGAGCGAAGGACATTATATCTTAGTTATCTGTTAAATTGGTTTACCTAAAGATAGATGATAATTCTATAGGAAAAATTTTCAAAATCTATCGATGGAGCATTAGACCTAGAGCCGGGTAACAAGTGTTTATGTCATAAATTTGGTTTTTGTTAGATAAGCTTAGTCATACTTGCATATTACCAATTTGCAACAATCCTTAAACTATATTTATCATAAAATTGTAATGTAGTATCTAATTGCTCAATTTATACCATTATCATCTTTATCAACACTGATTGAGTATTCCACAGATTTTTTCAGTCAAATTGAAGGGGTTTTCAGCCAGTAATCCTTTGATATAGTGCGTATTTGATTAATTTAATCCTAAAATCAAGTATAACTAAATGATGACGCCATAAATGACAAATATTTCTATTTATACATATATAAGGTATATATAAGTATAATGTAACGAGGTTTCATAACTTTTGAACAATTTTTAAAACAGTTACACGTATATTTAGTTGTATTCCCCAGACTTAACACGATGCCCATCATGCGGCTCATTCACGTGACCGATAAGACAACTTATGCACGGGATAAGACCCGCTATAATTATATTTCAAATCGATCACGTCACAATTGAACGATCTCATCATGATTAAGAGGTGTAATCAGTTGCAATCAGAATAAAAGAAATATTAACCAACAAGGAATGCTGAATACGGTATGAATGATTTAGTTCTGGAAAATTGTCTCCGATAATTAATTTGTGAATACGTAATCTTACCTGAATATATCCTAGTGTTGAGAGAACTGAAAACTACAAAACTGTTGAAATGGTCAAAGTGTATACTCGCAATTAGCTTTGCCATTATTATTGAATTGTAAATTTTGAATACAGAGAAGATGTGTAAATACTAGACAACTATTTTTTCCTTTTTAAGAATACAATTGTACGCTCTGAAACCTTAATGAAATTGGCGGAATGAAAAGGAAATCAATCTTGTATCGTATTTCGGGAGATTGGAAAGTATTACAACATTGTAATGCAGCCATGAGTGACTTATGTACAAGATCAAATTAACTGTAGATCCTATTGTAATTTCTTGAGAGTTTAATTTTTGTAACAATACCTTTTGACTTGAGGAACCGATTCAACGAAGCTAATAAAATAAACAACCTTGCTGCACTTTCCCATTTACAACCAATAAGAAATCCATATTTCAAATTTGACTTCTGTAATATTATTATTATTTGAGCCACTTGGTCAAGCGTTACTATCCTGCACAAAGCCCGCTGGGTGCTGTGGAGTTGATAAAGCGCTTAATACGAACGGCTCCAACCGTATTACCCACGCAGATGACGAACATTGTGGTATTAGTGGCAGGCACTTTGATTGCTGGTGCTGCCAACTCGCTCTTTACCAAGTACCAGGACAACCAATGTGTGCGTCATTGCAACACTCCTGATGTATCGAAGCATCAGAACTTTAACCAGCCAGCCATCCAAACCATGCAGATGTTTATTGGAGAGTTGGGCATCATTCTTGTATATTGGTACGTTTTTAAGTCCAAGTGGGCAAATTCAGACTATTCTGCCATTGGAGAACACGCAGAACGCAGTCGTAACGACAAGCTCTTTTACTTTCCATGGAGATTAGCCGTGGGTGCTGCGTGTGACTTGTGTGCCACAACACTCTTGAATGTTGGGTTGATCTATACTCCAGTCTCAATCTACCAAATGACTAGAGGTTCTGTGGTCTTGTTTGTGGCCTTATTATCGGTGGTTTTCTTAAAGAAGAGAGTAACGAAATTGGAATGGATTGCGTTGTTCTTTGTCACATTAGGAGTTGCTGTGGTGGGTTTGAGTGGATCCCAGAGCGTTGAAGCTGGTGCTGAAAGTGCAGAAACCACGGCGTTAATCTGGTTTGGTATTTCACTCATTGTTGTCGCCGCCGTACTTCAGGCAGTACAATTTGTTTACGAAGAGCACATTTTGTCCAAGGAAGCCATGGTTCCTATGAAGATGGTATATTGTGAAGGGTTCTACGGCTTAACTATTCTTCTTGTGGCGATGGTGGTACTCAACTTCGTGGTGGGAGCTCTCCAGCCAGCTTCTAAATTCAAGAACTCACCATTCAATATCGTTGAAAGCTTTTCGCAGACTTTTGGATCAAAGCAAGTCTTGCTTTCATCCGTGCTTATCATGATCTCAATTGCTGCATTCAACTACTGCGGCCTTTCGATTACCCATCGCATCTCAGCTACGGCAAGATCCACTGTCGATACTTGTCGTACACTTATTGTCTGGATTTTAGCAATTCTCATGGGCTGGGAATCATTCCATTTATTACAATTCTTTGGTTTTGGTTTATTGGTATTTGGTACTTTGTGTTTTAATGGTGCATTGACCCCAGAAACCTGGCTGTGGGTTCCTCAATGGTTGAAGGAAAACAATGTTCATGAAGAACGGTTGATCGACAGCGTTGAAGATCACGGGCATTACGATTTCTAGAATACCTCACTATTTCAGAACAGAAGCACGCGGTAGGTAGAATACATAATAAGAAACGCAAGTTGCATCTTGAAGTTGGAATAATTCTTTGAGTATTGGATAAAATTTCGATGCACACAATCAAGGTTGGATCTCTGCTTATTTAAGAGAAATTGAAAGGATTGAAATTGGACCAGTTCTCATATACTCCAGTTGATTCCATTTACTTAGGAGATGCCACCCGGTTGTTTGGAACTATACTCAACATAAGAAGTTCCTAAGTCCACTAAAGTCCAGTTATTGACAAATACCTTGTAGTTTAATGTTTTCCCCTGATTACAGCATTTAAACAGGGGAAAAAACTAATAACATTTGGTGCCGTATAATACAGAACTTGGTGGGTTCCACTGTGATGGCTGCAACAATCTACAAGACACAGCCTGCATATTATTATACCTTGAGCTGTTGATATTGGAACGACATACTTCAAAAATAAGGACATCTTACAATCCCTACGATCAGTAAAAATAGAGGAGCATCTACAGCCAGTTGAGGATTTACTATAAATTAGTTTCATAGTTATTAAACAGGTGCTTTCTAAATTAATTTAATTCCGACCCCAAAAATATCCACGTCTCTTTTCAAGGCATTACTACAATTACAGATTAGGAAATAAAGCGCAGTAGCCTTCTGCGTATTATGAAGTTGAATAAAACGAGCGAGAGATAAGTTGGTTATATGATAACAGTTATATCTGCTATTATAACATATGTGTTAATAAAATACAGTGGTTGATAAACAATTACTAAGGAGATGGGTTAATTCAAGGTGCGAAGGACTGCTGCACCCCTGAAGAAAGCAGGCAATGAGTAAGTGCCAATATATACTATTGATGAAGACCAATTGGAAGTTAATACGGTGGCAAGAATCTTAGAATCAAATGGACTCAACTCAAGACGTATTTACAAGACTGTTGCAAACTCAACGAAAGTTAAGGGAGGTGAGAACCCCTACGATGGGACTTTACATTGGAGTAGTCAGTTAGGGAATCATGTTGCAGAAAGTGTAAAAATGAAAGAGTTAGAATATACTGTCATTGATGCAACACCCGGAATAGTGCCTGGTAGCCAGGATAGATATTTGGCTAAGAGATGGTGGTTCTTAACGTTGATTGGGTAAGTTATTTTTTTGAAAACGTTAACCAAGGTGAAGGGTATGATTCCGACTTATTTGATTTCTTTGACAATAATCACGGATGGAAATATTATTGGCCTGCAACTGCAACTGTAACAAAAATCCAGGTAGCGATGAGGGCTATGATCAGATAGGTGATGCTAATGCCAACCATGATGAGTTATATTTAAATACGTATCGTGGTCCTGAAGTTTTAGCACAATGCTCACAGAATGGATGTGGCGATTAAATGGCCAAATGCATGGTGCGTGGTGCTCATGTTGTGGCTATGAATCGGTAGTGACAATATGATCCAAGCTACTTACAAATGATGCAGTCTAACTTGGGACAGATTATGTTGTATAAGGTCTGAAAGGTATTTTATAACTGACAGACATGAATGTATGTAGGTCATTTTATTTGCAACCAATCATCGGATATATATAAGCTTTTGCAACCCCTTGTCACTATTCACAGATATACCATCTGACAATATGTAGATGGTTTGCGTACATTACATACTCCTCATCTTAGGTCATACGATAACAGGGCGACCTCTATTCTTTCCACTATCGTAGAAGAGAGATCGAATGGTAGCTGGGGAGGCGGCGGCAAGCACAATCCAAGTTGTGTGCACTACCGAAGAATTACATAATTACTTAGCTAATTTCCTTTGTTCACATTCTCAATACAAGGTAACCTGCATATACCCCGATGATTTATCTCAGGAAACAAAAAGCTGGCCGCCAAACATTCGTTTGCCACTTAACACCAGCACGACCATGGTACGTATAATCATCGAAATGGATATCATTTAGCTCATACTAACGTTAGTCTTTGAGGATTATTCCAGAAAACAAGCAGGCTTCGTCGATCAGTTCGACGTCGCACGGCGAGGCTGCACCACACGCTCCCGGACTTCAAGACATCCTCAGAACTCAAGAAGGTCCGTTGAACTTGGCATCTAAAATAAATAACCGTCATCCATTGGAAGGTAGAATATCTAACTGGGAACAGACGCAACAGGACACACGTTTGGAGATCTACAGACGGGTTTTCGGTGCAGGAGAACCAATTAAGAGAACGATGGAATTGGAACTCGTGAACGCGACCGATTTTAAGCCCAGTGTATTGGGAGGCTCTGATAACATGCATAGAGATATCTTGTTGAACAAGGATACAACTGTGGATTGGGAAGATGTGTACAAGGGCGGTTTCGACAGCGGTAACCAAGTCCGGGACTTCCATACCGAGTTGGAAAAGAAGATGTTTAACTAGTTACAATAAAGTACGAGCAATCTTTTGGTCCAGTAAGAGTGTATTGGGTAATACCCACACTTTGTAGAATGGGATCGCGACGGCTGCAAAAACCAAGGACGTAAGATGTAACACTAGTCGAACTAGAGACTTTTCAGGAAAGAACCCTCCAGATCTTAAGTAATGCAATGGGAAGAAGACCAAATCAAGTACGTTTATAAACTGTGTTGTTTTTTTGAATTCTCTTCTCATACTTGCTTTCTTCTGCTGCTACTCTCTCATCTGCCTTTTGACGTTTTTCTTGCCTGCGTTCGCATCTGTCGACAAAAAAATTTTTACTGACTTACCACTACAGCCAGAATTAAACCGCCAGCAACAGGAATTGAACTTTGAGAATTGTCCGTAAACTTCAGCTGTCGTCTATAAATAGTCCCAGAATTCTTCTTGTTTCAAAAAAAAAGTGACGATCCCATTTTTCCCAACCTTATCCTCCATAAATGTTTCCCAGATCTCGCAAACAGCCAGAAGATGGCTCCAGCTTGGACGAATCAAGCTCATCGTACCACAGCCACCATATTCCAACCATCCCGGCCAATAAAGACGGTAAAAGATACAGTTTGAATGAGGTTTTCCAGGTCTGGAACGACAACAAGCACGATATTCTTTATACGCCATACGAAATCCCCGTCGCCCAGAACGAAAACTACAAGTTGTCAAAGCCAGCGCTCATCCACCACTTAGAGCTTCAGGAACACGTTCCCAGAGTGGAAAAAGACGCAAGTGCCGCCAGCAATGGCTCGCTGATTGTCCAATCCATTAACAATTTGTCGGTCAATGAGTCTTTTGAACCAGACACAGCTGGCACCGCTAGCTCGACCACTGGGACCGTTGCTCCTCCGCCTGGATTTCGTGCTGCTCCCACAGATAAGCTTCAGCAGACTCAACTTTTGGCACCCAGCCAGATTGAATGGTTCTACATTGATCCGCTGGGTAACGAGCAGGGTCCGTTCAATGGCGACTTGATGCAAGAATGGCTCACGGGAGGTTATTTGGATCTCGAGCTACGTATCAGACGTAAGGAAGAACTCACGTTCAAGCCTTTGAAGGATCTCTGTGAAAGTGTCCAGAACTTTATCCAGCCCTTCAAGGTGCCATTACCTGCTATCACTGTGGCCCAGAACACTGGACTGCTGTCCATTCATGGTCTGCAGTTTCCGATTTTTGGGCAAACTTCAACGCATCACGTTCAGCAACCAATTCAGCAACAACCAATTCAGCAGCATCAACCAGTTCAGCAGCAACATCAACAAGTTCACCCACAACAACCTTTCCCGTTCTTATCGAACAGTCAGGCTAATTTGGGTGCAGCCAACATGAGATTGAATACGTCGTTGAACTCTCAAACCAACCTTTTCGGTGGTGACTTCATTTCTTCCGATCCGTTTGGCACCGCTCTGACACTAGGTCCACTGGGATCCAGCAACTTGGGTACCAATCAGTTCGGGATCGACCCCATAAACCATAATCTTGCATTTAGCAATTCGTACGGTCATCTCAACACGATGCCGTCCTTATTGCAACAACAAATCCAGAACCCGCAGCAACAACTATCGAGGACCAATAGTGGGTGGGGAGCACTTGACTCTTCCGGAAGTTTGATGGGCACATCGGCCCCAGGCACACCAAGTGCTATCAACTCAGTGTTGAGCTCACAGATCACCCAACCAACACCTATTTCTCCCTGGATTACCGGCGTTCAATCGCAGTCGAGAGTCAATTCACCATTTATGCCGTCATCTACACTTAGCAAAGAAGTTGTTGATAATACTCAGCACGCGACAGAACAACATACCGATACTGTATTTGATGGAATTCACACGTCTGTGGTCGATATCTTGAATGACGTCGAAGATGATCGTTTCAAGGATGTCAAGTTGGAACAGTCTCCATCAGCTCCTGTTCAGCCAACACCCGTTGAACCAGTTATTGCACCAGCCTCAGAATCAGTTCCAGAGCCAATGGCTCCAGTTTCCAAACCAGTGGTAGAACCGGTAGTTGAACCAGAAGCGGTTCCAGAACCCGCTCCAGAACCCATGTCCGAACCTGTTCCAGAAAAGCAGCAGCAGGAAGAGCAACCACCAGTTGAAGAAGAACCTTCTGAAACTCCGAAGGGAACTGCAAGTGAAAAGCCAAGTAAGCCACAACTTGCACCATGGGCCGCACAACAGGAAGTTGTTCAGCCAACTTTGACATTGAAGGAGATCCAGGCAATCGAGGCCCAGAAGTTGGAAGAAAAGCAAAGACAGATGAAGATAGAGGCCGCTGCTTTGGCCAAAAACTGGGCTGCTAGCGAAGAGAAGGCAGAAAGGCCCGCCCTTCCATCTACTTCCAGCTGGGTTACCAGCAACAAGCTTGTAACTGCTCAGAAGACCTTAGCTGAGATTCAAAAAGAAGAAGCTGAAGCTGCTGCTGCCAAGGCCAAGGCAGCCAAGGCAGCTGCTCTTGCTACTGGACTTTCTTCTGTTGCCAGTGTCCCTAAGAGTAGCTCGCTTGCCTCAACATTGGCCAGTACAGTTCCTAGAGATGACGGTGAGTGGACCATCATTAGCAACAAGAAGCCAGCTATCAAAAAGGCCTTGCCAACAATCAACAATACTACCAGCTCTGTCAAGTCCAGTCCACAGTTATTGAGAGCAGTTTCGGCTGCCAGAGTCACTACTTCTGGTGTCAATACAATGGCTTTGAAAGAAGAGTTTTTGATCTGGGCCAGATCGGCAATGACGAACTTATATCCATCTGTTTCCAAAGATGACTTGTTGGATATTTTCATTACACTTCCCACCACCAGCAGCGATTCGTTGCAGTTGATTTCTGAGACGATTTACAGCTCCTCGGCGACGATGGATGGTAGAAGATTTGCTCAGGAATTCTTGAAGAGAAGACAGAAGGTTGACCAGCAAGTTGGCAAGAGTGACGATGCCTCGTGGTCTTCTGCCATCATTTCCTCGGCCGACAAGATTCCTACAGTTGATGAGGATGGCTGGAGTACCAGTGTCAAGTCGAAGAAGAAGGGAAAGAGAAATTGAACTTATTAAATAGTTGTCGTTTGGCTCATTAAAGTAAAAGAAAATAAATATATACAGTTAAATTGCTTCATCAAGCAATTGTTTCATGATATCGCAATTCTCCTGCGGGATCATAATGATACCTGACTGGGCCATTGATAAGTAATTCATTTCCAGTAAGGTTTCTGTAGAAAATTGTTTGATTCCATGAAGTAGCTTGGAAGCAACTCCTGCAACAATACCAGTAGAGTCCAACGGAAGCTGGTGAAAGTCTATGGAGATCGGAATCACGACATCCTGTGTCGAGCCAATGATGTTACGGGAACTGAAACCCATTGCATGACGAGCTCGAGATGATTTAGGGAGCAATAACGACACTTCATTAATGGAAGTTCTGGTTATAGCCAAGTATCTAGGAATTGATCCTGGGGACGATAGCACCTTGGCTGTTTTGAGAATCGTGCTATTGACTTCTCCCGAACGAGCACCAGTTAGAAGAAGCTTGATGTTGGCATTGATGACAGGTTTAATGTTGGCGTTTTTAAAGATTTCAAACGTCTTTGCTGCAAGAGCGGCGTTTGACGTTTCACTTGGTTCGATATGCACCGGGAACTCGGTGTGTTGCTGGTCAAGTTCAAATTTCTGGTTGGTCAAGATGGAAAATGCCTTTTCCTTAAGGTTATATGGAATCAACACAATATCGTTGAAGTGACTCAGCAAAAAGAAAAGAGAAATATCGTTTTCTGAAAGTGGTTTGGTGAGTTCCAAAATCCGAACGCTATTGTCAAAGATACCGTCACTGTCGACCTGAAGACTAAGGAAGTGATCATCCAACAACTTAATATCAGAGTAGTTCATCTCACGGCATACTTGGAGTGGTTGTTCAAACATATTCATCACCAGAGTAGAACATATCACGGTACATTCCGTGGGAGTAAATGCAATATGGAAAAAGTAGTCGTTATCTTTCTGTCCTTCATCTTCAGAAGAATACGAATCATGGTCTAGTTTCGATGAGTTTGAAAGCTTTGCAGTCAAATCACCCCACCCAAACTCGGTATCGTCCTCCTCACCCTCACTATCGGTGCTGTAACCACTCGATGTCTTCGATGACTCAGAGTATAAAAGCTGGAGAACTGCGCTGGTAAATAGCCAATACTTGGCTCTAGCAATGGACAAAATCAGGAGTTTTGTCGGGTTGATCCGTACTTGTGTGTTCATCTTGTTTTGTTTTGTTATTCGAATCTCTGCCAAAATATTTCGACCCTACTACCCGTTCTATAGACCCCTCTTTATACTTTAGACTTTTTATGAATCATAATGAGTCGCACTTTTTTTTCCTTCTTCCATACATCGCGCACAGGGCTCTTGGCACATTACATATAGTTCCCGAGAAATCAGAATTATTTTTTTTTTGTCATGTTTTACATGGGTGCGAACTACTCATATATTGGCAAGATTTTGTCTCTCGTAAAAGGTTTCGTACAACTCAATGGCTTCCTTCTGTGACTCGATGCTGCTCTCTATGAAAATCTCCACACTGTTCCGGAAATCTTCTATACGAGCAAACTCAAATGCCTCGAGTTCCTGCTTGATCGTATCACTTATCTGATTAAATTTCTTCTCGTAAGCACTTGTCTTCTGCTTAAGCTTGTCCACTTCGAACGTCAAGATGTTAATTTTGTCCACCTGGGCCTTGTATTTCTTGTTCAACTTGTCCAAACTGAGCTGTTTCTTTTGCAAATCCTGACTGAATGTATAGTACTGTTGGTATACTTTGTTTCTTGCCTCAAAAACATACTTGATCGAGCCTATTATCCGCAAGTACTCTTCAATAGTAAAGCCCAACGTCAAGTGATCCTGTAAATTTACTCTATCGAGATTCTCCTTCAATTTCAACTGAATTTCACTAAATGCAGACAACAATTCGCTAGTCGCCTTCAGAATCTCCAACGCAGCAATCTCTTCCAAAGTAACTGAAATTTCATCAAGAACACCAACCATATCTAACCGCTGCGTTCCAATTAATTCAATCGCCTTATAGAAACTCTTGAGATTCTGATCCAAATCCTCGATATAGTCCTTCTTCTGCGTGAAATACACATCTGGCTCGTTTATCTTTTGAGAAATGGAAAAGAACGAACTCATAAATCCACTTGAGACTCCAGTTGTACCAACATTTACTATGCTGGAATTCTCTCCTGACTCTTCACTGCCGTTATCCAAAAACTCGTTGTTTTGTAATGAAGCAGCCGAGCCACTCAAGCGCTCTCTTTCTTTGGAATCAGTTGCAAAATCCTCACTTATGAGAAACATGACAAAGTCTGGGTCATTACTAAGCGCAGGAATACTACTAATCTTGGACAACATCTTTTCCAACGATAAACGTCTGTTTTCAATAAAATTCTCATTGAAACGACCAATGTACGTCTTTTTTGTGGGTGGTGGTGGGATAATCTTGCCAGGATGGTTGTCTTGTAACTGATGGTAGATCCATCTGAAATCCTTATACCGCCTCGAGACTTGGAAATTCCCCACACCTTCCGGAAAATGAAGAGATTTGGGATTTTTATTGAGGGTCTTGATAGTGTACACCACGTGTGCTGTTGTAATATCCCCCACCTTCATTGGATCTCCGACCGAGATCTCCAATTCGTTGTCGTGATTTTCACCATGGGCTGTCAGATTACCATTATTTTCGGGAATGGCTGGCCTAGGCGTAGTTTCCGTCAACTCTCTTAAGGTCTCTTCCTGTGATTTGTTTGGCAAGTCGTATAATGGACCATTTGCCTCCTCAACCAACCGGTGCTTGCCTTGTGCTTGATCCAGTTTATCTACCGATTTAAAATCATCTACCGAGTCATTACCCAATGGGCCCAATGGATTTGACGACTTGGTATCTAAATGTTGTATCACAGTCTTGGCACCGAACTTACGGGTCCGACCGTGAGCCCGATACTTGTTCGGCTTCTTGGGAGAATTCAGCGAAGCTTCGGTGTTTGATGGAGCGATGTCAAACTTAATTGGACTATCATTTACATTAAACAATGGATCTGATGCCTTTATGGGGGAAACTACTGAGGTGGGAGCCAATATTTGGTCTTCTTCATCGTTGTTGGTGAGTTCCGATAAGAGCTGGTGTTTATGTTCATTGCGTTCTTCTCTTTTCAATTCATCTATCTGATCTATCTGTGCTTGCTTCAATGTATCTATCTCACTTTCCTCATACGTTTTTCTGTGATCGTCTTCGTGTTCTTCATCGTTCTCTTCATCATGTTCGTCGTCGTCCTGCTTGAATGGATCATGAATATTTAGATCGCCAAATTCGTTGTTTAATGCGGGAATTTTTGAGCTCTGAAACACCGATGCAGTTCCAGGAGACAACACATCGTCCCAATGTGAAGCAGTAAGATCTTCTTGGTCCATGGTTGGGTGGTCAAGTTGTTGGCGTTGTCAGTTTCGTTTTGAGGATTATTGGTGAGTATGTCTGTATGCAGGTATCCAAATTTAACTGCGTACACGTAAAGAGAGTTTCCTTGATTACCTGCAAGATCCTGATAGTAACAAGATATGAAAAAGAAAAAAAATTTAAGGGGCGAGCTGGGAATTGAACCCAGGGCCTCTCGCATGTTTGTAGTAATCAGCTTATCTCTAAGCCGTTGCCCAAAGCGAGAATCATACCACTAGACCACACGCCCGTTTCTTATATGCAGATATGTTATTCAACTTCTAAGTGAGAATATGTTAGCAGACTCTAAACGATTTTATACTTGCTACGTTAGAATGCTTTAGCCATAAATATGTATATTGAAATCAAGAATTACTTTTGAATTATAGTTTAGCCTTACCCTGCTCAAGGGCAATAGCCCTTTGCAACGATGGAACTTGTTTCATATCTTCGAACCACTGCAGAATATGAGGGAATTGAGAGCCAAAGATACCTACCGAATTGCCAAATACTTTACCATGGTCGATAAGCGATTGGATAGGGAACAAAAGAATGAAATCGGCTCCTGAAAGCTTATCACCAACAAAATACTTCAGACCGGCTTCATGTTGTTTCTTCAAAGCATCTTCCAAGTAACTAAAGTTCTTTCTGATATTTGGGGCACAATACTTTTCCTCAAAGGCACGGATACCATCCAGCTTTCTTTTTCTGGTGAAGAGTCCAGTCACGAGCAAATCAATAAGGTATGGCTGCAACGTGCCTTCAGCATAGTGGAGAAAGTAGTTGACTTTGTTTCTGTCCTTTTTCGACTCTGGGATAAGTCTGTGACCGAAGTTATCGATTAAGTACTCGATCATATGGCCTGATTCGCCAACCACAGTAGTTTCCCCATCCTCTGTAATTTCCATTGTGGGACTCTTCCCCAATGGATGGATTTTTGTAAATTCCGGTGGAGGCATCATAGTTGGAGACTTGGGGTACCGCTTCAATTCATAGTCAATGCGGAGTTCTTCGAGCAACCAAAGAATACGAAGTGCGCGAGTTTCAACGACGCTGTGCTGCTAGTACGATCAATAGATGCGAAAGGGAAGATAAACAACTACTTACAGGTGTAAAGTGATGTGAACCATATTTACTAATGAAAGAAAAATCTATTTGGTGTTCATGTTGTATTTATGTTTTTTAAGTTGTTCTCCACATTTGAATTCCTCGGTTCCAAAATGAGGAATAACCACGATAAAAGTCAAGATACCTCAAAAGAATTTATATTTCAAAAATCGCATACTGAAGCAAACAACAGATTCAGGGATTGTAGTGTTAGGTCTAGCTTAAGAGCCATCTATTTTAACCTGCTTTAGAGTAAAAAAAAGCATTTATTTTGGAGTAACGGTCGTCACCAACCTGTTGCCCAACGCTGCCTAATACGGACACTATGGCTGTTATTTAACGTAATATACCGGATCACCGCCGAGGGCATCGAGTTCCTCCACTTTTTTATCATGGATAAATACCTGCACATCAGATGTATTTTGCTGGTGATAAGGGCGGACTATACTGTTTTTTTTCTCGGAAGAACTGAAGTGAGTGGTGCCAGTGTGGTGCAATGCCTACTAACGTTTTCTGCATGCGAATGCACTTTAAGAAAACGATTGTTGGCAAGACAGGATCATGTCGCTTATTGCATGGTATTGCTTCGGCGCTCCAGCTTCTCGCTAAGGACAACCGAATATCCTGCTGCACGCGCTCAAAAAGCAATGACATGAAGCGTTGCGAGCATTTTTGCGGCCAGGTCACCGTGAGTTCGGGAGAACACTACAACGCGCAGACGTTTCGGAAAAAAACTACTTTTTGGCAGTGAGTTTCTTTTTGTTGCGCATTTCTTTTGAATCTGGGGACGACGATTGCAAACAATATAAATAGCATCCCCGATTTCCATTTGATTTATCCTGGAATCAACAACGATACAACCATGACTACCGACTCTACTGCCCCTCAAACTGTCTGCAACAACAACATCGGTCCTCTCCCAGTTCCATATCCAGAATTAGCCCCACATATCCTTGACTTGTTCTCCTTGGCCGGTAAATCCGCTGCTGTAACCGGTGGTGCCAGAGGTATTGGTTACGTTGTATGTGAAGCATACTTGCAAGCTGGCTTGTCCAAGTTAGCTATCATCGACTATGCTCCAAATGAAGAAGGTCTCGCCAAGTTAAAGGAAACCTTCCCCAAGGCCCAAATCGTCTACCACAGCTGTGATGTCAGAAAGAGCGAACAAGTTTACTCTGTCATCGATGCTGTCGAACAAGAATTTACTGTTTTGGACATTTTTGTTGCCAACGCTGGTATTGCCTGGACGGCTGGCCCATTGATTGACCAAAAGGACGACTTCAATTGGCACAACGTTGTTGACGTTGACTTACACGGTGTTTACTACTGTGCTAACCAAGTCGGTAAGATCTTCCGCAAACAAGGTTTCGGATCCTTGGTCATGACTGCTTCCATGTCCGCTCACATTGTCAATGTTCCACAATTGCAAGCTGGTTACAACGCTGCCAAGGCTGCTGTTTTGCACTTGGGTAAGTCCCTTGCTGTTGAATGGGCTGGTTTTGCCAGAGTCAACACCGTCTCTCCAGGATATATTGCAACCGAATTGTCGGACTTTGTTGCTGAAGACATGAAGAACAAGTGGTACTCCTTGATTCCAATCGGTAGACAAGGATTGCCAAAAGAATTGGCCGGTGCTTACTTGTACTTGGCCTCTGATGCTTCTACCTACGCTACCGGTACCGATCTCAGAATCGACGGTGGTTACTGTGCCATTTAAGTATGTGTATATTATAGAGTTAATGAAATTTTGCAACCAGGTTAAAACCCTTTTTTTTTAAAAAGTCTGCAGCCGATTACTTTACAGACCGCCTAGAAAAGTGTCTGTAGGTTCCACGCACGACATATGACACAAATGTCGCGGATAAAAGTTTAAAAGACTTTCCGCGACTCGCATTTGCCAAAACTGCCGTTACTGGTGCCATTTTAAAACGAATTTGTATGAATAATGTGTGTGGGTTTTGAGTTTACATATCACCGGTCATATTACTATGAATATACTCCCTTCCCCTGACGAAAGATCAAGAAGGTTGTAGGGAATACCCGGCGGTTACCCCAGAAAAAAAAAAATTTTCTTCAGCTAGTGCGCCAACCGGATGTAGACAGTGAAATTGATCAGGACACAGGAGACTCTATTCTTTTCGTGTTGATATAAAGATTGAATGTAATCGGTTATGCAAGTATTCTGTGGACAATATACATGTTTTCTGGTCAGTTTGTGACAGACTATTGCCTTACTTTTTGGTAGCATAACGATTGGTCCGGGAATTTTTCTTTGTCAGCCCCACTTCCGCAAATGCCCGGAATTTCGACCGTTCCCCGGAACTTCGACCCTCAATTCATCAACTTTTTTTCCACCAATAAATTCAAACCTATTACAACAACATGCTCTCTTTACGTAAAGCTATACCAGCAGGCGTCCGTCGGTTCACCACGACCTCGGTCTGCCGCAAAACCATCGGTAATATCAAAGGAACCGACGTCAACGCCGCTAAGTACTTGAGTGAAAAATACCATGTCATTGACCACGAATACGACTGTGTGGTTGTTGGGGCAGGTGGTGCCGGTTTGAGAGCGGCCTTTGGGCTTGCTGAGGCTGGTTTCAAGACCGCTTGTGTCTCTAAGTTGTTCCCAACGAGATCCCATACCGTTGCCGCTCAAGGTGGTATTAACGCCGCTTTGGGTAACATGCACAAGGATGACTGGCACTGGCACATGTACGACACCGTCAAGGGTTCTGATTGGTTGGGTGACCAGGATGCCATCCACTACATGACCAAGGAAGCTCCAGCTTCCATCTACGAGTTGGAAAACTACGGTGTTCCTTTCTCCAGAAACAACGAAGGCAGAATCTACCAAAGAGCCTTTGGTGGTCAATCCAAGGAGTACGGTAAGGGTGGTCAGGCCTACAGAACTTGTGCTGTTGCCGACAGAACTGGTCACGCCTTGTTGCACTCTTTGTACGGTCAATCCTTAAGACACGACACTCATTTCTTCATTGAATTCTTCGCCATGGACTTGTTGATGGACAACGGTGAATGTGTGGGTATCATGGCCTACAACCAAGAAGACGGTACCTTGCACAGATTCAGAGCCCACAAGACCGTCATTGCCACCGGTGGTTACGGTAGAGCCTACTTCTCGTGTACCTCGGCTCACACCTGTACCGGTGACGGTTACGCCATGGTTTCTCGTGCTGGTTTGCCATTGGAAGATATGGAATTCGTCCAATTCCACCCATCCGGTATCTACGGCTCTGGTTGTTTGATCACCGAAGGTGCTCGTGGTGAAGGTGGTTTCCTTGTCAACTCCGAAGGTGAACGTTTCATGGAACGTTACGCTCCTTCCGCCAAGGACTTGGCTTCCAGAGATGTCGTTTCCCGTGCCATTACCATGGAAATTAACGAAGGTAGAGGTGTTGGACCTTTGAAGGACCACATGTACTTGCAATTGTCTCACATTCCTGCTTCTGTCTTGAAGGAAAGATTGCCAGGTATTTCTGAAACCGCCCACATTTTCGCCGGTGTTGATGTCACCAAGGAACCAATTCCTATCTTGCCTACTGTCCACTACAATATGGGTGGTATTCCAACCAAGTGGAACGGTGAAGTTGTCAAGAAGAACGCTGAAGGTAAAGATGAAGTTGTCCCAGGTTTGTTGGCCTGTGGTGAAGCTGCTTGTGCCTCCGTGCACGGTGCCAACCGTTTAGGTGCAAACTCCTTGTTGGATCTTGTTGTTTTCGGTCGTGCTGTTTCGCACACCGTAAGAGACTCTCTTACCCCAGGTACTCCATTGAGACCAGTCTCCAAGGATATTGGTCACGAATCCATTGCTAACTTGGACAAGTTGAGAACTGCCAACGGTACTAGGACTACTGCTCAAATTAGAGATGAAATGCAAAGAACTATGCAAAAGGGTTGTTCTGTTTTCAGAACGCAAGAAACTTTGGACGAATGTGTGGAACATATCACTGCTGTCGACAAGACTTTCGAACATGTCAAGACTACCGACCGTTCTATGATTTGGAACTCCGACTTGGTTGAAACCTTGGAATTGCAAAACTTGTTGACCTGTGCCACCCAGACTGCTGTTTCCGCTGCCGCCAGAAAGGAATCGAGAGGTGCCCATGCCAGAGATGACTACCCTGAACGTGACGATGCCGAATGGATGAAGCACACTTTGTCTTACCAATCCGATTTCGGTGCTCCAGTGAGATTGGACTACAGAGATGTTGTCAAGACCACTTTGGACGAAAATGACTGTAAGCCTGTTCCTCCAGCCAAGCGTGTTTACTAAACATATTTATTTAAAGTAGCAATATAGCTATAAATACTACAAGAAAAAGATTTACTTAGCAATTAACAATAAATACGAATGACGTAAAATTACCTTCTCGTGATGTAACAAATCCGCCTGGAACATTCCATAGAGTTTCGATAGCTTGAGAGAAACAATTTGGCGGATAAATTCCAATTCACAATAAATCCAACATATTTTTCTTTAGTAAAACCCCATTGGTAATACTCATTCTCTTAAAATATGTTTGTGATGGTTTCTGGGAGAATTTAAGTTCATTATTGCAATTCTAGTTTATTTAGTGCATTTAGTGTTTTAGACTCGGCGGCAACACCTCTCTTATGCGAACTTCCCGATAAGATCGCAACCTTACGTCATTAACGTCCCTACCAGCAACCCTGACCTTTGGTCTATAAAAGGAGCTTCCCCTCCTTTTCTAAACTCATCAACAATGACAAACTCCCTTTTCAACACAAAATTCACTGCTACTACTGCACCTCCAGCCAAATCCCACGTTCTAGACCTCTTTTCTCTCAAGGGAAAAGTTGCATCCATCACAGGATCCTCTTCAGGTATTGGCTATGCCGTCGCCGAAGCTTTTGCCCAAGCAGGTGCTGATGTGGCTATCTGGTACAATTCAACTCTAGTTGATGAGAAGGTTCTGTATTTAATTAAGACTTATGGTGTAAAAGTCCGTGCTTATCAGTGCAACATTGGTGATCCCGCGCAGGTCGAACAAGTTATTCACCAGATCGAATCTGATTTCGGCACCATTGACATTTTCGTGGCCAATGCTGGTGTTCCATGGACAGCTGGACACACTTTCAAGACCGAAGGATACGAGAAATGGAACTCGATCATCAATCTTGATTTGAGTGGTGTCTACTACTGTGCCAAAACTGTGGGTAAGATTTTTCAAAAGAAGGGTCGCGGCTCATTGATCTTGACAGCATCGATGTCTGGTCACATTGTCAACATTCCACAGTACCAAGCCCCTTACAACGCTGCAAAGGCTGCTGTATTACATTTAGGAAAGTCTCTTGCCGTTGAATGGGCCTCGTTTGCCCGTGTCAATACCATATCACCAGGATATATTGCAACCGATATTGTGGATTTTGTTGATGAAGATGTTAAGGCTAAATGGAGCTCCCTTACTCCTTTGGGAAGAGAAGGTACCACTCAGGAATTAGTGGGTGCTTACTTGTACTTGGCTTCAGACGCCTCGACCTACACTACTGGTACTGATATTTTGGTCGATGGTGGATACACCGCTATCTAATTGTTAATATTTGTGAAATTAATAGAGATTAAATAAATAAACAAAAATAATTTTTGATCTGTTAAATACTCAAAATTCTGCCTGTACAAGTGGCTGGTTGGTGGCAAGACCCTTCAATACTGAAAACTGTAGGGAAGATCATGGCTCCCAGTAAAAAGTTTGATCCAGAGGCAAAAAGCAATTGTATGGCTGCAAGATCCGGGTAACTCTCAAATCAGGGGAATTCATCACCAGAAAGGAGGGAGGTAGACCATTCCGGATAGCGCAGGTATTTACACAAACTCCTATAATTTGAATGTCTATTGTAGAATTGAACAACTAGAAAATCACGTCTTCTTCAGTTTCCTTGAGCATGTCGGTATCTTCAGCCAAGTTCTCGACTGGTTTCTGGATCTCTTCTTCGGAAGGAGCTGCAGAAGAGTCCGTAGAAGCTTCAGGAACAACGTCGTCGGAGCCAGCCGTGGTGTTTTCCGGCGCAGTTGAGGCATTACCAGCGGTTTCTGCAGCCTTGGCAGCAATTTCTGCTTCCTTGGCTGCCTTTTCTTCCAATTCTGCGGCGGCAGCGGCTTCCTGTTTCTTCTCTTGGACCTTTTTCAACCGGTAGAACTCTTCTCTGTCCAACTCGTCCAATTCAGAGTTAATGTAGGATATGGTGTTCTCAGTTTTTGGAATAATAACGTGTTCAATGGCATTGACTCTTCTGTTGGTTACCTTGATGACTTCGTCCAAGATGATGAAAGCGGTCTGCAAGGATGCCAATTCCACCAACGTTTCAACCACCCGTGTGTAGACTGCCTTGGCCTTCTGGACCTGTTGCCCACCACGACCCAAACCGGTCAACTTGAAGTCGTTGATGTCTTCGTTGACGTGGCTCTCGAACGTGGGCAAGTAGACACCCGAGACGTTTTCTTGCTTTGCCTTGACCTGGAAGCGGGCTTTGTTGACCGATTCCTGGACCTGGTAGGCAATGTTGTCTCCAGTAGCGTATTGGACTTCTGCCAATGAGAATGCTGCAGTCTGCATTACACGACCCATCTTTCTCTTAGATTCGTCGATTCTTTGCGTGATATCTCTGAACCGTTTGGTCAACGCTTCGGACTTTCTCTTCAAAAGCGAATGGCCTTGTTGTGCACCCTTCAACTTCCCTTTCATGAGCCCAAGCGTCATCCGCGTGGGAAAGACTTGTTCTCTGTTTCCAGCGCCCGACATGTTGTGATAAGGATGAAGTTGGATTTAATTTTGAAAAGTGCGAACATAACTACAAATACGGTGCCAAATAAAACTACTACCAAGTCAAAAGTAGTTATAAACATAACTACAATAAAAACCAGATGTGTTGCAATACACGATAAAGATCTTAGTAGTACTCCATGACTGTAGTCATATATGCTTTTCTAGAACTTCAACTATTCCTAAGTATGGAAGTGGCAGCCGATTGCAAACTTACAACATATTATGTACATACTACTGTTTAATCTCTTCTTCTTATTCTTCTTCTTCTTCACCTAACATGGTATATTTAACTGTGTCTGTATCATTATTCTCTTTTCTTGGTGCATTCTTTTAACTTTTACTAAAATAATTCTTCTTTCTATTTATTGTCTGTTTGATCGGAATTTCTCATCTCAAAATCATCACCATCAATCGATGCTAGATTACGGCTACGAGTCACAACTCACACAGAACCCGCTGGAAAAAGTATGGCAGGAATATGCTTTTTCACAGCAAGAACTTTTACACCAAGCAACCGTGCTTGAACGCAGTGTACGCCAACTTCCACGCTCCATCGCACTCTGGACTTGCTACATCGACCTTCTCTTGAACCATGCCAAATCGCTCAATTATTACCACCATCGCTCGCAGTTTGCATTTATTAACCGGGTGTTTGACCGTGCATTACTCCTAAACAAAACCACAGTACTTTGGCTCAAGTACTTGGACTTTCTCATCACAACTCAACTGCCAAACATCTCACACATACGAAGATGCTTCAACCAAGCATTATACGACATTGAGCCGAAATCTCACGCCAAAATCTGGCCCAGATATCTTGCATTTGCTGATTCTGTTGGGGGACTCACGGAGGTTGTTGTCTACGAAAAGTATCTCCAGTTTGACCCTTCAAAAGTCGACATTGTTCTCAATAAATTTATCAACAACAATGCCTTCCAACAAGCACAGAAGCTCTTCAACTCCATCATCAACACCAATTTTTACACAGAACACACAAAGCAGGCCACTTTCCAGTACTGGTGTGATTATATCGATCTCCTATTGGATCATTCATCTATCCATGGCTTTGATTATTTATTCGAATCGTTGATAAAACGTGGTCTAGAACAATTTCCAGACCAAGTAAGCCACTTTTACTTGAAAATAACGACATACTTTAGCCAGAAACACAACTGGGATAAGGCCCGGTTCTATTTCGACCAGGGACTCCAATCTTGTGTCACCGCCCAGGATTTCGTAGCCATTTACGATGCATATACACAATTCGAAGACGATCGAATGGTTCAGCTTGCTCAAGATCTTGAACTGAATCATCAGGACGAGAAACTTAGCGTCGAGTTAGATATGCGGATGAACTTCTTTGAACTGTTGATTCAAAATAGACCCTTTTTACTAAACGATATGATGCTTCGTCAGGACATCAACAACATCGATGAATGGTTTAAACGTATCCAACTCCATGGAGATCAATTGAGCCGTGTATTACAAACATATGCAATGGCTCTCTCGCGAATCAATCCACTTAAAGTCCATTCTATATCTGGTAACGACAAGAACAAGCTTTCTAAGCTTTGGATAGACTATGCCAATATCTATGCGTCACGAAATGATTACAAAACAGCAACTAAGATTTTTGAAAAGGCGGTAGCTTCTCAATATTTAAATACAGATGAACTAGCAACAATCTACATTGCTTGGAGCGAGATGGCCTTGCAACAGAAAGCAGACGATGCTGATGAGCAGGCGGTGGGACTTATTGAAAAAGTACTTTTTGTCGATTCACCTGTTTCATACAAGGATTCCAAGGTGGATGTTCACAAAAGCATTCATAAGTCGACAAAACTATGGTCATTTTACCTCGATTTGTTGGAGTCTTTTGTTGAATCCAAGGATGACACTGAACCCATAAATAATGTCATTGACGCATATGAGAAGCTTGTTTCTTACAAAATCGCCACGTCACAGATGATACTAAATTATGCTTCGTTCCTTCAATCTTGGAAATACTTTGAAAAGTCATTCAATGCATACGAAGTAGGATTGAAGGCATTTAAGGATGCAAGAATCAGGTTCGAAATCTGGAATGTTTACTTGGTCAAGTTTCTTCAACAGAACCCCAGTATGGAACGGGCAAGGGATCTCTTTGAACAATGTCTCTACGGTGATTACGAATGTCCCGCTCATCTAAGCAAGCCAGTCATTATCTTGTATTCTACCTTTGAACAAGAGAAAGGATTTATTATGAACTCAATTAGGATTTTAAAGAAAGGCATTGCAAAGTTGATTTCTTCAGTTAAAGAAAGACAACTTCCAAAAGAGGAGCACGATACAACTGTAAAGGACAAGTTTGAGCTTATTCTCTTATTATTGACTCAAGTATCTACGTTGAAAGATAGTGGATACCTTCGTGAAACGTATGAGAATCTCATTAAAGACGAGTCACTTACTATATCCAACACAGTGGCAATTATTCTGCTGTATATCGACTTCGAATCAAGCCAAAAACAATACGAAAGAGCCAGAAGTCTTTTCCAGTATGTTTGTCGACTAACTTCCCCAACCTCTCCACTTATGATTCCTGTGTGGGCCAAGTGGGAAGCCTTTGAAGTCGATTACGGATCAGAGTCATCTTTCAAAGACATGTTGCGTTTCAAGAGAGAAGTACAAGCAGAATTCCAACAAGAGAAGGCGGTGTTGGAATCGCTCAACCCGATGGGATTTGTTAAATCAACTACGTCAACCACCACAAACAAGGTAGAAAAAGTAACGAATAATCCGGATGAAATTGATATAGATATGAACTAGGCTTTTATACATGAAATATACAAATCGAAATGAAATTAGAAACCATTGAAGGCCTCCTTCCACCTATCAACAAATGACGACAAGTTGACCATTTGGTCTGCTGTATAATTCAACTTGATCGACTTGCTGCTCTTGACCAACTCCTGATGCGTGTTCCAAGACATATGATAGTACTTAAAAACATTCAACAAAAGGGATTGAATCACCTTAAGGTTGTTTTTATTCTTTGACTTAGGCGAATTCGAGTAGATGATCATCATCAGCAAGATCCGAACCATCAACTGTAAAGCCGAAGAGTTGATATCTCCAAGGCCGTTTTCACTCTGGCTGGATATAGGTGACAAATCATCGTTCGATATCTCCACAGATGCTTTGTTCAAAGACGCACTATGTACAGAAGCGGTAGGTGTGTTGAAACCAAAGCCTGATTGCGAAACAATAGGCGTAGATGGTGCAGACAAGCTCATCGGAAGCTTATCATTAAACTGAAGCAAAATCTCAAAGAACGAATGAGCTGTCAAGTTCGAAAATTCGGACAAATCGTCATCGAATTTAGATAAGTACTTGTAAAGGTAACTTGAAACATAATAACTCTGACGTAAGTCATCCCACTTACCTAATGCATTGTTGAGCTCAGAGAAAAATCTGCTGTCGAACAATTGTTGGTTTAACATTTCTAATAAGCAGTGGATCTCTTTTAAGCTTTGTGTGTGTTGGAAAAGAATTAATAAAATAGGAATCAAAAAGGTTTCATCGTGTTTATGCAAGCCATACTCTGATAAAGACTTGATGTATAGCAAATAACGATAGTTTTCTTCAAGCTTGAGATAACTGAAGTTGGGTGAATTTTCTTGTACTTCTTTCAAGATACAGTCAAACAATGGCCGTTTCAAGACGCGGTCAATAACAATACCAAACTCGGCATCCTTTGTAGTACGTATTGATTGCGATAATTTTTTGTACTTGGAGTCAAATAATTCAAACGAGTTATTGATTATTTCGGCTGTATCCTGGCTATTATGGTTGTACGATAGCACTTGCATAAAAAACAGAAAGCGTAATTCCACAGGGATATTCGATTCCCATACCAACTTACGAATCTGTGACTTGTCGGCCGAAAACTTTTTGTTGAAGCTTTTCTCGTCAGCATCTGCCATTCCAAGAATGATCTTCATCCATTGTTGCTGACTTTGAACATAATATTGGGCCGATTTTTTTCTTGCCTCGTAAATATTCTTCGTGTTATTTTCATAACTTACAAGGAATTTTTGGAACTCCTTGTTATGTTTGGACTTATCCCCACCCTTCTTTGGAGGAAGGTTGATTGGTCTTGTTTGATCTATAACCGTTAATTTTTCTGCAGAAAATAAATTCAAGTCATCTAATGAGGATTGAGATTTTATATATGTTGGAATATTGTACATGGCATTATGTTCTCGGGTTGATTTCGCCGTCTGAGACAAAGAAACAGTACGCTGAGCGTAGAAGTTAGTGATATTCTGGGTAACTTCCAAGTCTCCGTTGGTATACCCAAGGCTGCTGTTGCCTTCATCACCACTAAAGTCGCGATCGTCTTCTTCTTCTATGCTGTCTTCGGTAATGTCACCGTTAGTTCCTCTCCTGCTTAAATCCACCAGTGATACCAATTTCCCTGGTAAGGGGAAAGGTTTTGCTTGACTCTGTACTTTATATTTTGTGCTGGTATCGATTGAAAGAATGTTATCCATATTGAGGGTAAGATTCTTTGCCTTCAGTGGACGACTGCGAGAGCCCAACATGAACTTTTGTGACTGGTTATCAATTACGGGAACATTGAATGCCAAGTTATCTAAATCGTTTGATAAGATTTCATCATCGTTATAGTTTTCTTCAAAGGTCTTTTTACGAAGTCGTTGTCTTTCTTTAGTTTCCTTTGAGTTGATGTATCTAGACTTGGTGCGAGATAATGCTGGCATGGAGCCATTCACAGAAGGCTTATGATAAATCAGTTTCTGTGGTGGAATGAATGAGGTAGAAGATGATCGTATGACTTGTGGAGAAACTGGATCGGCGTACGTGAGATTAATAAAGGAATCGTTAGCTGGACGCGAGGATAATACCGGAGACGACGCATTTCTCGTGAGCCGGTGAACATGCGAGTGTGACGTAATGGTAGACAAGGACGAGTTCATGTACGGGTTGATATCGTCATCTTCGTTGTCTTCTTCGTCCAACCCGTCTTTGGTGTCAAAATGTGATCCTGTACTTGTAAGCGAGCTGAGACGAGAGTCCTGGGGGATGTTAGTCAACGTATCAAACTGGGAGGAGTGTGTAGAGGCTTCGTCGGAGTTTGTTGTTCTGAAAGACACAATCAGATCCCCAGATATAGGTCTGTACGTTTTAGTAGAAGGAGTTCTTGAAGGAGGCAACAGGGGGACCAGGGGCTTAAGCGAAATGTTTGAAATTGTTGAAGTGGTGCTTAGTTTTTTGATAAAGTAGTCTCCTGGTCTTTTGACGGAGATGGATTCGCTGGCTGTTGGGAGTGACGACAAGGAGCCTACCCGTCTGGGTCCGGAGGCTAATTTCTTGTGAGAGAGCGAGAGTGATAACGAGCTGGCCGAGTGGGCTGCAAATGGTCCCTGCTGACGTTGCAGATTGATGGATATATCATAGTAGTTATCGCCCAACGAGTGTTGTGACAAGTTTGATGGGTAACTCATAAACGAAGGGAAGTGGATCAGAAGGTTGCGGCGGAATGCAAAAGATCAACTGAGATTCATGTAAATTCTGTAAGAAACCAAAGAGAGGTGAAGCAATAAACGCTTCAAGAAAGGAAAGCTTAATAGGTCTGTAGTAGTAACGGGTAAAATAAATTAACCACACTGGCAAAACGCGAAGCAATAAGCGAATGAAGTAAACCCTTACTGTTTAATATGTGTTGCACCTGAGAATTTTTGATGCGATTGTTTATGGTTGTGCATATAACCACAGGCGGTTTTCGTTTCTTTGTTTTTGCTTTAAGCGCCACAAAGCCGCGACGCATTTTGACGTGATCGCTTTTAGGACAAAAACCCCCCAAATTAGGAAGGCCCAGAACCATCCTACTCCGCTGATCGAAGGGCTTATCTGGGGCTACGTCTCGCTTGACGAGGCGTGCACATTACACTGCAACGCTTAAGAAAGGATATACACGAAAGTAAATAAATAAGTTTAATTAATATGTAGAACGATTATAATAAATGACTTCAAGATTCTTTGCAACTCTTTGGCGCTTTTTTATGCAACTTTTTATGGCGACACAACCTACGTTGTTTTCTTTGTAGGTTCGTTTTTTTTTCTGGTTACCTAGGGATAGGATTTCGCATCTCATCAATCCATTTAATGGTCTATCCAATCAGTAGTACTCATTTGTGATAATCTCGACAATGCTCGAGCAAATGCAAACTTCTCTTCGTCGTTGGCGAACATCGCTGCCTTTTTAGCAACGCTCTTGTCGAACCCGTGCGTCACCACCAAGTCATCATTCTCGAAAGTCTCTTCCGAACCCGTTTCCTGCTGTCTCCGGTACAATTGATAGTTATCTTTCTGTAAATCTTCTGGTTCCACAAACAAGTCCTTGAACGGAGCTGCTGCTGTCACAGCAAGCCGGCCGTGGGCATCATACACCGCATCTAAAAAGATAATGAATCGCCGGACCAGATCACGAGCATCAGTACTCAAGTATGGAATATCGGTGACAATGAATGACCTAAAAGTATTTGCAAGCGAAAGGTAGTCACCAGCAGCCAAAGGCTTACCACAAAGCTCCTCAAACGAAAACTGAGCCACTGCCGGAGGTGAACAGATCGGAATATTCAATTTTCTGCCCCACACATCCAACGTATGGTTTTCAAGCACAGTCTTGTCGTTATTTGGTGCATTGAAATACTCATACCACTGTTCCACGTGCAGCTTGCACTTTGCTGAGTTCGCTTTGGAGTGATACTTGACACCAGGTTTAGGATGGTAGTAAACGGAACTAATGGGCTTGGGCACTTTTCTGTAGTCCGTAGGCGAGTTGAGGTAAATGACGCGAGTCTGACGTTTAATCTGCTGAATACATGGAATAAACGACACTCTCTGGATCCCGTTCAAGTACAAGTCGTCAGGAGCACGATTCGAAGTTGCAAAAAGCACTACTCCATATTCTGGACTCAACAACATGTGCAAAAGGCGCCGTAATAACATGGCGTCGGCAACATCAGTGACCTGGAACTCGTCGAAGCACAATATCGTCAGTTGCTGGGCTATTTCGGCTGCGAGAAGCGGAATCACGTCCAAGTCCATATGATTGTGTTCGATTTTCAATTGATGGGACCGTTTATGAATTTGTTGCATAAATTGATGGAAATGTATTCTCATCTTGGGCAAGTTTTCGGGTACTGTTGAGTAAAACAAGTCCATCAACATGGTCTTACCGCAGCCGACATCTCCATAAAGATAAATGCCTTTAATGGTGTTTTCCTCTGTGGAGAGCAATGCTGAATCTGAGCGGGTTTTGCTACTGAAAAACAGCAGAAAAAGTTTTTGGATGCCTTCTTTCGGTTTTAAGGAATCGACAGACGGCGTTTCTACCTTTGGTGGGGTGTACTCACTGAGTTTGGCGTGGAGGACGGAAAGATTTGAAATGACTTTGCGTTGGAATTGGTCGTCCTGAAGTCTTCCTGTAGCCACCTTGGCATTATACTCATCTAGCGGGGTATGGATCCGCCTAATACCACGTACGATATGTGATAATCGTACTCTGGCAAACATAGCAACGGTGAATGGCAAGAGTGTGACGAAAAAATTTTACCCCGGACTTT
Source organism: Teunomyces lycoperdinae (assembly GCA_030574955.1). Taxonomy (NCBI): domain Eukaryota; kingdom Fungi; phylum Ascomycota; class Pichiomycetes; order Serinales; family Debaryomycetaceae; genus Teunomyces; species Teunomyces lycoperdinae. The sequence continues at coordinate 96,847 of JAJMFY010000031.1, forward strand.
TTTGAGGGGGTCACAAGAGTGAAAAGACAGGAAAGACGGGAGTGTGTAACCACTGAGAGGTAAAAAGAGAAGAGAGGGAAAAAAAGAGGAGGAAGAACAGTAGAATCCAGAAAGAATTAAGCAGGGGACAAGAGAAACAGAACAGTACAAAAGAATGAAGATCGTAGAAACGAATTGGAATCGGGCCGAGTTTAGTAACGGTCACGAGCGGTGGAGAAAATAAGCTGACTGCCACAGAATACCGAAAACAATAAATCATCAAGAAAGACAAGATGTAGAAAACTGGGGGAGATAAAGAAGACGGAGAAGAAGAAGTTGACAATGAACAAATTTGAATTCTCCACAAAAGCAAAAGTAACGGCTGCTTTGTTTACTTTTCCCGTTTCTGTGTTCTACACATTTCTATTTCAGAAGAACTTGATTTCTCAAAACTAAATAGTTCATTTTTCTAGGTCCTTTCATCAATATTTTTTTTGTGTGATTACTCGTATTAACTCAAATCATTACTCTCCCAAATGGCTGATCTTCAATCGCTATCAGAAATCACCACAAAACCACATGCGTTCAAGAACAGTCGCCGGCCTGCTGCTCCTAGACGGTACAAACCCACCAGGCAAGTTATAAGTGACGAGCAGAAGTACTTGGCGACTAAAAGCACAGTCAAGTTCGACACGCCGACATACACGCTGATCGTGGCACCTCCAAGTCTTGCGCCACAGAAACACTACTGCGATATCACCGGCTTGCCAGGAAAGTACAGAAACCCTGCAAACGGATTGAGGTTCCACAATGTCGAGATCTACCAGGAAGTGATCAAAAACATGCCGCCCGGGGTCGACCAGGATTATCTCCAGTTGCGTGGAGCCAACGTGGTGTTGAAATAGATTGTTTATGTGTTCTGTTACTTGTATATTATATTAGATTATATTATTTAATGCGAAGGTCTGGAGTTCCATTTCTCCACGATGCGCTTGACGTTTGTATCGAACGAGGCTGGCAACTCACTGTCGTCGTTTTTAAACGGATTGAACTCAGCTCGCAAGTAGCACCGATGAATTTCACTAAATAGTTCCTTGAGCCGTTCCCCAGGCCCATCAAGCCCGATCACAAATTTGATTCCGTTGCTGGTCTCATAGCCATACACAGTAACATTGTCTTGTATGAACAAGAGCACCGGCCCGCCGTCGTCATCCTGGTGCTGTTCGCGGATGCTCAACAGCGTTGGCAGTGCAAAGATATCGAGTGCCATGTGCGACAAGAAATTGTACTTCAAAAACTTGTTGGCTTCCAGAACTGTGGCTACATCACCTGTATCGAACAGCTGGATATACAACGGCTTGTCGTCCCGCGATATCAACGTCACGAACAACACTACCATAACTACCTGTAAAGGACTTTCTGGAATATTTAACACGTGATGTAAAATAAAATATATACTTCCCCCAAACCCAATGTCAAAGGTGCCAAAACTTGGGCCTCCACGCGGACTTTCGCCAGTGAGAAGGAGTGGATCACCAGAGAGGCGACTTGCAATCTCACAGCTTGAACAGAACCGCAAACGAAGCCACGAAGATGATCCAGAAATCCCCAGCAAACGGCCCCAACACGCGCACCAAGACCAACCCAAAGATGTACTAGCTACAATACAACGGCTATTTGAGCTGCTCGATTCGCGATTGGCTAAGATTGAGGCCACCCAGCAGGAGATACTACGCCGCTTGGACCAAGTAAGTAGTCAAAGTAGTGAAAAATAGTATTAAAAGTCTATATTCTTGGTCGTTTGTTCTTCCTTTCCATCGTCTTCTACAGGAATACCCCATTCCTCAATCTCAAACTTCTTGCGTCCGTTTTTGAATGCATACTCGCCATCGTGGATCATCATCAAGCCACGTTCCAGCAATATTGGCATCTTAATGATATTTACCAACCCCTGCTGGATCTTGGATGGTTCGTTCTTGTATGCCTTTTCAATCAACTGGCTCATTTCCTGATTGAATGGTTGAAGATGAATGACAGCATCAAACAAAAGCTCGAGTGTAGCAGTGAGACTGGAGTTTCGTGGATATAAATCGAGCGGGAGAGATGCCATCAACGCCACATTGGCACTGAATTGTCTCAAGAGTGACCGCAACGAATGTACAAATGGGACAATAAATGCGGGAGTAGCCAGCAAAGGAGAGTAAAGCGAGGGATTGAGAAGGCCAGGTATGGCGACTCTTACCACTTTGCCTGCATTTTGCTTGAGTTGAGCCTGTATTATCCTGGTTATTTGGGTGATAATCGCTTGCGGATTGGGCGAAACAGGTACAAACGAAATATCTTGTGGACTAGGACCTGGAATGAGTTTCTGGGTCAAGTCAAACTGGTGCAAGTAATTGTCGTATGTTGGTGCAGTTGAGTTTGTCTCTGTTTCGTTCTTCTTTAAGCCATACCGCCAGGCAATCTTCAAGTCATCGTTACGTGCGGTTCCTGTGCTGGCCAAGTTGGAAACACTGACTTTCGATTCGTTTTCTTTAATTTTGGCCCTTTTTTGTTCCTTAGAACTACCACGATACAAACCGGGCAAGTCTGCTGCCCATTGCGGCGCCAAACCAACCACAATAACGTGGGAATTCTGAGTATCTTTTTCAATTCGGTTGTGGAAGATACTTTGCGACACAAATGCCCGAAGAAGCACCGAAGCAAAGTCTGTGGTGCCTGATTCTTCCACAAGAAGCAGTGAACCGAGTGGGAGACCCTGATGGAGAAGTAACTTATCGAGATCAGCACCGCCGGTGGAGATGGTTGGTTCCGATGTGATGAGCGATGGACGGACCGCTGGGTTTTTGGCGGTGATTTCTGGTTTGGGGCCGTTTTGTGATACGGGTTTTGGAACTACTGGGACTTGTGCAGGTCCACGGCCAGCAACCACTGGCCGTACTGGCACGATCCCGCGTCCTGGAACGCCAACAACATCGCTTCTTTTTCTAAAAGACATGGTTGATGGCAATGATATTTTGCGGAGTGCGAAGAAAAAGTTGGATAAAGGTTATATGAGAAATGAAGAGGTAACAGGATTCAACGAGAGAACGGGATTTACGAGAAAAAGAAAGAAAAGTTAGTGAAGGGAAATCAAGGCAGTTTCTGTGACAGTTTCGAAAGAAAGAGAGTCGGAGAAAACTCAAAGAGATTTATAGAAGGTTCTTCACAATTGGAGAGATTAGTGAGAAATAAATATAGCGAGAAAGCTAGTGAGAAGTCCGGAAAAATAGTGACGTTTTATAAAAAGGAACAGTGATAAAACAAAACAAATTTTAAGGAACCAAGACAATTCACAATACCAACATGTTATTTTACTTTAAATTCAAATCTATAAAATTATAAAGACGGAAAAAGAACGATAGAGAAGTGAAAGAAAAATCATCGGACTATAGCGTGATCAGTGTGGAGAGGAGGAGGAGGAAGGGGAAATTTCCTGTACACAGCCCCAAACCAAATTTCAATCATTAACATCCACGAACCTATTCACGGTGTCTATTTAGATCAAAATGGGAGCTGCTATCTCGTTACCGCTCATGCCAATCCTGTCGTTGGCACTGTGTTTTGGTGCTGCTGCATGTTCTGCGTTCTGCACCTCCATCGGCGGTACGTTCCAACTGTCGATTATGACGAGAATCACGTACGCCATGCTTCTACTCCTCAACTCGTTACTTTCATGGATCGCGTTGCTGCCGTTTATCATCCATAAGCTTGAAAAAGCCACTTTTGGGTTTATCAACAACCGATGTGGGCCTGATGGAAGCGAATGTATTAGTTTCACCTCGGTCCACCGTATCAATTTTGCCCTTGGACTTCTTCATTTGATGCTTGCCGGACTCCTTGTCAACGTAAAGTCTACAGCAAATCCACGTGCTATGATCCAGAATGGCTGCTGGCGTACCAAGATTTTTGTCTGGTTGCTGTTGATCGTTGTCAATTTCTTGATGATTCCAGATGGATTCTTTGTGTTTTACGGTAACAACATCGCCATCGTTTTCCTGACAATCTTTTTAGGCATCGGCCTTATATTGTTGGTTGATTTTTCTCATGCGTGGGCGGAAACATGTTTGGAAAAGATTGAAATGGAAGAGTTGACGGGCGAGGGAGACGCTAGTTTTTGGAAAAAGCTCTTGATTGGTGGCACGTTATCGATGTACATTGGCAGTATTGTGTTGATGATTGTGATGTACTGGTTTTTTGCTGGCGAGAACTGTAACATGAACAAAACCGCTGTCACCTTTAACCTTATCTTTGCGGTGATCATTTCGGGAATGTCTGTGAACCAAACCATCCAGGAGCACAATCCGCACGCGGGTTTAGCTCAGTCTTCGATGGTGGTATTCTACTGTACATATTTGGTGATGAGTGCAGTTGCCTCTGAGCCAGATGACAAGTTCTGTAATCCGCTAATAAGGTCCCGGGGTACCAGAACAGCCAGTGTCATTTTGGGGGCATTTTTCACATTTATTGCAATTGCTTACACCACCACAAGGGCTGCAACAAACTCAGCGTTTAGTTCCGATGTTTTGGAATCAGATACGGTACGTTCCCAACCCCAGGTCCGCAACGAAATGCGGTATCAAGCTATTAAGCAGGCGGTGGACGAAGGCTCTTTGCCAGAAAGTGCGTTGACGCAGCTCGATTTGTACGACGACGAAACCGGTGGCGATGCTGGAGATGAAGAGAGAACCAAAGTCAAGTACAACTACGCCTTGTTCCACCTTATCTTCTTCTTGGCCACGCAGTATGTCGCGACACTTTTAACAATCAATGTGCAGCAAGATGACTTGGGCGATTTCGTGCCCGTGGGCCGTACGTACTTTATGAGCTGGGTCAAGATCATTTCATCGTGGATGTGCTATGCTTTGTACGGTTGGAGCTTGGTGGCACCGGTGGTGATGCCGGACCGATTCGGCGTACATATCTAAACAACTTTCCCAATTAGGCAGTCGACAAAGTATGCTCGATTATTGGCCCATGCGACCAAAGAAAAAAAGCCGAAACATGAAAAATCAAAAAAAGCTTTTCCCACTATAATAAATAAACCAAAAGATGTCTGCTATTGTTAACAAGGCCACTCTTGCTGTGAACGAATTAGTCACCAAGTCTACTCAGGTTGCCAACTGTGCGGTCTACTGGGGTAAAGTTACTGCTGAACTCGGTAAGATTGTCTACAAGAGTGAAGGATTGGCTCCTCCCTCTTCCCAGCAGTTCCAGCAAGTATACCAGAACGCTGTCAAGTTTGTCCAATCTCCAGAACAACAAAAGCAATTGCTCGCCAAGGCTGCTCAATTCAAGCCAACCAAGGAAGTTGGAATCAAGGCTGCCGTTTACGGTACCCAATTGTTGGCTTTCTTCTCCGTGGGTGAAATAATCGGCAGAAGAAGCATTTTCGGCTACCCATCTGTCCACTCCGGTCACCACCACTAGGTTATGTACATTGCATATTTATTAAATGTTTATTAGAAAGAAAAACAAAAGTCCTATGGGTCATTTTCGGCTGAAGCATGTGCTGCTTCCGCCTTTCTCTTCTTAGAAGCTTCAATCATTTCCTCTCTGTTTCTTCTCTTTTTCTTGACAACTCCCGGCACGGTAGAGATCTTCTTACGCTGAATTTCGTTCTTTTTGATCGACTTTTTCTCGATCTTGGACAATTTGCTCATGTCTTCCATCCACTCACTGTAGCCCAGCGTACATCCTGACTGTTTCATCACATTAAGAATTGGTTTGATTGCCATGTTATCTTCCTTGGTAAAAAACGTTACTGCACGTCCATCTTTACCACCTCTCCCCGTTCTCCCAATTCTATGAACATAAGCTTGAGCACTTTGAGGTACATCGTAGTTAATGACAAGGTTGACTCCCTTGAAATCCACCCCTCTGGCAAGCACATCAGTGGTAATAAGCACCCAGATATCACCGTTCTTGAACCTTTTAATGACTTCATCTCTCTGTTTTGGCGTTCTTTCAGCATGGATCACGTCGACATTAAGTCTATCGTAAAGTAATTCGTGGAATAATGCTTTGGCACGAGTAATCAGCTGCAAGAAAATAATTATTGGTGGCTTGAACTCCCCCTGCTGAATCATCTGCCTAATGGCAAGAAGCTTTCCTTCTTCGTTACCAGTAAACACTAATTTCTGGTCAATTGTGTTGGAAGCAGCTTCCTTGTGACCAATAATGACTCTGATAGGATCTTTCATGATCGAATGAGCCATCTCTTCAACACCTGATGAAATAGTGGCCGAGAACATCGACTTACGGAGTTGAGTGTGAGTACAGTGTGAAAGAATATCATCGGTTTGTTCCACAAACCCTTGATCAAACAACTTATCCGCTTCATCAATGACCAATTGCTCAACCTTTTCAAGATCAACCAGGCCTGCCTTAACAAGATCAATCAATCTCAATGGTGTCGATACTAATATGTCATACTTGCTCGACTTTATGATATTGTTGTTCAACTTACCAGCCAACTGTTTTGATAAAATGGCACAGTTCAACTTCTTGCCTCTCGTCAACACCTCCAACTGCTGGAAAATCTGCACCGCCAATTCATTGGTAGGGGAAATCACCAAACCTCTGATCCCATGGTTTTTTGACACCGTCTTGTTTAGTATCTGTTGCACCAACGGGATGAGAAATGCTAATGTCTTACCGGACCCAGTGGGAGCACATGCAATCAAGTCACGGTTTTTGAGTGTAATGGGAATAGATTCACACTGAACGGCCGTAGGTTCAACAAACTCGGCCTCAATGAGGTTTGATAACACTTTTTTATCGAGCTGAAAACGGCTAACCAAGTCATGAAACGATCCGATAGGTAAGGGTGCGTCTTCTCCAGTGACTTTGGTATGATTTGCTCTCCGCAACACAGCAGCGTCTTCTTCATTCGAGACCTTGAGTGGTACTTCCTCTTCATCTTGAACGTCTTCATCTTCGGGCTTCAGTTCAGGCTCAGGGTGCTTATGCGACCTTGTATGGAAGAAATCGGTCTCTTTCTCAACTTGAAACTTCAAGGTTTCTTCTTTCTGCTTCGAAACTTGTCGTTTCGGTGAAACATAGTCCGTATGTACGTTTTTGGACTTCTTAAGGTTAGCACCTCGTGATAAAATACGAAAGATATCCATGCTTTATGTATAAATTGATTTTGCTCAGACGTAAAATCTCATCGCATCGAAGAGAAACGAGGAATTAATAATTCGCACTTTGTCTTCATGCTTGTTTCCCAATTAGGAAGTCTACAAATTTTCCACCCAATGATTGAAAAATTTTTGGAACTTACCTTTTGTACAAACTAGAGACCATGGCCAACATGATACGACAATTAGTCGGTTTGAGGGCCGGCGTGCAGCGTCAAGCCGTCAGAAACATATACTTGCACAAGGGACCGAGAGTAGCAGGCCTTAAAAGAGATCCCGAAGAAGCATTCAGTACTCATACCGGGAGCAAGTACGAGGCCAGTCCTGAGAACTTAAAACACATCAAGGGATTCTTAGAAGAGAAGTACGCTATAAGTGAAGACCTTGCACTCCAAGTATTGACCCACAAGTCGTTCGGAAACGGTATAAAACCATACAACGAGAAGCTCAGTGCCTTGGGTGCCAAAATCACCAACCTTTTCTTTGCCAAGTACGTCGTAGAACAGGAAACTACCAATGAATTGCAGATCAACGGGAAGAACTTGGATGTTTTGGGAACACCAATAGCCAAGGAGTTAGCTGGACGCATGGCTTTGGGAATTTTTGCCAAAAACAGCAAGTTGAACACAACGATGTTCTGGAAATCATACAATCACGGCTTGGGATTTGAAACTAGTGGCGAGTTAAAGGTAAGTGCACAGATGATGTATGCGTTGATTGGTGCTGTGACCTTTACCCATGGCAAGAGTGTCGGTGAGCAATTTGTTAGAGAGAAATTGTTGGAAGCCACGCCTTCGCTTGAAGAAATCAGTGCTGCTATCGTGGAGAGACAGTAGCGTTTTAGCATTAATGTACATAGTATTTTTTGTTCTCTGGTGTCCAGAAAAAGTTTCTGGTTCCTGAGTCAAAGAAAAAGAAAACATAAATAAATGAATTCATCAATAAGATTAGATTGGTTTTTGGCTTCAAAACATTGTTTGTTTTTCAGCGGTTCTTCGTTGTTCTTCTCAGTTAATTATAATGTTCTTGTGTTGTAAGGTTGTCAGCATGGTTGCGAAATAAAGTAAACGCGAGAATGGCAACTGTACCTTCACAAGCCAAATATAAGTAAAATCATACAGATAAAAAACTGTTTTTAGTTATATTCTGTTTTCTAGTTATATCTGCAAAGCATCTTTTCTTTTTTGTTATCTTTCTTATAAATGAACACCTATTAATCAGATTTACATTAATCATTCAAAAGCCTTGTCGTAATTCAGGTTTTCAGGCGCTGTGGAGATTACGTCCCATATCTCTATCCCCCTAACCTGCACATGCACACGCACACCCTTATGTGACACAAAAACGCGTTCGACAATGCACCAAAAAAAATTCTGGTGATTTACCAGGGCGGCTAAACTCCCATTTCATAACACCGTTGATTTTGCTGCTTACCAGTATCCTAACCTTGATCCAGCGTGCCTACCTTATTCATACAGTCCAGCATGAGTGATTTGGTCCACCACTACAAGGTTTTGAAGCAGTTCCTAGATATTTCGGACGACGTGGGAGCTCGTAACAAATCAAACTCAAATCGTGCCGTCAGAGCTAGAGAAAAGCTTTTAAAACTATCAGGAGCTCAGTTTAAAGAACTTAGTACCGATGTCTATGATGAACTTAGAAGAAGAATTGATGAATCCAGGGGTGAGCCCGACTACTTGCTCCCAAAGTCTTCCTTCCATCCCAAGAGAAACCAGGCGAGACAGAAGTTATCTTCATTACCTCAAACCCGGTTCAAGGACTTGGTTTCTGACATCTCCTACGAAATTGAGAGAAGAAACCTCCATGTAGAACATGCATCAACCGCAGACAGCTCCATCAACGATAGCAAACACACATCCTCCGTCACAAACCACGCCTCTGCAAACCCATCCCCTTCAACAAACTACTTCCCGCAACCTGATATATCCCCAGTATCTTACCATGAACCAGAAGGTAACACTTCCAAGGACTCGGTCCCGCAACAAACGATCGGTATCCAGTCAAAAACTGTCGTTCCTACAAAAGCAAACAATCTTGCGTGGTCAAGCGATGAAGAAGAGGACGATACAACGGAACCCCAGTCGAAAGCTAACAATGTTTCAGCCAGCTTAGAACAGGAAAACTCCAAAAAGGATCTGATCATAGAAGAGTTGAAACTCTCCATGAACAATCTCGAACAAGAACACAACCTGTTACTTGAAAAGTATAAACTTCTTCAAGACGACTACGAATTTGCTATCTCACAAAATAAGTCACTCGGTCAAGAACTTGAACAGCTAAGCGAAGAAAAAGTTGAATGGCAAGAGTCTAAGGTGAATGTTGCTAGCATCGAAGAAATTGAATCTCTCAAGGCAGCTAATGCAACTTTGAGACTCGAAAACCAAGCATTGAAGAATAGCAATTCTTCTCAGTTAAGTCGTGATTTGAATGGATCAGTTTCAGGCCCTGGGTCAATTGTACCGGTTCCTGTATCGGTTCAAGGAACCCATTCTAGCATAAAGAAAGACATGGAAGCTTTCCTTCAAAAGTTGGACTCTTTTGAGCCACCAGAAAGGGGACCAAGTTATAACGAGTTGAAGAAAGAAATTACAAAATGGCAAACTAAATATGAGGAAGCTCGTTCCAATAAAATTGCCAGCAGCATTAATAAATCCGCTTTAGATGATAAGAACTTGAAATCATTCGTTGGACCTCAAGGCTTGATTTCGATCAAGTTGGTTGCTGATCTCCAGGCATTAATTGAGACTTTCACTATCGACTTGAATGCGGAGTCATTTGATTCCGATGTATTATTTGAAAAGATTTCCAAAATTTCCATCTGTGCTAACGAAATTGCTTCTCAAGGTGACCATCTGGTTTTGAACAGCAATGAACACTCTCTTTGTTTAAGAGAAGCCGTAAGCTATGCACTCACAGCAACTAGATACTATGCAGTTTATTCATCTATTCTTCCAAAGATTGTTCTTGAACGAGCAATTGGTGAAATAAGTTTTACCTTGTGTGACTTAGTCTCTGCCTCAAAATTAAATCACAACTCTGTCAACTCGAGAAATGTTCAGTCCCCTGTGGTTCCACCCAGTCCCGTGGTCAAGGAAGAATTCGGTGTGAGACCTTTAAGAATGGCCAATAAATTACGTGAAAATCAAGCTAACCCCTTTGTGGAAAACAAAAATTCAGTTGCAGGGAAACCTGGGGCTGAGTCATCAAAGTCAGTTGAGCCACTGTCAGCCACTGAACCATTGAATCCAGCTGAAGTGAATTCTAAAGACATTTCTGCTCCAACTGAACCTAAATCTGAAGGTCGGGCTCAAGGATTCTTACGGAACTTTTCACCATTCGGAAGAAAAAATATTGTCAACAATCCACCAGCCGCGGCCTCTACTTCATCATCATTGAAACAAAAGGATGTTCCACCAACGAACAATAGAGTTCACTTCGGTGATAACACTCAGGAGGAGGTAGAAATAATTCCTCATTCCAGAAGCGTTGCTACTCATGAAGTAGATGAAGATGACGAAGACAAGGAAGATGATGAGGAAGATGACGTTGGGCAAGAGTATAAGGAAGAAGAACAAAAGCATGAGGAAGTTATCAATAAGCCATTAATGGCCGTCGTTCCAGAACCTCATGCTGAGATTTCGGCATCTACTCACAAGAGACAAGACTCAACTAACTCTTACAAATCGATTGATTCTGATATCTTGGGTAGAACCGCATCTATACAATCAGTCGAAAGGGCGACACCAAAAGCATCTCCAAATGGTAAGGTCGGATCATTAGCTTCTAAATTCGAGCAATCGCCAGTGGAAAGCACGTCGCCAATACAGAATGGCGTCAAGCTTTCCCCAAGAAGTAAGGGCATAGCAAACCTTGCTAGCAAGTTCAATGAGTCAACTGACAATTTGGCCTCAGCGCAATCACAACCGAGGGGAACAACGACAGGCAAGAAAAGTATTTTTGATCGCGTCCGTCGTTTTGAAAGCCCTAATGGATCGGAAGAGGATTTTCCCAAGCTGACTCATAGCAATACTAGCTCCATTGGGACAGAAGTAGACAGTGAGACTGCTAATAATAGTGTTGTTCATAATTCAAAGACGTTGTCTGAGCCATTTGAAGCAGTTTCACAGGACAGAGAGGTTAATGGCCGTTCTGCTACTGGTGTAGTTGCGGGTGCTGGTGCTGTTATTGCCTCTGCTGTGGCTGCTACCGCGACCGAGACTGGCAAAGGTAAAGGCTTGTTCTCGAGTATACGTGAGCGGTTAAACAATGAGGAATCCGAACAAATTTCTGACGATAAGGGAGACACCAGTACTGAAAAGGTATTGAGTTCTACTGCAGAAACAACTCCTCTGGGAGAGCCGGAACCAGAAGAATTGCCATTGAAGTCCGGAGGCGGGCTTTTCCAGACCTTCAAGCAGAAGCTTGGTGTGGACCATGACGAATCTGATACTTCTAGTACGTTTGTTCAAGAGGAATCATCACATTCTGAGCACGCGACGATTGCAGGTTCCGAGCCACATGTGAAGATGGTTGAAGAGCAATCTCCTCAGATACTGAAGAAAGTGAACTATGTCGATACTAAGCCAGAACCTCAAGAAGAATCCGAAGAGGAATCTGAGGAGGAATCCGAGGAAGAGTCTGAGATTGAAGAAGAGACAGAGGCAAGACAAAGACAAGAATACAGAAAATCGATGGCGGCAGCGACATTCAATGTTGATTTGTTTGATATTGATGATCCAGATAACACAATTACGCAAGTGTTGCTCTATCTTGAGCACCAAACTGTGCAAGTGATATCGACGATTCAGTCTTTGTTGTCGGCAATCAAGAAGCCTAACGCTACACGTGGTGATTTGAGAGAGAACTCGAAGGCGATTACCGAAGTTATTTCACAAATGACGGAAGCTACAAATACTTCGATGAACCAGACACGGAATGCACAATTGAAGGAGCATGGAAGTTGGGTGGTGCGGAGTTTGGAAGATTGTAACCATCGGATGAATATACTTTGCAAGCCTAATTCGGACAAGAGCGATCTGGATTTTGCAGATAAGAATTTCAAGCAGAGATTAGCGGGAATCTCATTTGATATTGCCAAGTGTACCAAGGAATTGGTGAAGACGGTGGAAGAGGCCAGTCTTAAGGAGGACATTGCGCAATTGGATGCACGTCTTGTGCATGCCGAAGACTTGACATAAACCAATGTTTTATTTTGTATTGTATAAAAATCGTTATCTAATAAATTTGGATAAAAACTGTTGATTTGAGTCGGACTTTAGGGTATCTGTAGTGAAATTATCGTCGACCTTTTCGTTCTTTTGTTTCTTTTTATTTTCGTTAAAGGCTGATGACCGCCAACTACGTTTTGCGGAAGATAGTTCAGAACCTCCAGGCGGTGCCACGATTGGATTTGCAGTGAGGGCTTTTTGAGTTTTAAGCTCGTGACGCTCGCGCTTGATTTTGTTGAGTTCTGCAAGGAGCTGTGCGGAGTCGGAGTCCGAATCCGACTCTAAGTCGGATCCAGCATGTTCCCCACTCATAGTTGGGTTAAGCTTTTCATTTCGTAATTGGTTAAGCTCATCCAATAGCAATTGTTCATCTTCGGATTCCGATGCTGATTCTTGAGAAGCGGAAAGTTGGTCTCCGAATTTAGAGGTGTTTTTCAATTCGGCGAGGGCGCGGGAGGCAGTACCAGCATCGATGCGAGTGTCGTTTCTGTATTTAAGCTGTGTCTGTTGGGGCAAGGCACGTGAGTGAGATATCGAGCCAGCGATAGCGTTAGACTTGCCTGTTTTGGCCTCGAGGGTTGGCCGGTGGTTGGTGGTCATTGTTGAAATTCGGTTAGATAATGTTTGGTTCCGATGACTAACGTGACTGTGACTCGGCCACAAAAATAAATGTCATTTTTTCAACTGAGCGAGATCTCCCTAAACCAGGAAAATATTGCAGGATCGCCACTAATTTAGAGAATGTTAGCCAAAATCTTACCCCTGCGGCTGAATCGTTCCCCCATGACTAGCCAAATAAATTTGTATTTCAAACAGAAAACCAACAACAAATTTGTAGCTGTCACCACCACTCCAATTTCTTTTTTTTATTATCTTTTGTTGCATTAATAAGCCTGTTTACAACCCCCGATGTTGTCGCCAGTACTACTGCACGTTCCTCAGGCATAAGAATTGTGGAGAAAGTTTCCCCAAAAATTCTAATTAAAGTAAAATGAGAAAAATATCAAGAAATTTACGTAAAAAAAATAATCGGTGCAATTCGGTGGGGTCAGGTATCTCGGACGGGACCGTTGCCGGAAGCGGCACTCAATCCCCACTGGCTTCTCCAGCAAGTTTTCTCCACCTTCAATCAAGTTTTTAATCATTGTTTTTAACGACTCTCCAAAGTAATAACTTGAGAAAGATCCTTGTTGCCGAGTGTGTACTGGATGTTTGTGTTTCCTGCGTTCGACTCGAATTACAAGACCCGTAAGCGCACCTTTAAATGCTGCTACTATTGCCGTATGAAGCGCATCAAGTGCGATATCTCATCGGTCGATTACGAACGGGAAGGGTGTGGCACTTGCCGCCGTCACAACGTCGAATGTAGCCTAAAGAATGCAAAGGACGGCCTGGATCAACCTCAACAATCACCCCAGCAGCAGCAGCCACCCCAGGTCCGACTACAACGACAACAACAACTGCCGCAACTTCAACCACCTCAGCGACAACCACTACCACCTCCACCACCTCCACCACTACCATTACCACCACAATCAGTTACCCTCGACCTGATCGATCGACACTTACCGCCTTCTCATAACGATCCCTCCGACGATCTGGAAGAAGAAGAACCACTTTTCATTGCATCGCAGCTGCGAATCACGCCACTGCTCCTTGAATCCAAGTACAACTTCAATATTCTGGGCCAGGACCTGGACTCGTCGTACCAACTCCTTTTCCACGGCCACCCCGAAGCCATCATTGCCAATGCCTCGGAAGACAAGAGTATCTGGCACGAATCGGGTGTGTACATCAAGCAAAAGACCGAGAACAACGACTCGTCATACAAAATCCGCCATTTTGGCAAAGCAGGCACGGAAAAACAGTGGGAGATCCGCAACCCTACCGTGTACAAGTTCCTTGTATCCATCTATGCATTTACTCTCTCGAGCCCGCAGTATCCCTTTGATCCGTTCGACGTTAAACAGTTGATGGAGCTCTATTTCTACAAAATAAACTCCATTTTCCCCATCGTTCACGAGAAACGATTCTGGGACGATTACCACAACAACAAGGCACAAAATATCTTGGTCTACTCCATTGTCCTTGCCATTCTGCGAGATCGCATGGCCCAGCCCATCTTGAAACGTGTTTTCTCCAAGGGAAAACCAAATGGAGATCTGTCAGAACTTCTGCAACTGGAGTTTGAGGAAGAGTTGGTCCGGTTTATTACGGAACTTGAGTACAAGATCCGTCAGATTATGCTTATTTTACCTCAGTTGGGCGATGACGATAAATTCTCACGACTCGTGGTACTGCTTTTGCTTTCGCTCAATTTTAGCTTCGATAAGTTGGGTAGCGAGAATAGTTCTCTCGATATTTCTGCCGCTATTAACCTCTCAAACACATTGGGGATCCACATGAAACGCTTTGGTGATACCCAACCGGAAAAGGCAGAGTATACCACAACACTTTGGTGGATCTGCTATATTTTTGATCGATTCAATGGGTTAGTGAATCAACGGGCTATTTTTATAAAGCAGGAAGATTTCAATGTCGATTTGCCGTACCACAACATCACGTTGTTAAAACTTGTGCAATTGGCTCGATCATTGGAAAATATGTTTATTCTGATATACCAACCTTTCCACAACGCCAAGACCTTGGGACGTTCAACGGCGGAGACGACTATTCGGTATCGTCTGTTTGATTTTGACGAGTTCACACGGATCGAGTTCAATCTTTGTGAAAAGGAGCGGGCAAGCAAGCGTCGAGTATACGAGTCGTCAATGTACTCAACTAACGAGTATGTTTCCAACACGATCCATTTTTTTTCACGGATTGTTAATAATGCCGTGGTTCTTGGGGTGCAAAAGGCCAAGTTCGATGACCAGGTGATCCCAAAACACATTCCAGAAGCTACATCGCTCAAGTCAGCCGAAAATATCTTGTGGTACATTCGAGAAATGAAACAGGATTACGTTATGAATATCCCGTTTATTCCATGGTGTGTACTGCTTGCGATGGCTGTGTCGCTCAAGGAACGCACACGGTACTACTTTCATCCGTCTACAATGGAGTGTCGTGACGAAAAAGAACAGCCCTTGTTTAAGCTCGAGGACTACTTGAACGAGTTGAAAAAGTTCAGTCTGACTTGGTGGCTCTTTGATGAAATCTGCCGACTCACTCTGGACTTCCTTGACAAGTTATCGGGACGGCCACCAATTGCTAAGAGGCGGCGAGCCTCTTCCAAGAAGCAGAAACGCAAGTCGTCACAAACTTTTATTGGCAATGGTGGTGTTGCAGAATGGATGACACCACAGAGCGGCTCGCTGCAGCAGCAAACCCCAATCTCACACGAGGAATCGATCCCATCCATCCAGAACATGTTACTCTCACAGGCTCTGGGTACCGGCATCGCCGGCTTTGAATCGCTTGCAAATACCAACACCAATTCGGTTCTGTCGCTGAAAACATCTACATCTTCCGAGGGAGTCTCTGGCCCCAGTTCGATCATGGACGATACTGAATACTACCAGTATTTTGATTCCATGCTGATGGATCTTTTCTGCAACGATTTCTTTAAAGAAGTGCCCAACATGATCAACATGATGAACTGAACAAATGTTTTGTTTGACGATTTTACGATTAGTAGTGTAGAGCACTACCACAAGTCCTGTCAATCTATAGCACTGACAATCTATTGATACACCTTTATAGCTGGAGAAAAGAAAACTCACTCACTCACGTATAGAAAACATTAAACTACTCGTCATCTTCGATTTCGTCTTCCCAGCCCTCTTCGTCAACACGTTCTGGCATCAACTCACTCATCACCGGTCCACCGGCTTCCTGGACCAACGCTTGGACCTGCTCAATCAATTCTTGATCGGCCTCCACCACATCGCTGTTGATGACTTTGTATGCCAGTGTCAAGGCACTGCGGGCTTCTGTCACAAGTTCCTTAACTTTGGCGTCGCTCGAAGCCTTTAATTCGGCAATTTCGATATCTCTATAGTCTCTGGAGGTATTAGCATTGGCCCCCACCAACCGCTTGGCCACCAACAAATGGGCCAACGCTTCGTAGTAGTACGGTTCCAAGATGTTTTCGTTGATATCTTGAACATTCGACGAAATTCCCACCGCCTCATCGTAAAGCTCGAGCTCGATAGCATACCGTGCCAATGTGAGCAACGGCTGGATCAACTCAACGTACTCTAATCCAACTTCAAACGAGTCACGTTCGTCGTCTTCCGCCGCTCCGTTCTGTAACTGGTTGGCTGACTCTTCGAGCCGGGTCTTTTTCTCCTGGAATAGTCTCCAACTCTCCAAGAGCGATTTGGTGGCTTCATCGTTTCTCTGCTGTGATATCCTGATCGAAGAGAGAAGTGACAATGCTTCAGGGTTGGCAGAATCCAACTGCAACGAGTACTCAATCAATTCGTCACACTGGCTTTCGGCCTCGGGTTCCATGCACAAATCGGTCATCCAGATCTCGATCTTGGCAAAAATACCTTGATTAAGCTTCTTGACAAGGTATTTCTTCAACAGAGGCGCCGTTTTGTACACCTTGACCAATTCGGCAAGTTGCAAATCATCGTCTTGGTTGGAATCAACAAGTTCCACTTGTCTCTGGAGGCGCTGGAGACCAATATCCAAGGATTGGAGACCGTCACGGCCACCAATTAACTGTCCCAAATAAAAGAACTTTTCGCTGCCGTGTTCGGCGGTCGGATCCTGTTGGCACGCCCGCACCAATACATCGTACGCCTGCTCGACGTCATTGGTTTCAAGAAGGGTTTCGCCGTAAAGCTGAAGAAACTTGACGTCATCCTGATGAGTTTCAATCTCGGACTGAAGAAGCTTGAGTGCTTCTTCTGCCTGCGACGACTGCAACAACGCTCTGGCGTTTGCAAGCAACGACATGATTGATTAAATTTAATTTAAATCTCATCGCATCTGAAAAATTCACTTCACTTTCAATTACAGAAATGAGCATCGAGACGGAGTACCAAATTCTCCATCTTCTCTACTACCGCAGTTGCAACCAGCACCACCAGCAGGTCTGGTGGAAGCTGTTGGACATGCTTCATCGCCATCTTCGCAAATACATCCGTCTCGAAACGCAGCTGCTGGCTCGGCTGTCCCAGAAACGAGCACAATTGGCCCGCTACATGTTGCACCGAATAATCCCGCGTGCTTACTACGAATTCAATGGTATTATTGCTTTGGGACAGTTCATCAACTTGGGATTCACGTTGCTAGGAAACTTAAGCAGAATATACCTGTTGTTGCTTGAAACCATGCCGCATATCAAGTCCGAGGTGACACAGGTTATACAAACAGACGATCTCGACCTTGGAGAAATCATCTCCGATACGTTGGAAGTAACCGCTACTGCTACTGCTACTGCTACTGCTACTGCTACTGCTACTGCTACTGCTACTGCTATCGCTAAACCTTCTGTAGATTCTCCATCGATTGACGAAATCTTTGGCAAGAAAAAAAAGAAGAAATCAAAAAAGAATAAACGGTCAGATATCGACGATATCTTTGGCTGAAATCCAATTGTATATTTAATAACTATCATGAAATATAATCCAATCCTTTACCCCTAAAATAAATCCATATCAAATCAAAACAAAACAAAACAAAAAAACTGATCAAATCCAAATGTAGCTCAATTATACACGGCCTGGTTGTACCCTGAGTTCTGGTCAACGTAATACGGCTTTTGGTAGTACGTGGCCGGTTCAGTATAGCTGAAACTCAACTGGTCCGTATCTAAGCAATAATCATCGTCATAATCCTCTAATTCATACCTTTTGTGGACGATTGCAGGTGGAGTGCTGGTCGTCGTGGAATATTGTAACGGCGACCTCGTCATTCTTTGTGGCATGCCTCCACCAGAGAGAACCGACGATGGTGATGCGTATTCATGTAAGCCTGGATGATGCTGGCCAGGTGTCCCCAACCCCGAAGCTGGACTGTCCATGTACGAGGGCGAATCCTTGCCCAATGCCAAATTGAGATTGGATAAGGTAGCACCATTTTCTTCAAACTGCTTCAATTGTTCTTTGTTTAACTTCTTCTTAAGTCTGTTCTTGATCCGCGACTTACCCTTGAAGCCCGGCGGCAAGTATCTAC
Source organism: Teunomyces lycoperdinae (assembly GCA_030574955.1). Classification (NCBI taxonomy): domain Eukaryota; kingdom Fungi; phylum Ascomycota; class Pichiomycetes; order Serinales; family Debaryomycetaceae; genus Teunomyces; species Teunomyces lycoperdinae. The sequence goes on from JAJMFY010000031.1 coordinate 115,385, forward strand.
ATTCGGCTCCTTCAACGTGTATCTCACACCAAATCTCGGCATTTGGAAAATGTTCACCACACATGGAACACATTCCCGGAGAGTTGGTTCTGTCTTTGGTCTTCGTTCCCAGTGGATACTTGAAATGTCTCGATTTCAAGTGTGTTTTGTACGTATCTCTTCTGGAAAACCCCCCAGTAGGATGACATTTATGTGTGAGGTTGTTTTCGTCAATGTAAATGCTGTACTTGTGGAATGGACACGAGTATGCTTTCTTGGTTGCGTGCTTCTTTAAGTGACGGGTGAGATAACCGCGGATTCTGAACACGGCATCACAATGTGGACACTGATGTTTCTCGCTGTCTCCACCAATTTCTTCGGAAGACGACAAGGGAGATGGAGTCTTCTTTTCCAGGTCTTGAGGGGTGTAGGGAGATAAATGGTTGGTTAAGGGAGATTCCATTTCTTTTTTCTTCTTGGCTGACAATATGGATTCATTGTTTGAGGAAGAGTTGGACACGGTGGGAGATAAGTTTATATCATCTTCGTCCTCCGTTTTTGACTCGGGTTCTGGAGGTGGAGGACGTTTGTAGTTCATTTTAAACACATCTAGTTCGCTGCCTGGGGCGATTTCGTCGGTGAATGCCCATTCAATTTCACCTTTTTCGTTTTTGAATGGAAGTAATCTCGTGGTTAAGCCTGTAGAACATTGTTGTGGCGTGGATACTCCAGCTGCTCTAGAGGGCTCTGAGTGAATAACGGGTTGGATTGAGGTGTTGCTTATTAATGGAAAGAGGGTGCTGTTATTGTTTGTGATTGTGGTGGAGCTGGGTTTCTTGGGCTGGTTCCACTCTGAGTCCAGGGGCAAAGTGAGGAATTCCGAGCCAACAATAAGCGACACGAAGTAGTCGTAGATGAGGTGGAGAGTCTGTATAGTGAGTGTAAAGATGGTCAAATTAACGACGGCCCAGATTCCATGGGCCTTGTCAGGAACTGGAATGGACGAAGACGCTGTCGTGGTTGACTTATCTTTGTTGCCCATGTCGAGTAATGTGTAGTGAGGAAGTTCTTCTTTATACTGTTTCCACGTTCTGTGTCCAAGTGTGGATCTGTGCTTGTGCTGTTCTGTTTTTGTTTTTTACAACAAAATTTAAATAAAAAAGAATGAGTGAATGTGTGTGATGTGTTCTTTGCTATTTACTGTCTGTGGTCTTAAAGTGGGATGGTCACCTTCTGAGTTTTGTCAAATCCCGTTCTTTTTTTTTGTTGGTACTCTGCACGACCCCGGAGGTTTTTCTTACTTTTATTTTTGTTGTTTTTTTTTCTTTTTCCTCTTTTTTTTCCATTAGTCGATTTGAGCTCTTTGTTGGGATCAACATAAACCAATAAAACAGGAATAAATTCAATTTCTGCATATGCAGGAACGAAATTCTGGCCCTTTCTTAGTAGCGTTTATTTTATGTGAGAAAAGTGATACATCCATTCTTGGCACCTTGACGTCTACATCCTGTGAATGATTTGGTTTAGTAATAAAGTAATTAACAAAAAAAATAACTACGTTTATCTGCTAACACCAAAAAGCGTGACCTACGGGTATTTTTGGCTTTCTGACTCTCTCCTCAATCTCTATCTGTCTGACTTTTTTTTCTTGGGTTTTCTTTTTTATTTTTTTTGGCAGTGCACACCATACGATAAGCCACGCCCCAAGACACCAGGCTCATATCCCGACGCATCAAAAATTGTGAGCCCCGGAGACTAAGAGATCGTGGAGCAGAGGTACGACCATTTCGCTCGCGAGCACTTTGAGCAAGTCTTCGGTTCTGTACGTTTCTATTTCTCCTAGCGAATCAATTTCGTTGCTATGCTTATGACTGTAGTTGTTACTGTGGTTGTGTCTCTGCCCAGATTTCTTTCGCTTGTTTAATTTGTGGCTATTGTTGCCTCCTAAAGTGGCAAAGAATCGAGGCGACGAGATGCGGGGCACCAGTGGAACCGCACCAGCATCTTCTGATAACAACGAGTTTATATTCAATTTCTGGCGGTTGAGCTCAATCAGGTTCAGCTGTGTCCGACCAACTTCTTGTTCTTCCTCTTCTTGTTCTTCCTCTTCCTCTTCTTCTTCTTCTTCTTCTTCTTCTTCTTCTTCTTCTTCTTCTTCTTCTTCTTCTTCTTCTTCTTCATCTTCTTCTTCATCTTCATATCCTGCCTCTTCTTCCTGTCCTCCAGATTCTCCACCGCGAAGTTTGCCCCAAATCCATTGTACACTTGCTATTCCTTGTTTTATGAACCACCATTTGGCGCCTAGCTTGACTATCTCATCGCTGTATCCAATCCAGAGCGTATCGATTCTTTCACGAATTGGTTCTGGGACGAAAACCGATTCGTTAACCACCATAAGACGGTACTTCATAGTAATATTGCAACATACAGAAAAGCAACTTGCAACCACTGGAGTATTGAACAAGAGCCTATGACCTGAATTGCGTGTGGCTCGATGGTAAAATTCCAATACGTTGGAGACGGCTTGTATCGAAAGCTCGTTGATTTCGTTCTCAGTATTCTGTTTCTTTGCCCGGAACGCAGCAATAACCAACATAAACATGCTCTTGATCAACCGGCTCACAAAAAAGATGGTCTGATTCACATAGTCTTCTCGGGAGACGGGTGGTAAATGAGGTTTCAGTGGCTGCAAAATCTCCAGGTATCCAAAAACTGTTGCAAGTACCGACTCGTCCTTGCAAAGAGCAAGTTCAGAAATCACAAACTCTTCGGGCATAGTAAAGCTCGTTTTGGTATTTGGCTGATAAAATGCTTCCATCAAGTTCTGAAGCTTGGTAGCTAAATCTACCAACTTCATAAGATGGGCGTTATGATGCGGTCGTTCGATATCAAAATCAATTTGTTTGATAAACATTGCCTTGGAATTAATTGCTCCATTGAATCGATCAAACACAAATAACGTCCACCACAAGTTCTTGAGATGGTTTGATTTTTTGGCAAACCCTTCCAGAATCAACTTCTGGTGGTTTATGTTCATATGAATAAATAATGCAAGTCCATAATTAATACAGTTTGTCAAGTCGTGCGAGCTCTGCTCGTTGCCAAATTGGTTGAAATTAAAGTGAAGATGGAGTAACATCTGGCACTTGAGTCGCAGCAACTTAGCATCATCGCCGAGTTCCGGTAGTACCAACATGATCTGTCGTATTTTTGATTCCAAATTCACCATGTACTCCACTATTTTATCGACCAACTCTGGACCCGATAAATTAAGTAGTCTGCCATATACTGGTTCCGCAAGTTCGTCACGGGAGATCACCAAGATCATTGCAAAGAGAACGATGGATGGGATTCCATTGGATACACTGGTGTTGCTCTCGCCAAACACTCTCCAGAACTCTTCTTCGTCCACTATAGGGAAAATGGAGTTGATTTTATAGAAGAATATTTCAAGTAATTCCACGAGCCCTTGTTTATCGATTATGACACCAATACTTGGTGAAGAAAGCTTGAATGCATCGATGGAAAGTAAGTACTGGTAATTGTACGGGTTCTTTAGGCTCGAGAGCTGGCGTCGGTAACCTCTTGGATCTTCTTGGCAATATAAACCGATGCCTTTGTCATGGTTTATTTCTTCGCGGGTGGGAATCTTGGTAAAGTTGAACTTGGGACGAGTCCACGAGATATTGAAGTCAAAGTGTTCTTTGAGGTAAAGCGGGGTGATTTCGGTCATTTGGGTGGGAGATAACAAGGGTGGTGGCGAGAACTGGATCTGAGTAAAGACTGGTGGCGAGCTTTCACGCTGGATTTGTGGCTGGAACCGTTGATGTGGATGGTGGATCACGTAAGGCCGATGAGAAAATATTGGAGCTGCTTGTTGAGGCATGGAAGCCACTGGTGAGGGGTGAAAAGGAGGATTGCTGATTATAGGTGGTGCCAGTATCGCAAACTGCGAAAGATAGGGCTGATGCTGATGCTGATGCTGATGCTGATGCTGATGCTGTTGCTGTTGCTGTTGTTGCTGTTGCTGTTGTTGTTGCTGTTGTTGTTGCTGTTGTTGTTGCTGTTGCTGTTGCTGTTGCTGTTGCTGTTGCTGTTGCTGTTGCTGTTGCT
>JAJMFY010000032.1:0-119022 GCA_030574955.1 Teunomyces lycoperdinae
GACTCTTAAAGCAATGAGTTTTCCCGTGGGTTTGGACCCTTATACTTCGAGACAACACTTGTTACACCATGCATACTCTCCGTTGGTTTCTGTGCAAGCCAGTCGGAACACTGACGACTTGTTCCAGGGAATAGTCGGTAACAATGACGTTTCAATGCTCCAGATCTTGAAGCCATACGGAAATAACGCCAAGTACACCGTCCCTAACCAAGCATACAAGATCACCAACACACAGCTCATCACAAAGACATACCCCAGTTTTCCAGTACGATTTGAACCATCATTGCCTGAACTCCTTTCGGTCGCAGGAGCAAGAAAGAGCTCCGATTCCTCCGACCAATTGGACCAATTGTTCAGCATATCGTCCCTAGAACTCTTGTTGGCACACTTTGCGTCTGATGGCGTTGATCCCAAGGACTTGTACCTGAACTTTTTTGACAAAATCATCACCTCAAACACCATTGTTCCATTCGAAACTTTCAACCACCCTGTTTCCCAGATTTTTATCATCAACTATGAATCTGACACGTTAGAAATCTTGAGAAAGATGATTGTTGACTTTCGAAATTACAGTTTTCCCAAATATTTCCAGATCGATGACTTATTGATCCATGTCTTTGTTATGTATGACCCCAACTACACCCCCAATAACGATATTCTTGCATTTCAAAATAGCATAAAGTCCGCTCTTAATGTCCAATCCTCCTTGCTTCCAGTATCCCACAACGAGAAAGATGAAACAGTCAGTCTCTCCCTTATTGAATCATCTACCATAGAAGAAGACTTGCAACGAATTTCACTCCAAAACTATTCATACACCGTCCTGGTACCCTCGACTATCGATGCAATCCTCCGCCAGAAGCTCTACGAATACACCAACCGATTTCTTATACCGCACATGCAACTGAAGATCAGAACCTGGGACGATTTGATGTTGCAGCCCAAGAAATCGATCACCGGCCGGTTCTTTTCGGCATCAAAGAAGTTTTTTAACAACAGTGAACCATCTCACCAAGCGTCAGGTTCTACATTTAATACATCAGGAAACTACTACTACAAGTCATCACCCGAACAAACCATTCGTAAGCTTGCCGACTGGTCACTTATACTCAAGGACTTCAAGTACGCTTATTCAACTTACGATCTCATCAAGAAAGACTATACCAACGACAGGGCGTGGGTTTACGTGGCATCGACCCAGGAAATGTGTATTGTGTCATTACTTTTGGCACAGACCCAGCAGGCAGGCTCTGCTTCTTCGCCAGATATGAACACGTTGCGCAAGATCAAGTACGATATCGTTGAACCCTTTCTCGATAGTCTTACCTATACGTTCAAATCACGACTCAACCTCAAGACATATTCTCTCAAGGCTTCCATTGTTATCGTCGAGCTATTGCTATGCATGTCTGTGGCCTTCACGATTCCATGGTGGTGGTATGACTTGGTTGAAAGGTATCTATTAAAATCTATGAATGAAATTGAGACTCATTTGCAGATCAAGTCTCAGGTAACCCGAGCCATTTTATATGAACGCTTAGGATATAGCTGTGGTAAGTGTGTCTACTTGAACGCCGAAACGCGCCAGCAACTCGGTTTTCAAGGATGGAAGCGCTCGAGTGAATCTCAAGATGAAGTCGAGGAAGGCTTCTATTCAAATCCTCATAAACTTGTACCATCGCCCAATCTAGAAATCTTGGGGTTTGTCCGATTCAGAAAGTCGGCGATGTGGTATATCTTATCAATGAAGGAATGGGAATCCTTGAAAAACAAAGATAATATTCATTATTTGTTGAAGAATATCGAACCGGTGTATGATATGAGTAATGCTGGCAACCATTGGTATGGTCGCGACGATTTATTGCTTGGATCCATCAACAAGTGTTTGGTATAATACTATTAATCCAATTCGCGAAGAGCTAATTTTCTTCGTTTGTCCATGCTATGGTTGATTCCTGGGTTATTGCTTTTGGTAAACCAGTTCCATATGGATCCAATATGCGATACGGTTGCTGCACCTCTCAAAGAAGAAATACCAAAGAAGTTTGTTTGAAGGGTATTTATATCTTCGAATGTATCATAGTCTTCATAGTCAGTAAAGTCGTGTCGATTTAATAGTTTGTAGTTGGCGAGCGAATTGAACACGATACCAGTAACAATCTTCACCACTAGTGAAATAGGGTTTGGGAAAAAGGTGTAAAGAGAAAATTGTTCTGAACGGTCGCCCTTCAATGGTGAGTTGTCGACGATGGAAGGACTGGTGGTTGGGTGTAACAGGACATTGATATGATCGTGGAGCAGTTTTTTTGACTTTTCAAGGGCAAATGGAAGAAGGTATGATTGTCTATCGTTGGTTCCTGACTTGTGGAAGCGGAGATAAGTCCAACTGATAATGAAGCCAATGATACTGAGGAGGTATGTGATGTAAAATTCTTCGCTGATGAGTTGTAGGACGAATATGGCAATGAAGGAGAGGAACGGGATATGTGCCACCTTGATCCTGATACTGTTCTTGAAGAGCAAAAAGTAGTGGTTGGAAATTCTTTGTTTGATGGCTACCAAAAGAGCCATATCGATCGCCATTGCTGTGAGTATTACCGGAGGCACAGCTGGTTCCAGTAAGATCCAGCTCTTTATTGTATAAAACAAGTAGAGCCAGCTGTTAGTGGCAATTCCCACGGTCAACACAAACTTGGAAAACTCGCGGGTACCCCACATTGTTTCCAAGTATTTGCCCAAGTAAAAGAACAAGGTGGTACTAATAGTGAAGCCCACAAAGTTTTCTTCGACAAACGCGCTTGTGACAAGCACCCATGGCCTCAGAATGACTGGAGAACGCGATGGAATGAATGTAAGCAACGGCACGAACAATTCGTGGGGGTGAGGGATCTCGCCTGTTTCTTCGGTGATGGAATTGACCTCGCTGGCAGTCTTTTTGGACGACGACACCACAAGCACAAAGTATGTGTAGTACTTGAGTACAAAGTTAAGCAACGACACCGAAACGAGCACCACCACAAAGATACTGGTGGCCTTGGGTACCTTCATGGCTGGCAAAAGAGAGTGATGAATATGGTTTGGTGTTCGGTGCAAGTTTGGTGTTTGGTGCGAGTTTGAAAAAAACAAAAAAAAAAGACAATGCATTTCCTAGAACCCCACGTATAGATAACATGTTTCGAGTAGCAGCGCGTCGTTATTCGAGTTTTCGGCCACGGGAAGCGGTCAAGACACCGGTTTTCAAATCTATATTTCTTACATTTGTTTTTGGAACGGTTGTGGTTGACTTGATGAAGAATAAGCGTGAGCTCGAGTCACTCAATAAAACATATGAAACCAAGTTTCTGATTCTCCGAGAACTTATTGACAAACTTGAACGGGGAGAAAGTGTTGATCTACAACGTGAGCTCCAGATCGCCAACACGCTAACGAAATATAAGTACAATACAGTGACGGATATAGACTTTGATGACCAGTTGGAACAATTGTTCCGGGAAATAGAGTCAGATGGAAAACCTCAAGTAAAAGAAAAGTTATTACAGGAAGAATCATTACAAGATAAACCACAGCAACCACAACCACAACCACAACCACAACTGCAATATTCAATTTCAACTAGCAAGTTTTTATAATACACATTAATTAGAATAAACTGATCTTGGTCAAGCTTCTGCGATGACTGTCGCCGCTTTCCTGGACCTTTCCGTCCAACACCAACCGTTTGATCACAGCATTGACTTCCTGTAGCTCGACACGTACACTCGAACGTTCATTCAACTTCACCAACAAGTCGTTGACCCGAATAATGTTGTTGTTTTCCTCGATAATCTTGATAACTTCGTGCGCCAAATCTTCCTGGATCCGTCTCTGTGCCGAGGTGGTACCCGTTTGCACCATGTCCATATCAATACGGCCGGTAATGGGGTCGGTGGCATACTCCTTGATGGCTGATTTGATAAGTCTCACGGCTTCCTTGACGTCAATAAGCTCGACTCTTTCCGAAAGTCTCATCTTCGCATGAGCCTCTGAAAGTCTAATCATCGACTCAAGCTGTCTCGTGGTAGCAGTGATTCGTTTCTCCAGCAGTCTGGCATCGTCACCCAACTTACGCATGTCAACATAACTCTTTACCAACTCTTGTTTTTCCTCTTCTGTCATCACCGGATTAAAGTTCTCTTTGGCATACTGGATGTACGACGTCAAGAACTCCGCAGGAAGTACATAGTTCAGAGATACGGTTTCAGGAGCATCTTCCAAGTACATGTTGGTCAAGTGACGGGCCAACTGACGATCAATCTTTTCATCCACTTTATCCAAAATCAAGTAAACTAAGTCGAATCTCGAAAGTAATGGCGGTGGAAGGTCGATATTGGCAGTGACAGGAAGATTTGGATCGTATCTCGAGTTAATAGGGTTTGCAGAGGCTAAGATTGAGGTACGGGCATTAAGAGTGGTGATGATTCCGGCCTTGGCGATGGAAATCGTTTGCTGTTCCATAACTTCGTGCAAAACCGACCGGGTAGCATCACTCATCTTATCAAACTCATCAATACAACACACACCACCGTCAGAAAGAACTAATGCCCCGGATTCAAGCACCAACTGTTTCGTATCAATATCACGAGTAATATACGCCGTTAAACCCACGGCAGAAGATCCTTTACCAGAAGTGTAGACACCACGAGGTGCTATTTTGTGAACATACTGTAATATCTGCGACTTCGAGGTCGAAGGATCACCGCACAACAAGATATTGATGTCACCACGGTACCGTCCACCTTTGACAAAGGTTTTGTTGGTTCCACCAAATAACTGAAGCAATATACCCTTTTTGACATCGTCCATCTCATAAATCGAGGGCGCAAGTGACCGTGCCAACACTTCGTACAAGTCGTCACGTTCGGCAACTTCGTGGATCTTGGCGATTTCATCACTGGAAAGCTTTCTCACCTGTTCAGTTTCTTGGTTATTGATATCGGTTTCGAGAGTCGAAGTATCGGCGCCCAACTTTTTCTTGTCGATCTTGCGGACATGTACCACGTCCAAGTACGTCTTGTACAAACTCTTGAGAGCTCTTTGACGAGAGTTGGCTCTAACTGGTAACGATCTAAAGATCCCACATACCTCTACTCGGTCACCAGGACGGCAGCAGTCGACAAGCTCATCGTAAACACACAAATTGATCGAATGTGGAGTCTGTCCATCAGGAACCAAATCTGGAGTCTCTTGAAGTTTTATTACTTGTTTATCAGCAAAAGAAGACCGATTGTGTACCAACATCATTGAGTTGGTCTGACCACAGACCTCTCTTGGACATTTAGTTGGTTCAGAAATTACACCACGGTCAATCTCGACTGCAACCGTATGGCCACAAGCATTACACTTGAAAAATGCCACCTTCATGTCTGGAATAATACTAGTGGATCTTAATGTTAAACCCTTGACACTCACCAACTTATCAATATCATTAGGGTTCAATTCACGCATACCACGGGGCACCAAGTTGATATTGTAGGGACGAACCGTGTAGATATTGGTCTCGATATCATCGACATTAACTGGCTGGTTGGAGAATTCGTTATTGTCGGTAGCAATCTGAATCATACAGTCTTTAATGGTCTGATCCATGATTGGAATAACTTCTTGTGGGTAGTTGAGAAGCTGGTGATAAAGCTTACGGGTTGGTGGATAAGACAACAAGTTTTTGGCGTCCAAATTAAGGTTGGTAATTCCCAATTCACGTATACTGGTTAACTGGTCAACGTAGTACAATTGGTTATCTTCTGGTTCGACATCGCGTTCATCCATCAACTTACGGTATTTGTACTTGAACAACATCAAAAAGTCTCTGAACGCGTTCGAGCAGTCCTGAATCGAAACATTGGTACCCCAAATCACTCTTACTGGTTCAGTATCTACCGGATCGGTGTTGAGGGCTGAGGAAGATGAGAATCCAGGACGATCGGTAGGGGTAGCTTCGGTGAAGATTCTACGACGCATTGGCGACGAAGTGGCATCGTGCAAATCGTTTCTGTGTGGTCTTCTGACAATTCTATCAACATCACTGGTAAGTCTTGGCCTATCGGACGAGTGGTGGACCGATGACGTGTAGTGAAGGGGCAGTGACACGTTCCTGATCTCTGACCCCGGGTTCGACGAAGTAGCGAAGAAGAGAGGCGAGGAGGGCACGCCCGGCGTGTTCTGTGTCTGCGATTGAGACCGAGACTCCGATTCTCGAGGCACGGACCTCTGGGGGTTACTGTGAGGGTTACTTGTTGGTGGAGGAGACGACATTGGGAGATGTGGATAAACGAAATTGGAAAAAGGTATGGAAAGATTTTGATGGAAGCGACAGACGCGTGTAATTTACCAGAAACGGTAGAGAGAGAGAGAAAAAAATGTGCCTAAGACATTATATAAGCATATTGCTTTATTAATCTATTATATAATCCGGCTTGTAAATTTTCAATTTTGTTGCGGACCGGGGGTTTCCTCTCGTTCTACTCAAGATTCTTGATGCGCTACCATACCGTACGTTGTGTATAAAAGAGGTGAAGTCGCGGCCCAAAACAAAAAAATAAAAGAAAAGTCGCATGGATATTAGTTTTCTCCATAACGCCGATTTATCCTGCATTTAGTGTAGCACAGCCCGACGGCGTCCAAGCAAAAGGGAAAATGCCCAAAAAAGAAAACCCCTTCTAGGTAAGGGGGGGCAGACTGAGTAAGAAAAAGTGTATAAAATAGCGGAGGGGCGCTACCAAACCCGAACTGTAAGAATAAAAAGCTGGTCTGAGGTTTTCGTTTTGTTGTTTACTAGTAAACGGTTTCCTTTAGGTATTGTTTGATTGCGGTGTTTCAACAGAAGCAACGATTAGTGACTGCAATCCCCAGATTGCCCTTGAATTGTATACACGCAATTCTATAATAATTTTTTTTTTTTTTAGAGCTGGTATCGGCGACCCCGGTGAATCTCCCCCTTAAAAACGAAATAAAAAATGGCAATATTCAGAAGTGGAAGTAAGAGTGCTAACACTACGATGGAGTACCACGAGCATAAAACAGAGGCAGATTATAAGATGCATTCGGCAAACGTGCATGATCCGATCTTATCTGCGGTGAATGAGGCCCAGCCGTTTGAGCAGGCGAACGACAAGCGGAACAATAGACGCTCCTCGTACTTGAGTAGCGAGTCGAATGACTTGAAGGACATTTTTGGCAATTTAATTAGACAAGGTGATGTTTCAAACCCTACACGTTCCAGAAACGAACGCCCGTTGGACACGATCCGGGGCTTTGAGTATGCTATCACCGGAGACTTGGCGTACCGGGATCAACTCGAGTCGCACAAGTTGGGTTGGGGATTCCATGAAGATTTTTCGTACTACAATTTGCTGGGTGCGAGCCGCGAGGATCAACCGCGTGGAGGAGCACCACCAATTGCTTTCAATATCAACGGGGACCAGCCTGTGTACCAGGCTGGAAACTACAGTGCCAGCAGTTTGAAGCCCGAGAAGAAAAAACGGGGACTCTTTGGCAGAAAGAAGAAGTAGAAATTGGGTATTAATGATTGAATGTAACTGTAATAAAGTATAAATATATATATATGTATATATAAATTAAACTTGTGTTTCGCTATCTTTTTTTGGTTTAGTAGTCAAATTAATTATAACGGCTTAATGATTTCCTGGTACAACATGCTCTTGAGCTCGTCGATACTCAATTCGTCTTTGCGCTTGTCAAAGTCAAAGAAATCTTCCGGGATTTTTTCGCTTTCAGGCTCATCGTTTGGATCGTGGTACAATTGTAAGTACGGATGTTTTAACGCATCATCAACGGTGATACGTTTGGCCGGGTTGAAGATCAACAAATTATCCAACAAATCGATTGCCAACGGGTTGATGGCACCAGATTCGCGGAATAATTCCTGGAATGGCACCTTTTTACAGAACGGAAGTGAACGAATGTACTCGCGAGCCCGTTTGCTCTTAATATTGTAGTAATCTTCCATGTTGGGCGTACCCAACACCTCCATAATTAACCACAACTGGTTGTGGTAGTCTCTGCCGGGAAAAAGTGGCCTTCCCAGCAACATTTCGGCCAAAATACACCCCACGGACCACACATCGATTGCAGTGGTGTATTCCTGGAACGTGAGCATGATTTCTGGGGCTCTGTACCATCTGGTCGCCACGTATTCTGTCATGTAGCCAAAATTGTCTTCGCTGGACGCAATACTACGCGCAAGACCAAAGTCACAGATCTTGAGGTCGCAGTTTGAGTTGAGCAAGAGGTTTGATGGCTTAAGGTCGCGGTGCAACACGTTAGCCGAATGCATTGCCTTGAGGGCCCGGAGGGTTTGGTAAATAAAGTATTGGATGTGATCGTCTGTAAGTTTCTGGGTTCTAATCACTCGATGGAGGTCGGTTTCCATGAGTTCTTGAATCAAGTATATTTCTGCAAACGATTCATACGAGGCAGGACGTTGGATGGCAAGGATACTGATAATGTTTTCGTGGTTGAAATGCTTGAGAAGTTTAAGTTCTCGTAATGTTCGTAAACAAAGCATCGACCTCTCGAACGGTTCGATCTTTTTGATGGCCACCTTCTGGTTGGTGGGCGTATGGATTGCTGAACACACCACGCCATACGCACCTTCGCCGACGATCTCAAGCACCTTGTACTGGTCGCTAACCCGAAAAGATATCTCTCTCATGGTGGTGGATATGCTTGGGATTCACTATCCTCGCTTGTATCGTATCAGCTACCTCAACCTTTTACCTTAAAGCGACTGAGATATTTTGTGTTTCAGCTGTGGAATGTAACGCGCAACGATTCCACTTTATCTGCACTATAATATAGAAAATGGCTGTTCGATTTCGGTATGTTTCACATGCATCATAACCAACCTTGTCTACAAATGGAGAGCTCTACATTGTTTGTTTTTACAAACCACTTCGTGTTTGTGTCTATGTGTCTGTGTGTGTGTAATTGTTTTACGTAAAGGTTTTTAATGCCTGGTTCTCTTACACCAGAAAAAACAACAAAAAAATGGTTGCGTCTCGTTTCAGTTTCGTTTGTTTTTTTTATTTGTTTTTTTTTTGGTATTTTCTCTCTTTTATGTATTTTGGCTGTTGTTGTTTTATCGTTCTGTTTATGTTAAGCTTTGTTTCTTTATTGTTATACACTATTTCTCGGGTTGTTTATGTTCTAATCCCGGCCAAACTGTCTATCTTCCTTAGCAGCATTTCTCTCCATCTCGTCCCAATCTTCTCCTTCACTCTCTTCTTCATCTTCGGAGCCGGAACCAGATCCACTGCCCGAAGAATAATCATCTTCACTCTCTCCACTATCAACTTCTTCGTCACTAGGATCGTCATCACTAACCTGGAAATCACTCTCTTCTTCCTCTTCGTCTTCGGCCTCGGATTCTCCTTCTCCAGTCAAGAAACTCCAACCACCATCAACAAAGAACTGATATGGATCGGCCTGCACCGTCTTCATGATTGTCTGCCAGTTCAAGTTCATTTGACCTTCACTGAGAGGAATATCAACGTCTGTCAACCAGGACTTCACATCCTCAAGTAGTTCCATCGGAATCGTGTTGATGTGGACCACTGGCTTGCTGAAATCCTTAAATACAAACACCAAGTCAAAGTTCTTCAAGCCAAACTGCACTCTTTCCAAGTGGGCAATTTCAATCTCCTCCAACGTAACCACAAGGTATGGTGGATCAATTAACTGAATCAAACAGTCACGAGTAGGCAAACAAAGTACCGAAGATCGGAATGGAACACCTTGGAACCCTAATTCCCTGAATGGAATATCTAAGTCAACGGTCCCGTTGGAAGAATCCGAAATCAACTCGGCAAAGGCCTTGAATTCCTTGTCCAACAACGCCTTTCTCCGTCTCTCTTCCTGTTCCTGTTGCAATTCATCTTCATCACCATAACGGTACTTTCTCTTACGACCACCAGTCTCATCAAACGCCATGTCACTTGTTTCACGGTAGAATTGAACATCATGGGTCTTCTTCTTTCCAATCATGATTGGATTCTTCAAGTGACAGTGAATAATCACAATCAATTCATCCTTACATGGCTGGAAGAAAAGATGCTTGATGTTGGAAAACAAGACATCCACTTTCTGGTCGGACTTGAAAGACAGCTGGTAACGCAAACCATTCTCATGGATCTGTAACACTCCACCAACCTTCTTGGTGTCAGGTTGAGGTCTGATAAACACTTGTTCCAATTTCTTGACCCGAGATCCTTTGAGTTCAACAAGATTAGCTTGTGTGACGACATCGGCCATCTGTTTCTTTTCTTGCTCCCTCTTCACTGAATCTTTCTTCAAATCCTGGATCGCCTTGTACACATCAACCATCCGTTGACGATCTCTCGATCTAAGCGTAACACTTCTAAGGAAGGTGTTCTCAGGTGAATCTTCATATGGCAATTCGGCCCTTCTCGATACACCAGCACCAGCACCTGGAGAGTTAAAGTTCAATCTGAGGTAAGTAAAATCGCCTTCTTCATTCTGAGAACCGTTCTTGAAAGAATTAATGTGGAATGGAACTGGTCTACCGGCAATAGGAAGAATGATTGTCTGATTCTTGTAATCGACATGAATCTTCACATCACGCACACTAGCTGGGATTTGTGATTCTCTCACATACGATTCATACTTTTTGAACACCGGCTTAAAGTCCAGCGAGTCATTGGCATCGGCCTTGCTGAATCTCGTCAACCCTTCTTGAACTCTTTTTTCATGTAATTTGCTCTGAATCTCTTGTCTGATCTTTTCAGCATTAGAGTCTTCGGCATTGTTCGATTCGTGTCTCAACTTCGACTTAAGTATCTTGGAGTTAGCTTCATTGGCAGCTAACTTCTTTTCAATTACATCCTTTTCTGCCTTGACCTTTTGTGTTTCTTTTGGTTCGTCTCTGAAGTAGAACGAGTTCTCTGCTCTGACCTTGGAGTAAGTGGTGAGCAATATTGGTTCACTTTCGGTGACCTTGAACGTATCAGTCAACAACAAGGAGTATTCCTTCAACTTTGGGTTGGTGGCTTTATCGTTGGAAAGATTATTGAACCCAATCGTCAAAGAGATAATCTGACCATTCTGTAATTTTCTTTCGTTCTTAGCATTCAACACAAAAGTGGAGTCTCTAAACTCAATCCCCATAAGCCAACCACAGTTCTTGGTAAATGAGGTCAACAAGTTAGGCTTTTCCTTCTTGATGAATTCGAGGGCGCCTTGGTAGACTTCACTAGCAACCGTACCCTCTTTCAACAACGTTGAGGTGATATGAGTCTGCAACTTTATCAAAAAGTCGTAGTTAGCTTCCATATCAGTAGTGGGGTCAATCAAGAAAGTTCTGGCAAGATTTGAGCAGTATGACTTGTATCTCAAACCAATCGACGCTAAAATGACACCATCGCCTACCAAACGAGCTTCAGAGCTGACAGCACTGGGTCTCAAATCGTACTGACCACCACTCTGAACGATGGGAGAGTAACACCATTCAACCAAATCAGGATCAAAATCCTTAATTGGAACCAACAACTTTTTCCCGGTATCATTATTGTTGAACCATTTATTCTTTTCGATCTTATCTTCGAGGCGATCACTGATTTCAGCGTTGCTCAACTTCTTGTCTTCGTCAATGACAACCGACATCTCATCAACAAAGTTGTCCATCATCACTGTGGAAGACTTGGCTGCGAGCTTGGTAGCACTAAACTCTTCAGAATCTTTAATTTCCATCGATTTCGATAACATGACAGTGATGTCATCCTTCTTGAGGTCGAGGTCTTTGCTTTCTTCATTCCATTCTTCAACAAACTTACCTTTATATTGGTCTTTAAGCACTGTACCATAGCTTTCGCCACAGGCCTTAAGTTTGGCCACCAAATCGACAAACAATTGCTTGTTGTGAGCTACGTCCTTAGTTCTCGCCCAAATCTCAACGTTGTCGTTGGCTAATTCTTTCAAGTATTTGGCTTTTCCTTCAGATGTAATAAAAATACACTTGTTTTTGGTCACATACAAACCGGTATGGACAAATTCGTATCCCAACAACCACGTCTGCAAGACAGTGGATTTCTTGTAGGTATTCTCGTCGTCGCGGGCACCGACAACCACATAAATTTGCAAAACGTTCTCCGCACTCAAGTTCTCCTGTAAGATCGCCAATCTTTTGGCAAAGATACCGGCGTCAATGTGAACTTCAGCCATTATTGCTTCTGGTCAAGATCTTAACTACGCGTTAGTTGTGGTCAAATTGGTTGGCTTCTTTTTTTTCACAGCAGGTGCGACATTTTTGTCGTGATACATTATTTCCTGTATGTAGACACCCACAAAAGAGTGATTTGCCGCGCGCGTGCGAGTTTTATACGCGTCGCGTTCTGTACAATTTTATTTATCTAATCGAAACGAAATAAATAGTCCATATACAAATAATCACTCAATGTTTCGTACTGCCAAACGTCGTACGGCAGGCCGTCGTAACTTTGACGAGTCCCGCTCGGTGTACCAATCACAAACAACATCGTTTGCAACCCGTTTGCTGTTTTACGACATTCCTCCGCTTGAAGAAATTACACTCGAACAGTTTGAAACATGGGCCATCGACCGACTCAAGATTTTGATTGAAATCGAGTCTTGTGTGGCTAGAAACAAGTCGATCAAAGAAATCGAGACTGCTGTTAAGCCATTGCTTATGAAATATTTGCCGTTGGGCCCTGCTGGCCCCAATCTGGTACAGGAACGGAAGAAAGACCACTACTCTCACTACATCTTACGACTTGTGTTTTGTCGTCTGGAAGAATTACGCAAGAAATTTATTAAAAATGAAGTAATCTTATTCAAAGTGAGATACAGCTTGTTGCAACCCAAGGAACAGCTCGAATTTGTTGATTCGTACCATGATAAATTGCCCTGGAAGTACATCACCAACGAGGAGAAACTCTCAATGCATGAAGAACTCTACGCGGCTACGGGGAATGTGATCAAGAATAACTTACTTATGGATGATCCCACTCTCTTGATCTCCAATGACCAGATCAAGCAGCACATAAAACAAAAGGAATACTTTATCAAGTTGCCATTTGAAAAAGTACCCAACTTGGTGAGCTCACGATCTATCTACTTAAAAGCAGGCTTTGCATACATCCCAACAACCTTGCAGTTGAGCTTGCTATCTATTGAGTTCCAGGACTCGTTGACTAATATGTTGCTAAAGACTTTCCAGGCCGTTCCTAGGTTGGAAGAAGACGACCGCCTCTTGCCGTTGTTGAATAACTTATCACGCAACTTCTCTAACGTCCAGTACGAAACCCAATTTGGTGATGAAAATGCGTCTGACATCAATGCTATATCGATTACTCAGCAAGCCATAACACAGCACTATCCTCTCTGTGCTACCAACTTGCAAAAGAACTTGGTTGCCAATTCACATCTCAAGTACCAGGGCCGTCAACAATTGGGTCTCTTCTTAAAGGGCATTGGATTAAATGTTGACGAAGCCCTCAAATTCTGGGCTATGCAATTCTCTCGCCACACATCAACTGAGAAGTTCAATAAGGAATATCGGTATAATATCCGGCATAATTACGGGTTGGAAGGGTCTAGAACTAACTATCGGCCATGGGACTGTGCTACTATCTTGTCAAAACCTAAACCTGGGCGTGATGAGCACCATGGGTGTCCTTACCGTGACTTTACAGTGGACAAGTTGGTGGAAAACTTGAAGGAAATGGGTATTGATGACCAGCTGGATATAAATGGCGTTATTGACGATGTGGGGAGACGGGAGTATACCGTTGCGTGCACACGGGTGTTTGAGCTTAGCCACAAAAAACAGTTGGCAGGTTCCAAGCAGCAGCAAGAAGGTATGCATATCAACCATCCAAACTTGTACTTTGATCGGTCGAGACAGTTGCATAAATAAATTGATGTATATTATAATCTATTTTAAAACAAAGAATCCGTTATCAACTACTCGAGGGAAATGGATTGCCAGGTTTTCTTAAAACCCCACCAGGAAGCTCCAGAACCACAGAATCCGACCCAGAACGGCGACAAACAACCTTCGTATAAAGACCAGTGTAACACCAATGGTACCTGGATAACTTGCTGAAACACGGCGATTCTCCAGTTCTTGTCCCATTTGGCCAATGGAGTTCTTCTGAACAACTCAATGATCTCAATTACAAGATAAACACCCCAGACCCGCGAACACCAGATATACGTTTCGGTACACCACCACAAATTATCATTTGTTCCGATCCAGTTATGGGAAGGATCGGTCAACCAGCCGGCATTTTCCAACAATTCCAATATCAAGCAGTTGATAGACTGAAGTAAATTGACAAACCTGTCCAACTTGGGCCCCAGACCCGATATGAAAGCGGCGTACTCGTCGATAATCCACGGAATGTACTTAATAGAATCTGTTAACCGGTGAAAAATACGAATATCGGAAAGGTAACTCGAGACTTGTTTGAGGTGAACGGCCAAAGCCGATTTCTTTTGTGTTGACTGTGGTTCCTCTGGTCCAGGATCCTTCACCTTTAGGTCGTAGGAGAGGAAGTTCTTTAACCATTTCTGTACCACGAGCAAAAAGTTGTGTTTCTGGGTGGACAAAAAGGCTCGAATCTTGTGTTTATTATCAAGGATCAGCGATGCCAATAAAGTGAAGTAACATATGAAATAGAGATTAGCATCTAACGTGGAAGTATTGGACAAAACCTTATCGTTGATCTCCAGGTAAAGCTTGCGACTGAACGCAGCCTTTCTGGTGGTTTCAATAACTCGGAGAAGATCCGAAAGTGGAAGCGTTCTTCCCTTAGTTGACTTGAAAGGTACGAATGTCATTGTCACAGCGGAACTCATCGTCAATCGCTAGACAAATCGGAACCTGTTAAATTATAAGCCGAGGAAAGATAAAGATTGAGAAACCCAAAAAAAAAAAAATATTGACATATGCAAACATGGGAAAATATTCTACTTTATACCAACGGGTGAAGATTATGTAAGGTGTTATATAAATACAGTTGCAACACAATGTCAAGTTGCCTGGAAGTATTCTAGGAATACCCCGTATGTATTGAAGTTTTGTGTAAATACAGAAGTCACAGGTATGTGTAGATATCCAAGCAAGAACGGGACCCGGAGTCCGTTTCACAGGGAAATCGTGGTCCTGCGACGGGATAACGTTTGGAGGATGATTGCCAAACGGTTATTTGAGTGTCCCGTTGACGGAGCCAATCAACTTAAATAGTAATTATCCATGGTGATTGCAGCAACCAGTCGGTCTGTATGCAGCTTATGTCTGACTGATCATCAACTCCAGTCTTTAGCTTCTAATGTAATATATAATTCCACATGACCATTATGCGCGTGGCTGTAGATTGAAGCTAGTGAATGTGTATCCTGGATTTTAATCGGAAGACGAAGTCATGCCTTGTCTGACCGAGACGTGTGATCTTATGGCTTCAAGTTTGATTCCTTCCTTTTGTGCGTAGAGTTCCATACCTCTTTGGTCGGCTGAACCCACGGTTTCCAACACGATTTCATTAATTTCTTCGATTTCGTCTGCTACCTGAGGAAGCAATAAGTTCAAAATGACACCAAGGAATCCAGTCACAGCGTAGCCGGTTTCCATGACCAAGACAATAGCGTTGAAGAACCCAGTAAGCGACTTGTTTCCACCCTTGTAGGTAAAGACATTGTCAAACCAGTTGCCCACGAGGACTGCTCCAATACCAGGCAAGAGAGACGCCGTAAGCACAAAACGGTCTCTTCTGGTAAATTCAGTAGTGGCAATAATCTTTAAGCCAGAGACAGCAACCGCAGTAAAGAGGAAAGATGTCATACCACCCAAAACAGTGCTTGGGATCGATACAATGGCAGCAGCAAACTTGGCAAAGATACCCATGATAAGCATCCAGAAGGCACACCAATTACCAACACGACGGTTAGCGCATTTGGTGACAGAGATAACCCCGTTGTTTTGGGCAAAGGTAGACATGGGTGTCACTGTCATAAGACCAGAAATGAGACCATTTAAACCATCAGCAAGAACCCCACCTTGGATTCTTGATTCGTATAATTCACCTTCAACCTCCAAACGAGACACATCCGATGTAGCTGTGATATCACCAATAGCTTCCATCATCAACACAATATATACCGCCAAAAACGGTAGAACCATGGGTCCGTAAACCTTCAACTTGAATGTATGAACCCACATAAAAGTGACTGTGGGGGCAACATTGATTGAAGCCGAACTAAAGTAGCCACAGGCAGCCGCTACAATACACCCAACCAAAAGACCGATAATCACTGCACACGATTTCATAATCGGTGAGCCAAAACGTTCAGAAAGAATAATAGTGAGGTATACCAAGAAGCCCAACCCGATGAACTGGGCCGAGCCCCAAGGCAATGAGTGTTTTCCAACATTACAGACCTTTCCAACACAGCCGGAACCTCCAACCCAGTCCTGGAAGCCAGTTCCAACCAAGGAAGTACCAATAAGAAGAACAACAGGACCGGTGACAAGAGGAGGAAAAACTTTTTGCAAAGCCTTTGCTGGCATGAAGGAAAGCAAGATTTCCAAAAGTGAGCATACAAGTCCAGTAGCCAAAATACGGCCGTAACCATCAGGACATGGCAAATGCTTACCTGAAGCATCAACAGGGCATTCTCCCACTTGGTACATCATGGGAAGTGCTTTTGTAGCAATTGTCACAGTGGCAAAAGATGTACCAACGACCGACAAAAGACCAGTACCGATATAGTAAGGTGTACCAAAGATATGGAAACGGGTGATTTGGATACATGACAAGATTCCTGACACGATCAACGACGACAGGACCAAGTATTCTTGGATCTCAGTGCTCAAGCTAGCAGCTGAGGCAATAATGATAGGAGGCGTCACCACACCCGCAAGCATCGCTAATGCGTGTTGGAGACCTAGCACAAACCCTAAGAATAAGGGCATTTCTGAGTTTAAGCCAAAAAATGGCTGGGTCTTTGGTTCCTTAGTGAAGAAGGGAATTTCAGGAACAAAAAGATAGGCATAATCGTAGTCTCCAAAGAGCCCTTCCTTTGTGGTCCATTTACGGGCAAGTCGCTTGATGGTGGATTTGATCTGAGTCATTCTCCACTGCTGAGCCGTTGTCTAGCGGTTAAAATCAATAGGTAAATTTTTTCTTTTACATAAATTTCCTCGCATTTAAGTACGTTGTTCTTGATAAGACCTTAATAATTTGGATAAGGCTTATCACCAAGTACGGAGATCCCCGTTTTCGGCCCGGTGCGCGTTAATTGGGCGGATCAGATAAGTCACGGGATCGACATCGATTTTTCATAGCGTGAAACGAAATCTTCAATGACAGACAATAATAGTCAAATAGCAGCCAGTCCCCAAGAGCTGCTGTTCCAAGTAGTTAATGATATAAAGACAGCAGACGTCTTCTTTTTTGATCTCTATTTCTTTAAATCTGTCAACATAGCCTTTCACGCAGGTCTATCTTGCTCAAAGCTAAAAAATGGCACACAGAAGAAAAAAATGATTGCCGCCTGCCCGTTTAGGAAGTGGGTCCTATTTCCGATCACTTCGGCTTACGTCGCCTCGTCTTGTTATCAATCGTTCTCTGTAATTAGTAATTCGGTGTGGTGTGGAATCAGAATTTTTTTTAAATCTCAAGATAAGATGGATCTGGTTGAGACCTCCCTCAGGTGACGACTGAACATAATAATAGTCCTCGTTTGGAATACCGAAGCAGCCTGTGTTACCATCTTTATAAAGTCTAATTTTTATTGTCTTCGGCGAACTACAACACGAAAAGTTCTTTTTTTTTCCATTCTTGTTCCATTATATGTATGAGCACTAAACAGCTTTTTGGTAGAATCACAATTCATAAACTACTTGGTTAAGCACTGAATTTTACTATTTTATACGGTGGCTCTAAGCTCATTGCTTGCTAAATCCTAGGTATGCCATTGACCTGTTTAGGCGTTGTGATTTTTATTCATCCTTCCTTCACTGTTGGCTAATTTCTTTTTGAATTTGTTTCAACCAAATCAAGATTAGCCAATGTTACCTTACTACGTGGCCCAATTCCCAATTCCGAACCCTATGTTGTAATTTTGGATTAATGCCCCCACTCGCGTATTTCTAGCATTAGTCGTGGACTATTAGTGCCACGCTATCAGTTTCCTCGAGTCATGAAACCAGTAGTCCCCTGAAGAAAATGGAAGATAAATATTAATTTACTATGGTTTGACAAGACTATAGTACTTGTTTAACTTACATCGATTTGATTGCCTTTTGAAATTAATCCTCGATCACCTACAGGGTAATATATTAGGTCCCTTCCATGTCTATTTCCAATTGCATTAAAATTTCAGATACTAGACATGTTTATCGTGATACGGAGAAAATATATCAAATTGGTGATATTATGCCCTTTACTACTTTTGATCTCATTGACTCTTGTATCAATTTCTTATCCAAATAATGAGTTGGTTTTACAGGGTCCTATGAATTACTTTGATCAATTAGCAAGAACAGTCTATTCAAAGAACGAGCCAGATAAGTACAACGATCTTGATGCTCATTTTGAAAGCAAAGTTAAGAAACTTTTAGATGAGAAAAGATTACTGGATAAACAAAATAAGTTCTGGGTCTTGAAGCCAGTCCCTAATTCAGAGTTTGAAATTCCTATTCCAAGTTATTATTACAATTCTAATTTGGTAAAACCACCGGTGCAACCATTTGATCCAAGATTGACTCTTACTGTTTATTATCACCACCTAAAAAAAACATTATCTCAGAAATCAAATCATATTGAACCTGTCCCTTTTCATTGGGAAGACTGGGTGGATCTCTCATCTTTGAATCCGTTTCTTTTTGCCACGGGAAACGATCGAGTGGATTGCAATTTTATTCATCCACTCACCATTGAAGAGAGAACAAAACCCGAGCTGGACAGGAAGCAGAGGGCAAAAGAAGAACAAGAAATAAGGAAAAAGAAAGAAAAAGAAGAACAAGATAAATTGAAGGAAGAGGAACAGAAAAATAAGGAAAACGAAGAATTAGCAAAAACCCAAAAGGAGGACCAGGCAAGGAAGGAACAAGAAGAAAAGGATAAAAAACAAAAAGAAGTGGACAATCAAGTGAACAATATTCCTCAGAAAGAGGTCGCTAAAAATGAAAGTCCTGACCTTCAAATAAAGATTGATAAACGTAATTTGATTCAGTCTCGGAAAACGAAAAAAGACCAATATCCACCTCTAAATGAGTTTTGCACCAATGACAAAGATATTCCGCTTTATGCAAAATCAAACATATTGTATCCTGGTTTCAACATTAAATATAACCCAGGTAAAACCACTCTTAAGAAGGCTAAATTGACTGGAAAATCTTATCTTTACACATATGCTCCACCACCAACTGCAATTGTTTTCTTAACCAATTACGGAGTCTACAATTTGTCTGTTGATCCAACCAGAAGAGAAAATCTTTTGACTAATGGTTGTGTGGAATCTTATATAAAAGATAAAAGATCCAAAAAGGTCAATGTCTTGAAAACTTTCCGTGAACTTCAGAAGAAGGTTTCTTCTAATAAACAGCATGTGATTAGTGACTATCAAATTGAACTTACCAACCGTTCTTTCATTTTTGACCATCGAGAAATCATGAGGCAATACTCAGTTAGAAATGATCTTTCGCCAAACGAGCAACGTTATTATGAAGCCTTAAAATTCTCTGAAGACAGAAAACGGAAAGGAACCGCAAAGTATTTTAAGGAAGCTAGACTTAGAGATAATCAAGCGGGTGATCATTATGATTGGCGCTTTTTCAATGGTCTAATTCGAAACAGATACCAGCTGTCGTTGATTTTCCAACGATTAATCAGATCTTGGCTCTCATTTTCACGTAAGAATGGTATAAACACTTGGATTGCTCATGGATCTTTGCTCTCGTGGTACTGGAACGGTATGACCTTTCCTTGGGATTTGGATGTTGATGTTCAGGTCCCTGTTATGGACTTGCAAAGACTTGCAATTGATTTTAATCAAACCTTGGTCGTGGAGGATGCGGAAGAAGGATTTGCCAGATATTTCATGGATGTTGGTTCCTATATAACTAACAGACAGAAGGGAACTGGCAAGAACAATATCGATGCTCGTTTTATTGATGTTGATTCTGGTTTGTATATCGATATTACTGGAATGGCACTAACAAACGCAGATACTCCTGAAAGGTATAAATCTGAACTTAATGGCTGGCATCCTGAAAATGAAATGGATCATTATGCAAAGAATGAAAGGTTGCAGATTTTTAATTGTAAGAACAATCACTTTGCCTCCCTTCACGAATTATCACCTCTAGTAAAGACTTCGATAGAAGGAGAAATTGGGTATGTTCCGCAAAGGTTTACTAATATATTAACCAATGAATATAGCCATGGGCTCTTGAACCAATTCCATGAAGGCTTTGTCTTTGTGCCGCAATTAAGGCTTTGGATAAATTCGATGGACTTATATGAATTCTGGTACAATAGAACTGGTTGGAATAAAAAGTACGAAAATACACTGGACCAACACAGCGGGTATTCAAAAATCAGATTGAGTTACGCGAAAGATGGAGTTCAGATAAACAAGAAAGATAAAACGCTAAATTCTAAAGATATTAGTGACATAACCAAATTACCATATACTGAACTTCTTGATTTGATGAAAAATGATGATATTCTTGTGGAGTATTACCGCAGTAAGGACTTCACCTCTTTCCACGAGTCTGAACTTATGAGACTATTATTTGGGAAAAGTACTGAGCAGTTGGTCAATAACGCCCCAAACTTTAGACCGGTCAATTATGACCCATTCATGTACCAACCCCAAAATGATGTTCTGAATTACAACAGGAAGATAGACCAGTATTCGAAAATGGCCACACAACTCTATAGTCACTCTTTTCTCTAAACAAGATTAGAAAAATGCTAGAAAACTAATAATTGACATGATTACTATACTTTATTCATTATTTTTTCATCTTACAACGAACAAAGTATGAAACTTAAGACCACCGTCATAATTACTTTATTTAATAGATTTCCAATCTACAATTAATAAAAGTCAAAATTGTTTCTATATTTTTCATTATTTTCATTTAGTTCTATAAATACCACATTAATTTTCAGCATTGGTCTTTTCAGACAATTTTGCTTGGGCAACCAAATTCGCTGGAGCATCCATTCTTGGCAACATGACTTCAACCATTCTAATCTTATCTGGCTTGGCGAAAGCGGAATCGTCAAACAAAGTGTTCAATTCGCCAACAGTAGCAACTCTCTTGGTTTCGTAGTCCTTGGCGTTGAATAATGGCAACAATTGCAAGTTGTTCCATGGTTGAATGTCGTTGTAAGAAGCCTTTTCACCGTGGATCAATCTTTCAATGGTGTAACCATCGTTGTTCAAGACGTACAAGTAAGTGTTATTACATTCCCACTTACACAAAGTGGAAATTTCTTGAACAGTCAATTGCAAGGAACCATCACCAATGAATAAGATAACTCTTCTGGATGGGTCAAGCTCTTGAGCAGCCATGGCAGCACCAACGGTGGCACCAACGGTGAAACCAATAGAGCCCCACAAAACTTGGGAGATACCAATAGTGTTGTTTGGGAATCGACTTTGGATGATACCAAAAGCAGAAGTACCGGTTTCAGTGACGATGATATCGCCTTCTCTAAACCAAGAAGAGACCTTGGTCCACAAGTATTCTTGAGTCAATGGAGTTTCGGCTGGAGCTGGGGAGTTGATCAATTTAACAGAAGGAACTGGAACTGGGACGTAGTTGGGGTTAAGAGAGCCAGCAATCTTGGAAAGCAAAGTGTTCAATGCTTCCTTCATTTGAACACCTGGGAAGGTTGCTTGTCTAATCTTGGTGTAGTCAGAGTGGAATTCGACAATGTTCTTGGTCTTGTAGGAGTAAGAGAAGGAACCGGTGTTGAAATCAGACAACAAGGCACCAATAGAAAGGACCAAGTCGGAAGATTCGACGGCATCCCTGACTTCTGGCTGAGACAAGGTACCGACGTAAACACCACCGAATCTTGGGTGGGATTCGTTAATACCAGACTTACCCATTGGAGTGGTGAAGACTGGGAATTGGGTGGCATTGACCAATTGTTCAACTTCTGGCTTACATGAGTGTCTGGAGGCACAAGCGTCAACTAAGATGACTGGGTTTTCGGCGGAATTGATCAATTTCAAGACGGTTTCGACAACTTCTTCTTGAGCTTCTGGTTCATTTGGCTTGAGGGAAAGGTCAATAGGAGTTTGTAACAAAGAAGCTGGGACCTTGAGATCAACCAAGTTAGCTGGCAAACCAACGTAGACTGGTCTTTGGTAGATGTAAGCTTCTCTAATGCATCTGTCAATCTCTGCAGGAGCTGAGCTGATGTCAGAGATAAATGCGGTAGTTTGGGAAATGTTGTTGGACATTCTGTGGAAGACGGTAAAGTCACCGTTACCCAAAGTGTGGTGAAGCAACAATTGCTTGGCTTGGGAGGCGATTGATGGGACACCGACAACGTGCAACATACCAACGTGTTCGGCGTAGGCACCACCAACACCATTCAAAGCGGACAATTCACCGACACCAAAAGTTGTAACCAAACAAGCCAAGCGCTTGATTCTGGAGTAACCGTCAGCAGCGTAGGCAGCGTTCAATTCGTTGGCGTTACCAGCCCACTTCATGCCTGGGACTTCGTAGACCTTGTCCAACAAAGACAAGTTGAAATCACCAGGGAGACCAAAAATGGTGTTGACTTCGAGTTGGTGCAATCTTTCAAAAAGGTATCTTCCTAACGTAACTTCGGACATATTAAATCGAGATTATTCTGTGTTGTAAACAAGTATGTTTGTACAGTAATGATGAGAAGTGATGTTAGGGTGGATATTTTGCAGCCTTTTTATATCGGATGGCCGCGGGAGTTGTAAGCGCCTAAGGTGAGGTAATGTATGCGTTTAAACAATAAAGGATGCGAACTCGCATAAGCGCATAATTAGCAACAGATAAGTTCATTTTTCGCAATCGGGGTTGCGGCGCCCGTACAAGGGTCACACCCCAAACAATTCAAAGCATTTTGTACTGCGGCACGGGAAAAATATTGTCAGGGATCATAAGCCGATTAACTCTTCAATAATACCTGTACCTGTCAACAGCAAACATGACACCACATGTGCGGTGAACTTTATGAAACCGTTCCCCCTATCGTAGTTTTTTCCTAGCATAATCGTTTTTGCAATTCCCGAGGCATCAACTGATTACAATAACTCGGGTATGGTTTACGGGAAAAATATCATTTTGTGCTGATATGTACATAGTATATTTAGCATCCACTACCATTCAGTCACTCACTAACACTCACACGCACACACACACGCCCCCCTCCCCCTTTTTTCAATTGGTCAGTGGAATGTGGGATCTTGCGCATTCCTAAATAGGATTTTTTCCTAATCGGATAAGTTACCCGGCCATAGACATCACCACCCAAAACATGTGAGAAAAATCCTCGTGATATATCGCCCACTTTTCTTCACCACCACCACTAGTAAAACAAACCCGGTAATAAACGTGATTAAGTGCACACAGTGAGAACAACCCACAAAATCACTCTTATCTTTTTGCACCCATTTTAGATACACCTGAATTTACCTCCAGTAACGTATGTATTAACCAGAAATACGCTAGCATTCTTTTCCCCCGTGTTCTGTTTTGTTGTTTGTTGTTGTTTGGTGTTTTTTTCCCTGTTAATTTGCAACCAATACTAACTGTTAAGTATGCCCAAAAGAGAAGCTGAACTCCAGGATACGAAGAAGATCAAGAGAGATAAAAAGGACGAAATAGCCATTGACTCCGAGTTGTTGGGCCAGCAGTCCTCGTACAGCGGAAACGGTACGGGGTCCAACCACAAGGACCAAACCGAGCACGACGCTGTGGCCGCTGCAGAAGCCGCCGCTGCTGCCGCTGTGGCCGCTGTGACGTCGAATGATAACGGTTCAGACAACCTGCAAATGCAGCAGTTAGCCTACCAGAATGCGTACAGACAACAGCAGCAGCAACAGCAGCAACAACAACAACAACAGCAGCAGCAGCAATCGCACCAGCACCACCATCAAGTCTCTACACAATCGCCACCTCCACTGACGAGCTCGGCGTTCCAGCCTACCGTGTTGCCACCTTCAAACCCTGACAAGCCGCAGCATGGCAGTGACGAGTGGCACAGACAGAGACGTGAAAACCACAAGGAGGTTGAGAGAAGAAGGCGTGAGTCGATCAACTTGGGTATCAAGGAATTGGCTGCGTTGATCCCCACCCCAGATACTAATAAGGCTCAGATTTTGCAACGTGCAGTTGAGTACATTAAGAGACTTAAAGAAAACGAAAATAACAACATTGAGAAATGGACTTTGGAAAAGTTATTGACTGAACAAGCGGTAAGCGAATTGAGTGCTTCTAACGAGAAATTGAAGCAGGAATTGGAGCGTGCTTACCGTGAAATTGAGGAGTGGAAGGAAGCAGCCAAGAAGCGTGATGACTAGATGACGTGTATTGTATGAATAATTTTGTATTGTAAATGTATTTTAGTGTGTGAAGTATATATATATATATATACTGGAACTGAGATTGTTCTGTCCTTTTTTTAATTTTTTTTTTTTGCAATCATTGAGGATTTGAGAACATTCTGGTATTTTTTCCCCATGGTCTCTCGTTCCCATCTTTACACCCTTTTGGCGATTTGATACGGTGAAATTTGTTTGATCCATCACCTGTTTTTACCTTGGATTTGTGCAGATGCTTGAATTCGGGGAGATTGATCCGTATGCGGTGCTTGGTGTAAGTAGCGAAGCCACTCCGATTGAGATCAAAAAGTCGTACAAGAAACTCTGCCTAAAGCATCATCCAGACAAACAGCAGCAGAAGGGAGCCATCGCGGCCGAAAGCGACACGTTTCCCAAGATCCAGTATGCATATGCATTGTTGAGCGATCCTGTCCGTCGGCAACGTTACGATAATACCGGAAGTTTGGCGGAGGTCGAGGATGATTTCGACTGGAAGGAATACTTTGAGGCAACGACGGCAAAAATCAGTGTGGAAATGATTGAAGAGGACCGAAACCAGTACCAAGGGTCCGAGGAGGAGAAGCAGGATATTTTGTCTAGCTTTGTGTATTACGAGGGTGATTTTCTCAAGCTCTTTGAGTTGATTCCACACTTGGAATTCACTGAAGATGAGGAGGCACGCGTATACAAGTTTATTGAGGAGGAAATAGAGAATCTAGAGTTGGATAAAAACAGTGTCAAGACATGGGAAAAGTATAAGAAATCGAGGAAAACCAAGGTCAAGCAGATGTTGAAAAGATTGGCGAAAGAGGCAAAGGAAGCTGAAGCGTTATCAAAACAGATCAAGGACCGAGGAAAGAACAAACTTCTGTCAGAGAGCGATCTTGCTGCCTTGATTAAAAGTAGACAGAGCTCACGTCTCGAAACTTTGATTAGTGGATTCGAGCAGAAGTACGGAAAAAAGAGAGGGAAAGATATCAGTGACGAAGAGTTTGAACGCATCCAAAAGAAAATGAAAATAAATAAGTAAATAATGAGTGTCATAATAATAATAATAATAATACACGTACAGACATATTTATAGCTTTTCGTTTTGTAGGTAATAACCTTGGCCATACTCGAACTAAAAGACTTACCAAAAAGCAAAGCTATTGTTAGAATAGCCGTAAAATACTGCGTTGCAGCATTTTCAAATTCTTTCGTGTTTTTTTTTCTCTTTTGTCCCCCTCAATGATTAACGTTTCACTTTGTCTTCAACTTGGCTTGATGTTTGTTTTAGTTTTTTCTGGTATAAAACCGCGTCGCGATCCAAATATAATCTTTCTCATCACGACGTATGTCAGACGAATCGGACTATTCTGGCGGCTCAGACTACGGTTCTGACCATGAGACTGTGCCCAGCTCGAAGCTGAGCGTGAAACTGGTGTCAAAAAGCAATGGCTCGAAATCAAACGCATCTGAACAGTACCAAAAACTCTCCCAACTTGAGCATATCTTAAAGCGTCCTGACACGTACATTGGTTCCGTCGAAAAGACGGCAATGGAAATGTGGTGCTTCGATTCCGCTTCGGAATCAATGTTGTTTAAGGAAGTCACAATAGTTCCCGGTCTCTACAAGATCTTTGACGAAATCTTGGTCAATGCGGCTGATAACAAGATCAGAGATCCATCAATGAAGAATATCAAGGTGAAAATCAACCCAGAAACTAATACCATTGAGGTGATGAACGACGGGAAGGGGATCCCAGTAGAAATCCATGACAAAGAAAAGATATACATTCCCGAATTGATTTTCGGAAACCTCTTGACCTCGTCAAACTACGATGATGACGAAAAGAAGGTCACAGGTGGTCGTAATGGTTATGGGGCAAAGCTCTGTAACATCTTCTCTACTGAATTTCTGTTGGAAACTGCTGATCTCAACACAGAACAACTTTACAAGCAAACCTGGTCTAAAAATATGGCCGTCGTATCAAAGCCCAAAATCAACAAGTTGAAGACTAAGAAAGAGTACACAAAGATTACTTTCAAGCCTGATTTGTCCAAGTTTGGTATGGAATCGTTAGATGAAGAGATTCTCTCCGTTTTACGTCGGAGAGTCTACGATCTTTGCGGAACTGTACGGGATTGTAACATCTACTTGAATGACAAGAAGTTGAATATTAGGAACTTCAAAGCATACGTTGAAATGTACGTCAAGCTGATCAAGGAAAGAAGTCCAGAACCAGTCACGGATGCAAACGGTGAAGTCAAGAACTATACTACTATTGTTCACGAAGTTATTAGCCCCAGATGGGAAGTGGCATTTGCCGTAAGTGATGGTTCGTTCAATCAGGTCAGTTTTGTTAATTCGATTGCTACAACGTCTGCTGGTACCCATGTCAAGTACGTCTCTGATCAAATTATCACAAAGTTGGTGGAAACTTTATCGAAGAAAGAAAAGGGTAAGAAGAAATTAATGATCAAGCCACAAGAAGTCAGAAACAATATGTTTTTGTTTATCAACTGCCTTATAGAAAATCCAGCTTTCACTTCCCAGACAAAGGAACAATTAACAACTAGAGTGTCCCAGTTTGGTGGCAAAGCTAACGAAAAGCTTGTGATTAGTGATGATTTTGTTAAGAAAATCTTAAAGACAAGCATTGTTGATAAGATCAGAGAGATTGCCAACTCCAACGAAGATAAGGCTTTACAAAAGGCCGACGGTTCCAAGAAACTGAGAATCAAGGGCCAAGTTAAATTGGTTGACGCAAACAAAGCAGGTACGAGAGAAGGCCATAAGTGTACTCTTATTCTTACTGAAGGTGACTCCGCCTTGGCACTTGCCGTTTCTGGGTTGACGGTGATTGGGAGAGATTATTATGGTTGTTTCCCATTGAAAGGTAAATTATTGAACGTCAGAGAAGCCAGTAACGACCAGATTTCTAAAAATACAGAAATCAACGCCTTGAAACAAATCATTGGGCTTCAGCACAAGAAACAATATACCCCAGAAAATGCAAAGAGTTTGAGATACGGTCATATCATGATTATGACCGATCAGGATCAGGATGGTTCGCATATTAAAGGTTTAATCATCAACTTCTTGGAAACTAGTTTTCCTGGTTTGTTGGACATCCCTGGGTTTTTGCTTGAGTTTATTACTCCAATTGTGAAGGTAAATGTTAAGCGGAGAGGTGGGCCACTGGAAACAATTTCGTTTTATTCCATGCCCGAATTTGAAAAATGGCGTAGCACTGAAGGTCGAGAATGTCGGTGGACCCACAAGTATTATAAGGGTTTGGGTACATCCACCGACAAGGAAGCTCGTCAATATTTTGCTGCTTTGGATAAGCATAGAAAAATCTTCCATTCTTTACAAGGAGATGACAAAGAATGGATTGATTTGGCCTTCTCCAAGAAAAAGGCAGACGATAGAAAAGAATGGTTACAAGGGTTCCAACCAGGGACTCATCTTGATCCTGACTTGAATGAAATTCCAATCTCTGAATTCATTAATAAGGAATTAATTTTGTTTTCGATGGCAGATAATGTCAGATCAATTCCTTCAGTATTGGATGGGTTTAAGCCAGGTCAACGTAAAGTGATGTTTGCTTGTTTTAAGAGAAACTTGAAAAGTGAAATAAAGGTTTCTCAGTTGGCAGGTTACGTATCCGAACATACACAATACCATCATGGGGAGGCTGCATTGTTCCAGACTATTATTGGACTTGCTCAGAATTTCGTTGGTGCTAATAATATTAATGTATTGAAGCCAAATGGTGCATTTGGTACAAGAGCAGCTGGTGGAAAGGATTTCTCAGCTGCAAGATATATCTTTACCGAAATCACTGAAATTGCCAGAAAGATATTTAACCCATTGGATAATGCATTGCTTGAGTATGTCCAAGAAGACGAACAGACAGTCGAACCGGTCTGGTACTTACCTATCATTCCAATGGTGTTAGTCAATGGGGCTGAAGGTATTGGTACTGGTTGGTCTACAAGTATTCCATCTTATAGTCCAGTGGATATTATTGCCAACTTGAAACGAATGATGAATGGGGAAGAGGTCAAAAAGATGACTCCATGGTACAAGGGTTGGGAAGGTGATATTGAACCCAATGGTCCTGATAAGTTCAAGGTTAGTGGTAGAATTGAGCAGATTGATGAGACGACATTGGAAATCACAGAAATTCCTATCAAGACATGGACTAATAACGTCAAGGAATTCTTGTTGGCAGGATTAGGTAACGAAAAGACGAGCCCTTGGATTAAAGACATGGAGGAACAACACGGATTGAACATTCGTTTTGTGATTAAGTTAACCGATGCTGAAATGGCAAAGTCCTTAAAAATTGGTTTGTTGGAGCGGTTCAAGTTGATCTCTTCGATAAGTTTGAGTAACATGGTTGCCTTCGATCCGTTGGGTAGAATTAAGAAATATGAAACTTCGACTGAAATCTTGAAAGATTTCTACTATGTGAGATTGGAGTACTACCAGAAGCGTAAGGATCATATTAGTCGGCAACTTCAAAATCAATTGAGTAAATTGAGTGAACAAGCCAGATTTATAAAGTTGATAATTGAAAAGAAGTTGTCAGTTTCCAATAAAAAGCGGACTGAATTGGTGGATACCTTACGGAATTTTAACTTTGTTCAGTTTAACAAAGACAATGAGCCGGTGGAAGAACCAGTGGACTTGAGGCTCTTTGTTGACGCTGAGAAAGAGCTTGAGGAAGAAGAAGAGGAAGTTGGTGGTATTTCCGTGGTGAACACGGCCCCTATTGGACTGAGTGAGGCTAGTGAACATAAACCAGAGAATATCTATTCCTATTACGATTACTTATTGGGTATGTCCATTTGGTCTTTGACTAGAGAGAGGTACGAGAAGTTATTGAAGCAGAGAGATGAGAAGGAAGAAGAATTGATGATCTTGACTGGTAAATCTGCCAAGGACTTGTGGAATGAAGATTTGGATGATCTTATTGTGGCATGGGATAAGTTTTTGGAGATGGATTTGAAGGAGAAACAGAGTGATGTTCCAGCTGCAGGTGTCAAGTCTAAGCAAAAGAGGAGACGAGTAAAGAAAGAAGATGGTGCAATGTCTGAGCCTGCTGCAAAAAAACCGAAGAAATCTGCAACACCCTCAACACCAGCTATCAAGCAAGAAGAGCCGGTAGTAGTAGTTAAAAAGGAGAAGACACAACCTGACGCCTTGCTGTTTTTTTCATCTGCTGCCACCAATAAACCTACTAAATCCAAGGCAAAGCCCAAGTCCAAGGTTCAAGAGCCTAAGCGAGTATCGTCGTCGATGTTTGATGCGGATTCAGATGACGATATTTTACTTGGAATAAGCCTGGAACGTCCCAAATCAGCTATACAGGCTGAGCTTGAAGACTTGGCTCTTCCTGAAAAGCTTACACCACGAGTCAAAGGTAAGAGAAGGCTGGCAGCCCAGAGTCTGTACACTGTCGTTGATAGCGATGAGGACGAAGAGATGGAAGATATTGAACAGGAAGACAACGGAAGTGAGAGTGACGAGTATCAAGATGAATAAAGTTTATAGTTGCAAAATATATCCTAAAAAGTACTATTTTTTCTTTTTTTTGTCCTTTCTTTCTTTCGTTTTTGATTTTAGCCTTCAAATGCAATGCGTGATTATATAATACAATGGACGATTGTGGACAACAGAAATTTTGTGTAGCTTTTTGAGAGAAAACAGAAAAATCTATCAGGAGTTTTCGATAACATATTCCTATCATACGTAAATTTCAGCCTACAACGCATCATATATTGTCTGATTGTTTAGGTGCATGATATACTTCGAAGCCAACGTTTCCACAAATATTCCTACAACTCAGAGTATGTACAACTCCAGCTCGGTAAACGGTGCTGCCAACGGCGCTGCTTCCCAACAATTCTTGAACGAGTATGCCTACCATCAACAGTTACAGGCCCAACAAGGCCAGCCACAGGCTCAACCACAGGGTTTACAGATACTGCAGGCCCAGCAGCGGCAACAACAACAAACTCCGCAACAACAACAACAACAACAAACTCCGCAACAGCAAAAGCAACAAACTCCGCAACAACAACAACAACAACAACGACTGAAACAGCAGAATCAGCAGCCATATACCAGCTACAACTCCAATACTTCAAGTTCTGCCACTCCTAACAACATTTCTAATGCTAGAGGAAAGTTTACGTCGCAGGACATTCAAGTATTGAAGCAGTTGTTGGTGGCTGGAGAGAAGCACAAGTGGAAACAGATTACTAAAGAGATCAACCAAAGCTCTAACTCTGTTGCTCAACTGCAACAACAACTGCAACTGCAGCTGCAGCCATTTCAAAAGGCACAGGCCAAGAACGTTTCGCCTACGTTCGTCATTAAGCAGTACCAGAGTTTGTTAGGGTTGCCAAACAACACGGCACATTTCGGAACCTTGGGCAGTTCTTTGCCATATGTTGCTGCTGCCTCCGGTTGGGATGACTTGAGTGAACAGGCATACCAGCATCAATTCAGCGACGACTTGGAATAGGCACTCGATCGCTACGAATTTAGTTCTTTATTGTTCTTGTTTGTATAAGTTTAATAGTATAATCAAATTATGCGTCTTTGCAATCGACACATCTGTCTGTCGCCAACATTCCGTCGCCCTGGCGCTCGACATGAGCCCCCAACGTTACTTTGCCATCCAATTTGTCACGGATCAAGTGTTTTAATAGCTTTGAGTCAGGAAACCCGTCGTAATAATAGTCCTGGGACTGTGATCCGTCTACATCGCCATATTTTATTGCCAAGTCAGGATTTTTAAACTTTCTCTTGTACACAATGACGGCACCCTGTTGCTCAGACACTTGGACTAATATCTGGAACATTCCAGGCTGGTCCTGGATAGGTTGTAATGAGACATCATTAACAATACCGTCAAACGTCTGTAAAACCTCTTGGAGGTACCAGAAGGCACGGTTTTGCCATTTACACTTGCAGCAGTATTGGATTGTCACTTTGGGATATCGAGACAGAGACATATTGGCCTACAGGAACGATACGATAAAATGCGTTCCTTTATTTTTCGCCTTTTCTATTTTTCTCGTACATTTTTATCAAAAAGATTGAGAATTCTTACTGCTTTTAGTCTATCAACTTTTCTATAAAGGAATACTGAGCCAGTCCCAATTTCCGTTTCCATCAACATTCGAACCTGTCTGTGACTGTGTCTGTGTCTGGGTCTTTGTTTGTTGTGGTTCTGGTTTTATTGGGTATGAGTTGAACATTTTGTAGCTGTCGCTTGACTGCAAGCTGGTGTCTATGGCGGTTGAGGATGGTAAAGTAATCTTTAAACTGGTTCTTCTAATGGAACTGCTTCCGCTTCCCTGATTACGCCTGTTGGTTGCGGAGCTTGAATTCAATGCAGGATTATTTATGGTTTTGACATCACTCTTGGATATCGAAGTAGGATTCAAGTCGTCGCCGTCAACGGCCGCAGCCTTTTTGGAGTTGGTGGAGTTTCCTGATCCACGCTGTCTCTTTTTAATAACGTCCGTCTTGAGACTAAGTGGTCTCACAACCCCATGTAGTTTAAGGAAAAGTCCACAAGCATTACACAACGGCTGTCCTTCGGAGTTTCTTCTCCACAAAGGTGTAGTTTTGGTATGGCAGTTGGTACATGAAACAGGTGTTGATGAATTCTTGATATCTTCCTTCTTATTGAGGCCACCGGCACTAGAAAAGCTTTTCTTGGTTTTGGTGGGCTTTGGTTTCTTGATTGGCTTATCTTTCCAGGAACTCGAAGTAGGTAATGAGCTAGACAAGTTGCTACTTCCTAGTGTTCTCATATCAGTAAACGATGCGGAATGTGAGAAGTACTGTTTTTGATTGAAATTATCAAAGTACACTGAAGCATCTGCAGAGTTTGTTGTGTCCATTTGACTGTTAAGCTGAGGCGTCCTACTTGCATCTGGATGGTGAGGCGATTGTGCAAGAAACGGATCAAGAAATCCAGCATCGGAAGGTGAAGAAAATCTGTTGTATGTCGCAATTCTACCGTTATTAAGTTTGTTTTCGTAGCTGTTGTTGAGATCAGGCAAGCTTACCAACGAACTCTGGTGCTTGAGGAACAGATTAGGGGTTGATACATGGCTTGCATTCAAGAGGTCGCCGCCATAGAGTGTAGTACTGCCTGAGATACTGTTTTTTTCTGTTCCGTAAACTGTGTCCACATCTTCAAACAAGCCAAACTGAGGATGGGGAACTGAGTTTGACAGCATGTCGAAGTTGGTGTTGGGGCCCTCGAAGGCCAACGGATCAAGAGAAAACTCAAACGCTGAAGAATGGCCAGCATCCTTCTGATGTTCAAGCAGTATTGTCAACGACGACTGGAGGGACATCGTGGCAGATAACGACGGTCCCGAAGCGGTTAATATCGGCGAGAACTCAGCAGGACGTTTCTTGTTGTTTGCAGGGGTCTCACTGCGCCCCATCTTGCGGATATGAGCAACGTAGTCGAAGTCATCGGCAGCAGGATCAACTATGGGAGAGTTTTTGGTTTGGAGCAGAGGCAGAGGTTCTGAATTATGGATTTGTTGCACTTTGTGCGGTTTTGTCTTGGAAGTAGCTGCTTTTTTAACATTGATAAACATCATTCGCCATGTGATGTTTTCCATCCGCTTCTTGTAGGGCAACGAGTCCTTGGCGCTGTTGTACATTTTCCAAAGGCTGTCCAAATGTACAGATTCATCGTGCAAGAGTGCCGATAGTGGTGCAGAGACATTTGTTCGTTTTGAATCATTGCTGAGTTGATTAGCTGAACCCAGCAGAAAGCTGGGTTGTGCGTGGAAGCTCATTGTAAACTTTTACGGCTATAAGTAAAAGGAATAAAAAAACACACAGCAAGTTGATATGGTTTGCCATTTTTAAAATTTATCCCACCTTCAATAAGGCATCGTTCAGACAGACCGTATTTTTCCGGGTGACGTCCTTCTGAGTCGCTTCTATCTTTATCAGTGGCATTGTGATTGGTGCGATAAAAAATGACGGAACCCTGTCCTGCATTCAATTCATTGATAAGACCTCAGAACGGTTTGTAGGCACTGCAGGTAAGTACGGAAAGTGACTGCTTTCGTACCCATCATGATTTAGATCGTTGGTTCCGTCCCAGGGAGCATCAATTTCTAGAGATGATACGATGTCGTAATATGTAATATTGTCTCGTCGAAATTTCTTTGGCAAAATTGGGGTAAAGTATAATTTTCGCGATAATATTGAAAAATGACATAAATTTACTGTTTTGATGCCAATCTCAATCTCTTTGTCAGGTAATGACCGTATCATTTGTGTTAAAAACCTCAATACTATAATTGTTCATTAGTCATTTCTGAAATACAATTCAAAAATTAATATTTCAACCCTGAATGAGCTCAAAAAAGCCAAGATAAAAGTGTATGACGTGAAGTCAAAGTTTCGCCTCGATACAAAATCCTTACCGCAGTAATAACACTTCTCATTGTGGGTAGATATTCAACTCTCTTACGGAAAGAGAAAAGAACAAAAGGACTATATTTATTTTTCGAAGAAGAAGTATCAAGTTAAAAGGCAGGAATATAAACTGTACTTTAACTTCTTGGATATCTTACTAACCTGTGCCCAAATATAATTTTGGGATTTACATGTACTGGGGGTATCAGAGGTACTGAGCGTCAGAGCTAACTGTAAAGGGGCGTTGTTTAAAGGGCTGTGACTATGCAACACAGGGAGGCAAGTCAAAGTTGTGGTATGGTTGCTGTGCGTCGTCCCTACAAAATCTAATTCATAGGAAGAAACGTGAAAAAGAAATCTCGATGGAACATCTAATTTTTACCCTTTTGGGCCAAAACACAAAGAAATCTATTTTTGTTGTGTTGTATACCGAGATATTTGCAGTGTATACAAAACCAGATCACATTTCATGTCATACATATATAAATATATATATAAATATATCCTTGGTATCTTTCAAGAAGGAAAGGCTGGTCACACCACATTCGCTTAACAAACCTGACGGTCTCCGACTTAAATATAAGTGCATAGTAGCATAGCTCATCCACCCATAAGAGGTACACACACATCAAACAGTTAACATTAAACACATCAACAACCCCCCATACAAGTAACAAGAGAGAAGAGCAAAACAAGAATGGTTCCTTTACCTACATCAGATATTGCCCTTCTACAGGAGCACGCATTCTACGATACAGGCAATTTGAACTATGTATTACCCTTCATCAAGTTCCAGAACTACCAATTGGGTCTGATTTCCGATCCAGGCACGCCGATACATTTCTTCAACGGTAATGTGGTTTTGATTTGCATTGTTAGTCTCATGGCAATGCTCTACGTCCTCACACGTCTCCTTTCGCATAAAGGTTCTTCTATTAGCCTTTCCAAGTCCGAAAACTTGGTTTAATTACACCATTAATGTCCAGACATGATTTTTAGCTCGATTTCTTTATAGGTAGTATTCTTTGCATGAGTTTTTTTTCATATTTTATAAAACTCGCCTGTTGCCCATTTTCGCAATAAAAAGTTTCTTTGTTCACTGTAATATATTTACCTTCCTGCTTGATCAAATAGTTTAAGAAACTCGATATCCCAAATATTCCAATCGTACCAGAGTATCGTCGGGAATATCGTAAATAAGTGCCAGATGGCATGGGCATCGAGCAAACGGTAAATTGGAGGGAAATCGAACAATTCGAACGTCATTCCTGCCACAAGCCACATGTTGAAGAATACTGGTAAGATTGGAATAAGTCTCAGGCGTGATGCCGATAAATAGTTGAGCTTCTGCAATATTTTCGTCTCAAACGGCAACAATTGAAGCGAGTTATTATATACAACATAGTTTGACAAGTAGGTACGGCGAACCCGTACAGCATGAAGAATCCAGAGCACCATAGCTGCAATGCCAAACACCAGGTTGATCAAGATATTGTAGGAGTAGTTCCAGTTCATCTTGAGCTTGATACAGTGCAATACAAATATTGTTAGGAGCGATATCTGGAGTAACAAGAGATGCGACGGAAAGCGAAACAACTCAAAGTAACGCGTTGTTATGCACCCAAAGTTGGTTAAAATGATGGCAAAAGCTCCGTAGTAGTCCAAAGTTTCTGTGATGGAGTTGTCTCGGAAATGAAAGAGCATACTGAATGTCCACCCAACCAAGGAGACCAAGATCAAGTTGATGTACTGTTTTGTCATGAGATCATATCCCCCAAGGCACTTCTTGTTTTTATTGTACTGCTTTGTCAACTTGAACAAGTTGATGTAGTTCATATGAAAGTTTCCATACGAAAACACCACTGAGAAGAACTCCTGGATCCCCAAAATCCTTACGAATGGCCACTTGCCAAAGAATTGGACCGGTTCAAGCCCACTTTGAACTCGCTCGTCCGTAACAAATTGCTGACACTTATAGTTACAATCGGAGGAACAGTCCCAGAATGGCCTGGCAAAGAACCAGAGCTGGTGGTTGTCGCTGAAATCGCCGTATAAGTATCGCTTTTGGTTTCTTGAGTTCTCGATTTCTTGAAACACGTTGCCAACCGGACATCGCATGTAGAGCTCACAGTCGCTGACACACAGCAGATATTCAGGAAGACGGTCACCAATTGAAGCTCTAGCCACTACCAGCCAGAGCCAGAGGCTCGCAATTGTCCTCACTGGCTTCATATTACTTTCTAGGAATTGTACAATCTGGCAAAAATCTGAAATATAAAATATTCGCGCTATATTTGTCTCTATGATATTCCCTTACTCTGGTTGTATAACCGGGCTTGGACCCGGAAATAAGCCAATGTAGCACCACCAATCACCACAGTAAACACAATCAAACCGACATTAACTGGTGTGGGATTCATATTGAATGTATAGTGTGTCCACTTGTCCAACAAACTCTGACCAAGGTTAAGCAGCCCAGAGATACAGATGATGGTTCCGTACAAAGTACCGAACGTATCAAAGCCAAAAATTTTGGCACAGAAATCACTGATCATAGTATAGAAGAGTGGCCTGTAGACAGAAAACAACAAAACGTTGAGAAGACCGGCTCCAAATGTGCCAAAGAGACCGGCTACTCCGATCACAAGGGAGATTGACAAAGCTGTGGCCAACACGGTTATCGTGGTATAATTGTCAATGAAGTAACCAATGAATGGTACTGAAACCAATCCGCCAAGTGGCAAGGCCACATCAAATATCCGGTTCAACTTCTCTGCTTTGGCAGCATCTCCAAACAAGTACGTATACTGTGAACCAATAGTAGCGACAAAGTAGTTTAGTCTCAACATCAGAATAGTAGCAAGCATACAAAGCAAGTAAAACCATGGAGTTTGCAACTGGAACTTGGCCGAATGGCCATGCAAGATTCCAAAAATACCACCCGAATGCTCCACCAAGAACTCTTCACCCTCTTCGGCATAAGGCTGCTTCAAGGCATCGCCAATCGATTCACGTCTTCTTGGAGGGTGAGAATGTTCGATCAAAGGCGAAGTTTCGGTAGCGGCTGCCGAACTTGTTGATTCCTCAACATAATCATTAACACAGAATGTGTTATCCGGAGGTGTCTTGTACGATTCCCATGGCATGACGGTTAATTGAGCCACGGTAATGAATATAGGAACCAAGAGGTAAAGCATAAAGAACTTGTTCATGGTGAATGTTCCCAAAGACTTGACGTAAAACATCTTGTAGATCAAGAACACCGCTGATGAGGCATCAAATGCACCAGTTATCAATGCCAAAATGATCCCACTCTTCTTGGGGAACGAGTTAGATAACTGGAATGACGAAATAAAAGCGAATGGACCACCCAACGACATAAACGCGTACCCTGACAAGTAAGGGTCGATAAACGTGTTTTCATCAAGATATTTGGCAAATATGAAAACAAAACATGCCAAGTACAAGAACAAGGCACCAATCAAGCCACATACTTTGGGTCCGTACAAGTCAAAAATACGTCCAATCACTAATGCCGACACGTTGGTCAAGGCTGCACCGACCGAGAACATGATGTTGAGTTTCAAGTCCTGGTTGGTACATTTTACCAGATCAGAATCACTGGAAAGTATCAGGGAAAAGTATTTGGCAATCCCGGCGCCGGCTTCAAGATCACACGTGTATTCATAGACATGTTCTGTAATCAAGATGGATTTTAAAGCTGCAAAGCCAAAGATGGGACCTCCAGAGAGAAGACACCAAAATATAGCACAAGAACACTGGACAAGCCGACGAAATTGTGGAACTTCAGTCGATTGCATATGTCAAGTGTAAGTTTTCGAAGGAGAAATATGCTCGAATCGGATTCGTTGAACTAAATTAATTTTATAGCCAATGTTTCGATGCATAGATAAGAACGTTTTTGTGTGCGATTCAATTAGTGCTTATGTCAGAAAAAGAAGCAAAGAAGACGTTTACTGAAGCCCGTTAAAAGAAGCCTCAAAACTTTAAAAAGTAAAAAAAATAATTGTCCCAAGAGAGCCTGGTTTGGATCTAGTCTATTAATATATACAATTCTCTATTAAAAAGGCTCGGTATCTTTCTTTAACGGTTCGTCAACCGAACCGTATGTAGTGGTTATTTCATCAGAAGCAGTTTCAGCTAGCACTGGCTTGTCCAAGGCTTCGAATGGGTTGCCTGAGATTTTACTGTAAACGTACAATGCTCCAATTCTGAACGCAGCAGCCAACAAAGTAATCACAACGCCACCAACGGGTGCAATAACGAAAGCCCCAAAGGGACCCCAATCTTCTGGGTCATAGATACCGTTCCAGATCAACAAGAGCTTACCTCCTTCTCTGGCACTGTGGTAGTAGACGGTACCAAAGATAAACACTCCCAACAACGCACCTAGACCTCCCACCATGACATCGAAGCCGGTCAAAAACCAGAAGGCACTGTCGCTCAAGCCCAAAAATACGGCCGGGATGATGGCTGCGGAAACCAAGTCAGCAATTAAGTAGATCTGCAAGATATTGTTGGCAACTTTTACGGCCAATACCACAATCGGTACCATAACAAGCACCACCAAGCCTCTGGTATAGTTGATATGCAACTTGTTTCTGAATACATCATTGGAGATGGTAGACACCATAGCCGACTGCAACGAATCAAAGGTACATGTCGACAAAGCAATGCAGAAAATTAGGACAATGGCCACAAGCCAGCGGGGCATATGACTCAAAAGAATGAAGAAGGCATCACCACCGTTTGGATCGTTGACTTCCAAGTCCCCTGACCACACAGCTAGGAAACCAGTGGTTCCAACCAAGGTACAAATGGCAAACGTAACAAATGAAGCAATAGAACAGCCGATGATCAAATCACGGTTAGTTCTGGAAGAAAAAGTTCTTAACCAGAATCCTGCCATAAAGCAGTCATTGGTTACGATGGCCACAAATAAGATATACACCAATTGCCAACCCAACTTGTTTGCCTTTAGTAACCCACTCTCACCGATTTTGGATGTATCGATCTTGATGTACGAACCCATACCGGCTGCACAGACAATAAGCAAGATCAAGACAAATGCAGCCTGGAAGTTATCGGTGATGAAACTCACCTGGAAACCTCCCATGGCAGTATAAATGGTGGTAACAACGCACTCGACAATAACGGCACCAAGAGCATTCACTCCCGTCAAAGTCTCAATAGCAGTACGAATTGCAGATAATTCACCCACCATGAACAAGAACATCGTAAGGCAAGTAAAAAACGACAAGTACAAAGCCGTCACCACACCAAACCTATGTCTTACCCATTCAGTAAAGATGAATCCATCAGGACATTTTCTACGAATAATGGGTCCAAACAAGGCAAAGCCTAAAATTGGAATGGATCCAGTAAGCGTATACACCAACAATCCGTGCAATCCGGCAGTATTAGCAATTTGACCGTATGTCAGAAGAATACCGACTCCCATGGCTAAAATATACAGTTAATAAAACTTGTTCAACAGGGTCAGGACTCAGGAAACCATTAACAGAGATCTCTCTAGCAAGATCTTTCCGTGGTTCTCCTATTCCTGATCCAATAAAACTTCTCACGCAAGTTCTAACTTGATCGAGTTCAACGGTATAATCTCAGTCCTGATGCTTCACCAAATGGAAGTAACATGACACCCGTGTTTAATGGAACTAGGTGGTTAGGGGTTTAGAAATCTAAATCTAAACCAGGACAGCCAAATAGCGCTGCTTTCAAGAAGTTTTCAATAAATTTACACATACCTGAAGCAATAAAGTTTAA
Source organism: Teunomyces lycoperdinae (assembly GCA_030574955.1). Classification (NCBI taxonomy): domain Eukaryota; kingdom Fungi; phylum Ascomycota; class Pichiomycetes; order Serinales; family Debaryomycetaceae; genus Teunomyces; species Teunomyces lycoperdinae. Next base: position 39,914 of record JAJMFY010000032.1, read on the forward strand.
TGCTAGCGGGATTCCCCTCTTGGTGCCGTTTGATGATAAGAAACCTTCCTTCGATGCAAACCGTATGGCAAGGAAAATTCCTGATGCTAACAAAAATGCATAAGACAAGTAAATGATAGCATTACTACCCTGAGAAGAGAGCTGTGACATGCTTTTAACCTTCAGAAAATTGTTCAGGAGAGAAATTAGTACGGCTGATAACTTTATATAACATATTTTTGGAAAAGCTTAACTGATCCATGCGCTTATAAGGATATGCGATAACGAGATCATAAAAAGAACTAATCTATGACGGAGGAAGGGAGAGCAAGTCAAAGAAAAAAAAATCTAATGCTCCACGGCAGGTTCGAACTGTCGACCTTCAGATAGCACACAAACCAAGTGGAATATGAGACTGACGCTCTGCCAACTGAGCTAGTGAAGCAAAAGAGAGAAGTGCTCCACGGCAGGTTCGAACTGTCGACCTTCAGATAACACACATCGATTGAATATGAGACTGACGCTCTGCCAACTGAGCTAGTGAAGCTTCTTCTGTGTACGCAAAATTATTTCAATATTCATATATAAAGTCAAAGATAAACTTATTCTCATGCAGGAAATTGTCTTAATTTATAGAATTTGCAATCTAGAACCCATCGGTCCACTAATCATACCAGATGATTGCCAAAACAGAGCGACCTGAACCGAAGACAAAAACCAAAGATGCGAAGTTGCTTGAAAAACTAGATGATGATTGTTTAGCTATTAATCAGATAAAGGGTAATATACGGAAGTCGTCGGAAAACCCGCCTACTCCAGAAGACGTGGACGATTGGAAAGCACAATCAGATTACTACAAAGATATCGATACCAAGGCATTTCGCCAATATGAACTTGCTTGTGATCGTGTTAAGCAATTTTATGAAGAACAACACGAGAAACAAACAGTAGCATACAACATTCAAGCCAGAATAAATTTCAAAACAAAAACGAGAGCCCGAATGACTATATGGGATGGTTTGGAAAAGTTGAACAAGCTTTTGGATGATTCTGATCCTGACACGGAACTATCTCAAATTGACCACGCTCTCCAAACTGCTGAAGCGATAAGAAGAGACAAGCAACCACGCTGGTTCCAGTTAGTTGGACTTATACACGATTTGGGCAAGCTCCTTTACTTCTTCGATTCCAAGGGTCAATGGGATGTTGTTGGTGATACTTTCCCAGTGGGATGTAAGTTTCTGAGGCGGATAATATTCCCAGATAGCTTCAAACTGAACCCTGATTTCCTTAATCCGTTGTACAACACCAAGTACGGAATTTACTCCAAGCATTGCGGATTAGATAAAGTGATGTTGAGCTGGGGACACGATGAGTACATGTATCATATTGCGAAAAACAGTTCCACATTACCTCCACAAGCTCTTGCCATGATACGATACCATTCGTTTTATCCCTGGCACCACGAGATGGCATATTCGTACCTTATGGACGAACATGACAACGATATGTTGGAAGCAGTCAAGTCCTTTAACAAATATGATTTATACTCAAAAATTGACAAGCAGTATGATGTAGAGGAGCTCAAACCATACTACTTGGAGTTGATTGATGAGTTTTTCCCCAATAAAGTCATTGACTTTTAGCGAAGGATAGCAAATAGAAAGAACGGGCAAAATTTTTATTTCTTTAATGTTTATTAATATATGTTGGTTGGAAAAGTCTATGATACAAAGAAGTTAAATTTAGGAAAAGAGAGTGATGGCACCAAAGTATTGTTCAATTCCGTATGGGCCTGGGTTTTTCCACATATCGTTGTATGTGGTTAAAATGGTACAGTCACCACCAGTAGCTTCCATAATGGACTTGATGGCAGCAGCTTGGTTTTCCTGAGACGGCACGTTTAAACCGTTTGTAGCCCCCTGCGAAGGGTATCCGGTTTCCACAATGGAAACACCCTTACCGCCACAGACGTCTTCCACCAATTGCTTTTGGCTGAGAACAAAGCTACCGGCGTCTGGAGCAGCAACATAAGGGTCAAAGTAAGAGTGGGCGTTGACACCGACAAAGTCAATGATAGATTCAGTACACAAGCTTGGGTTGTCGATGAAACTGTTTGGTGGCTCAGCAGTGGTGATTGGTCCGTTGTAACCAGAAGATTGTAATTGGGACTTGACGGAAGCGAGCTTGGAAATCAATTGAGAAGCGGTAAGAATCTTGTCGTTAATACATTCGTTACCAACAGTAATGTGGTCAAATACACCCCAGCCAAAACTAACACCGTAAGTGATCAACTCAGAGACACCATTATCAATAGAGTCAGGACCAGCAGAGGAGAAGTAGAGACCTTGGTCCACCTTCATACCAAGACTGGCAGCTGTAGGTATAACGCCATTAAAGGTATTGCAATCGGTACCGTACATTCTGATCTTGGAAATACCAAAAGACAGAATGTATTGCAAGTCACTTTGAATGGTGCTAACACTCTTACAGGAGCCATCATCGGCATATGGAGAGTAGACAATATAATTTGGAGGAGCCAAGCCACCCTTTCCATTTTGTGGGTTAGGGGATGGACTTGGAGCAGCAGACGTAGATTGTTGTGGGGTAGATGGCTGCTGAGATGATGGAGCAGCTGGTTGAGTCGATTGAGCAGGTTGTTGAGCAGGTTGTTGCAAAGAAGTTTGAGGAGAAACCGCCTCTGAGATAGTTGGCACATTATCGTTGTTGTTGTTGTTGTTGTTTTGAGTAGCACTGGATTGAACTGGAGCAGCTGGTTGAGAATCAGAAGTTGGGGCAACAACTTGAGAGATAGTTGGAACATCGTTTGGTTCCTCTTGAGCAGCAGTGGTAGTAGGTTGTGGTTGAGAAGCCACTGGCGCAGCATCGTTATGATAAATAGTGGTAAGGGTCACTGGGGTAGTGGCCCATGCCTTGTCAGATAAAGTATTAGTGAACGTGACGTCGTTGGAGATAAAAATTTCCACTGGTGGTAAATAGATTGTAGTAGTGGCTGTGGTGAATGTTTCTGTAGTAGTGACTGCAGCTGCAGTGTGATATCTTGTGAGAACTGCCGGTAAAGGGAGTGAAAATACTACTGAGAGTATGAAAAGTAACGAAAGTATTATTTGCATGGTAGTTAATGAGGGTAAAGGGGTAGGATGAATGGAATGAAAGTTGACTGACCTCTTGAGACCCAAGTAGACATTTTGCAACTTATATACTTGACAATAAGCCTTCTAGTCAGTGTCCAAAAGTGGTAGCCATCATTACTTTCCAGGACGTAACTACCCTAAATAGTTCGCGCCAGCGTTTTTGCAATCATATTTAGTCAGATTGCAAGCGGATTGGGCTTGCATCTGCATATAAATTGCCTGCATTAAACCGATTTAGGAAATGCTGCGAGCTAAGACAAGCTTTGTACAGGACAGTTTCCTATTTTGGCTCACGCTCAGCAGTAGTAGCCAGTACCATTTCATCTCATGCCAACTACAACGTCTACACTAAAGCTGGTTAAATCCAATATAGTAGCTGGGGGCACTTGACCCACTGGCAAAACTTCCAATTACCATTATTTCGTGTATCGAACATTTTGACGTCACCACCAGCTAAGCGAACATACAAGCGAACTAATCCCGGCTATGCTGGACAACAAAAATAGCTTAAGACTTTTATTTTCGTATATTGTCTACAATAATTCAAATTATCATCAGCTATTAACATTATCGAACTTTGATGTTATGAGAGAATCTATTAGTTGTCTAAGAGATTGAAGAGTACAGCTAACTTGTCGTCTTCAATAATCTCTAAGCTGTTCAAGTACTTCAACAAACTCTTCACCAACTGCACGATTTGAGGGACAGACAAATTGATGATAGCCATCTGCAAAACCTTTCCAATGCTGATGTTTTGAACGGAAATAAATGTCTGGTAGTACAAGTGACTGAAAGAACCCATCAAAAACTGACAATCAACTCTGTCAGTAACCCCACCATGACCAGGAATGGTGTCACCAAAATCCTTAATTCCGAAGGATCTCTTAAGACCACTAGCAAAGAAACCACCAAATGGTGCAATCAAGGAAGCAAAAGTGGCCAACATAGCAGCATGGAAGTAGATAGGTTTAATCGACAATATCTCAATTCTTCCACCCAATAAGTCTATTATATTTTGTGGCAATTGGTACAATTGCGGAACAAAAACCGGGTTTGGTGTACAGCGAGGGAAGTTGTAGATATGAGTCGACAAGTTTTCTGCTGGGCAGGTGAGATAGTCAGATTGAGTCAACAAAAAGGAAAAGATGATAGAGGAAAGACCAGTACAGACCCATGCACCTACAAAGCCTTCCACGGTCTTCTTAGGACTGATTTCAATCAATTGGGTTCTACCGAAGGTGATACCACACAAGTAGGCAAAGATATCGTTAACTATGACCAAGGCACATGGCAAGAAAAACCAGATGATACCGTTGAGAATATTGTCAATGATAAGATGGGATTGGAAAACCACAAGAACAAGCGTCATGTGAGTGATACATAACTGAGCAAACTGGAATTTATAGTAACCCTTTTTCAAAGTCCATACAAAGAAAACAAATCCTGCAATGTAGAGGGAGTAGCTGATGAACTTGTGGTTGACCACCAAGAAAGTGAGGAACTTACTGGTGACAATAGTGTCTTGGAACAAGTTAAAGAACGACTGGGAATCCAAGTAATATAATGTAGCAATTAAAAAGTACCAATTGAGGGACCTGTTGTAAGGAATCTTCTTGTCTCTAGCCGGTTCCGAAGTCAACCTGATGACTTCTTTGAAAGTAAGAATCTGGAAGAGAAGCACAAGACTGATCAACGACAAATGACCGGTGGCAACAACAATAAAGAAGCCAAAAATCATTACAAATGTCCAGATGGTTCTTGTAATAAAAGCCTGTTTCTTGGTTTCACCAGCAGAAGCAGAAGAGGCCGAATCTTGCTTGGGGGCGACTGCATCCTCCGGGGTTGCTTTAGTTGCCAGTTTGTGAGAGAGAGTAGATGCTGCTGGCTTATCTACCGAGGTTGAGTACCCTTCTTCCTTAGGCATATTGAATATAATGTTTCAGAAAGTCGTGAAGTACCAGGAAGTACAAAAATGCAATTGGGAGACTCTTAAAGGATAAGGCAAATCACTAAAGACGTTAATTTGATTATTTTTCAAAAGTGCAAAAAGTTTGAGAGCTCAAAATAACCTGCAGGAACAACCTGAAGTTGTCACATGCATCTCACGATTGTATGTCGTCAATTTAGCTGTCACATTTTAGTTTAACGGTTTGAATGAGGGATGTGTTTGGTGAACAATACACGTTAAAAGAGAAGGGGAAAAAAGATAAAGTAGAGATTGTGCATGATTTCATAGAAATGGGGAGAAGAAAATACATAACCAGTGGCAGTAAAGTTTAATGTGCACCTTCCGACTGGAAGATATCTCGTGATCTCAAAAAGTACGTGATTTCGGTTGTGGTGGGTCAACTTTTTATTCTTGTATAAGTGATAGGATACTGTACATAAAAATGGGAATGTAGTTTTTCTTGTCGCTATTGGTTTTTGGGGCAATAGCTTTTTATTGGGCCCGGGACATACAAAGAAAAATGTACACAAAAGTGGCAGCAAAACGTAACCCACAGAAGAAAAATAAGCAGTACAAATTCGACTGCATATAGCCGAGCATTTTCTCTTCATTTTTTTTCTTTTTCTTCGTTTTTTTTTTTGGAGGTGAGTCGCGCGCCCATGATATATCGCTGCCGCCAGGCAATTTTTTTTAACGGACTGCTTTATCCCTAACTCTTTTTCAGTGACCAAAGGAATTCTTTGCATTTTATTATATGTCAACTATCCAGAACTTGAACGCCTTTGATCCTTTCGCCGACACTGGTGATTCCGAAGCTCAGCCTACGAATTACATCCACATCCGTATCCAACAACGTAACGGTAGAAAGACCTTAACAACGGTCCAAGGGTTGCCATCTGAATATGACTTGAAAAAAATTTTGAAGGTCTTGAAGAAAGATTTTGCCTGTAACGGTAACATCGTCAAGGATGAAGAGTTGGGAGAAGTTATCCAATTACAAGGTGACCAGAGAGTCAAAGTGAGTGAGTTTTTGACCACTCAGTTGCAGTTGCCAAAGAAGAACATCAAGATCCACGGTTTCTAAAGGAACATTTTTATGTGGAGTTTTTTTTTATGTTTTTGTTTGTAGTTGGATCAGGAAATGCGGAAACACCGTCGCCCTCCAACTTCTAAGGATCAAGAAAAGTCCACTTTTCTTCTCTCACGGAGCACGGTAGTCCTAACATTCTCCTGTCCAGCAGTGTGTATGGACCATTTTAGATAAATGGATACCACCGATTTAATATTTCAAAAAGAAACTCAGAGCAGAACAATGTAGCAAACAAAGTAGAAAAAGTAGTAGTGCGTAGAAACGGCTACAACTAGACAACCAAAATTTAATCGCATCGCACAAGCAATGGCTGGAGATTTGAATTTAAAGAAGTCGTGGAATCCGGCGTTGGTCAAGAACCAGAAGAAAGTATGGGAAGAAGAACAAGCGAAACTTACTGAACTCAAAAAGATCCGTGAACGTAACGATGAGCTCAAGAAGGAGCTGGAATATCTTGACCTTTTACAGCTCCAGCATGGAACTGGGTTCCAAGCCCAAGACTTGAACAAATCTGAGAAGTTGAAGTTGAGCAAGTTGAATTGGATGTACGATGATATGCCCAAACAGGATGAGGTGAATTCGAGTGGGTTTATTGAGAAGGCTCTGGAGTTTGTGGAGGGCAAGACTCAAGCAGAAAATTTATTAAAGGGCCACCATTCGTTTCGTAAGGAATTACCGAGCAACATCTCAAAAGTGATTAGTGTGGGAAAGACCAAAGGTAAGATCGATATTTCCGATGATCCATTGATGAAAATAAGGCAAGAAAGAAGTAGAAGAGATGGCGACAGAAGAAAAAGAGATAGAAGAGATGACGATAGAAGAAAGAGACACAGACACGGAGGAAGAGACAGGGAAAGAGACAGAAAAAGGGATGGAGAAAACCGCAGTTATAGAGACGCAGAAGACCGTCATAGACAAGGCCACTCTGGTTCGCGCGACAGCTACAAGAGAGAATTATCACCCACGAGATTCTAATCATTTAACCACATGGTGTAGGTTTTTCCATCCTTATTATACACACGTTCGTTGAATTCCCACTCATACCATACTTTCTTGTGGTCTGCGTGTCGTGAGACTGTCAACAGTACGCACTGTCCTGGTACCACCGGCGTATTTTTGACGGGAAACAAGATCGGGAACCACGAGTTGCAATATTCATGGCACTTGGCTGACTTGTGAATGGAAATATTCAAGTGCCCATACAAGTTGCTGGTAAAGTATCCACGGAACGCGTTGATGTTGTATCCGTCACATTCAAACTGCAATGTGACTGTCTGGTTCGACACAAGAGGCTGCGGATGAACGTATTCCCAACCCGGTTTGAACTCGTCCAAGGCATAATATCGCGAGAGATCGCAGAGATACGGTCGTTCCAACTCAACATCGCAAAGCAAAGGCGTATAAACCGGCTGTAAGTAGTTGGTGTAACTGCTTGGTATCATTATGGTTTTTTGTTGGTTGGTAAATTGGGCCAATACTTCTGGTGCGAGTTCGTTATCGCCAAACGAGCCCAATAGTTCCGACACCACAAGATCAAACGTAATTTCGAAGGTATATGTTCTCACATCAGCGTTGATCAAGGTAACGCTGTTGTTCCAGTCTTGGCTATTACGTCGGCGGAGCTCGTCCATGCACAAGGAATTCTTTTCTATGGCATAAATCGTACAGTTGGGGGTCTGTAGAGTCACGAGACCATCTACCAATTTCCCTCGACCGGGCCCCACCACAAGGATATTGATATGTTGACGCCGGGGAGCGAGATCTGCCAACGCCAACTCGCAGGCCTCACGGTACTGGGCATACTTGTTGGTATCCAATTCGAATTGGAGATAGACGTCGAGCGAGAGCTGCGATTTAAGCGGCTGGAGCGGGTCTATGAGCTGGTTTTCATGGTGCTGGAGTCTCTGTCGATGGAGCCACCTCAAGTAACCAAGCTGTTGTTCAGTTTCAGCGAATGTCGGCACGATCCCGGCAAGACATCGGGCGACGGTAGGATCGTTGAGAATCGGAACGCCATTTTTGTTGGGTGATGAGGCGTTTGAGGCTACATATATAAACTTCAAAGGTTCGGTGGTCCATCGAGCCAGAATCGGGCCAGACCCGGTTGAAATACGGAGGGAAACATGGTACGTGTTACTTTGATTGCACTGTTTCCATTTTGTCCAAGTGAGGTCAGTGTATTCCGGAAGAATAAACGTGATGCGAGGATGGATGCGATGCCAGCGAGAACAGAACCGAGCTAAATTGTCCAATTGCAGCGCAGGAATTTCCACTGCTAAGTGGGCTAAGGTCTCAGGAAAGTTGTGGGGCTGTAGATCAGCGTTGGTGCCGTTTGATTGCACCACGGTCTGTGGCCAGAAACGCGGGCTAACTTCGTGCCAGGCGTTGTCCGGGATGTACAAAAGCGGCGCGCGGGTGGTAGGGTCCACGGCACCCGCCACTCCGTACAATAATGGAGGCGTATTTATGGGTGTAATTGTGGATTTGTAATTAACGGTAGAGGACAAAAAACAAAAAGTGCTTTTTATGAAATGACGGCTATGCGTAATTGTGGTTGCAGGAAGATTGGCGGTTCGTATCGGTGGCTCGTTTGGGGCGTTGATTGGTCGCGCGACAGTAACAATTTGATAGTTTCGTCGTTTTTGGGTTCGGTAATTTTAGCGACCGCTGAGTTCGCCGGCGGTCCACGCGCGCGCGCGCGCGCTCAGTGGGAGAAATTTTCTTGCCCAATGACTTTTATTTTCGACTTTGAAGAACGGGGTTCAAGGTTATCAGCACAACCACCAGCAAGCAGAACGTTAGCGAGATGACAAAGCCTAGGTACTTGACAGACTCAGAAAGACACAAGGTGTTGGAGTTCCAGGATATGATCCATTACTCGCCCCGCTACAGTGACGACACGCACGAGTACAGACACGTCATGTTGCCCAAGAACATGCTCAAAGCAATTCCCCAAGACTACTTCAACCCCGAAACCGGCACCTTGCGTATCTTGTTGGAAGAGGAATGGAGAGGTTTGGGCATCACTCAGTCGCTAGGCTGGGCCCACTACGAGACCCACGCACCAGAGCCACACATCTTACTTTTCAAGAGACCAATAAACTACGGCCAATAAGAGTATTCATGCTGTCCAGTTGCGTGGACTTCAGTTCATCCGCTTCTTACAATAAATCACAATTGAGCTTTCTGGTGGTTACTTCCTGGCAGATCTCATGCGGCAGTATCCCTCTAGTGTTCCTTTACAGCGTACACCTGGCTTCTACCAGTTACTTTCTGGTAACTCCTATTAGTACCATGCACATCTAGTCAAGTATATAGCACACACACACACACACACACACAAACACAAACCACACCAAACATGTTCAGACACATTCCTTGTCCCTTTCAGAGACATAAGGTATCCCTTTTTTTTGGTAATGCACAACGATTCACGATATTTCTCCTGCGTAGACATATTTACAACCCGGTCACATTGTAGACTCTTCGCGAATTTCACTACGCGTTTGGTCTCCTCTACTTACCTTTTGCAACACATTTCCAGGCTGGCCGGTGATGTCGGTTAATATCTCACCTTCAGAGCTATCACACTTCCTAGATGATATCCACAAAAACATCAGTAATGATGACATTACCGATTTCCGTAAATTGGCCCTCTTTTTGTTTGCATTTACCCAAGACAAGTTGGAATCACACGCCACCAACGATGACCTGCTTCTCCGGCTTTTAACCACGCTTGAGTTGGTGTTTAGTAAAAAACTTCACCTCCTCAACTCAGAAGTAACACCCCAAGACTCCAAACCATTCCCCATTGGTCACGATAAGCCTCATATTTTTTACTACTGGTCCATCCTTTTTGCATTGCATCATATTCCAGCATATGCCCATGATCCCACAGTACTAAACCACTTAAAGTCTTTCGTAATCAACACAATAGACTTGGTAACCACCAAAATCCATAGTTTCAAGTACATCAAGCAGCTCAAGGCCGATTTGCTTCAGCTCATGGACTCAAATCTCACTTTCCTCATTGATAAAGTGTTCCTCTCGTCCACAACGCGTTTCCAACAAACATTGTCCACAACAGTACATTTGTACTCCATTCTTAACGACTATGACTTGGCTAATAAACTCTTGCTCAACTTTGTATCTTACCAATTAAAATTTGAAAGCTACGCCAGGAAAATATGGTTCGTGTTGAGCGAAGATAGATCACCCAATATTGATAACCTAAAGTCTGTTATCATACTTAACTTGACTAACAACTTGTTCCTCAATGACTCAGTTACTTGGAACCAAATATCCTTGCTTCTCAGTTGGACCATTGGCCTACTCAACTCCAAAGAGATTTGCCTGGCTTCAAGAACAATGCAACGATCAGTCGCATATAGTTTGCTAAAGATGTATGTGCTATGTCGTGATAAAAAGATTCTAGAAAATTTCATCAACTACAATCACTTCAATAACATCCTTAAATTGATCCAGAATGACTCTCAGTTACCTCTGATTATCCTCAAAACTTTGCATTTAATTAACTACAACTATAACCACCAGGTTTCTAATAGCGAGGTAGTTAATAATTACCAAACTACTTCTAATAACCAGTACATTATTGTTCCATTTAATGACTATGAGTTGGATTCATTACGCACGTCGTTGGTTGACATAAATTCAGTCGATTCTAACAACAAACAAATCATACACCTACTTCACTTCATAGCAGATGGAGCTCAAATACCCAAATATGATGCTAATATCATTTCAAGCCCAATATTTAACTACATACTGTGGATTAATCAGGTAAAAGACTTTGTGCATGAAGACAAAATGGAACTCCATACTATGTATTCAATGATCACCTCGTTAGGACACTTTGCTTGTTTGGTGAACAATGATTACAACTTTACAACCAAGGAATGCACAAAATGTTCAGTTGTCAAGGGACAGCACTTGAAGATTGATCTCGATAGAAAATCGGTTCTCGAGGTTCCTGAGATCAAGGTTCTTTATCAATCAATTCTCGTCAAATGTTTGCTAAGTAAAAAGGTGGATACTGTGCAAAAGAATTCGTTATTGTGCTCCAATTTAATGCTTACTTTGTTCAAACTATTTGCTAGTTACTTGCCACCTTCAGCTGATCTTGAGAATGACGATGTTTTCAAGTTTGTTTTGGCTCAACTTTCATCCAATAATAATCGTGATGTACGATTATTAGCCGCCAGGGTTATTCCATTATACTTGCTTCAGGCAAAAAGCAAAGAGGTTGATCTAAACTTCAAATATATCTTTAGGAGCATATCCTCAATCGACTTCTCCAATGATTCGAGAAAACATTTTGCTGAATCTACCATCAGTACTTTGGTTGAACTAGCAATTATCTCTACAGGAGAATGGTTATGTGTGATCTTTATTAAGTTAATTGATTTATTGGGAGAGAATAATGATCACCATGTCAATTACGTTTACAATGGATTTATCAGCATTGCGTCTGCCAAATCTGTAGCTCCATATAAGCTACTTTCACCTTACTTCCCTAGTGTTGCAGAAGTCATCATTAAGAAACCAAGAATGTTTCAGAGAATTACCGAATTGTTAGGTGTTACCAAGAAGTTCTTTTTAAGCAGAACTCGCGAGTACACCACCCCACGTCTCTTGGAATATTACAAGTTTGATTTTATCCAAGAGATTGCTAATGCATCCAATATATCAAAGTTTGATTTGGTATCAAAGAATTTACCTCGAATAATTGCTACTTACTTGGTAAAGGACATCCCGATAAATGAGAAATACTTCATTAACGTTTTGAGCAACATCAACCCAAAGTATAAATTAGTCACTTTGAGTAACCTTATATCAAGGGTCGGTGAAATCACTTGGTACATTCTATTGCAGATTCAAATTGATGAACAAGATCGATTGACAAACGAAGATAAGGTCTTGAATGCCTTAAATTACGTGGCTAAAATCTCACTTGCACAGAAGGGTCAGGATGTCTCTAAAGAAAGTGACTACGTCGAGTATCACCTTGGTGAAAACGTTCTTGAATTAGTCCAAAAATTTAGCGAAAATGTGCATCATATTAAGGGAACAAAACCGTTCTTGGAAAAGGTTGCATCACTACGTGCCATTGAGTTCTTGATTAACAAAAATATTCAATCAGTCACTGCTGCCCTTGGTCAAATTTCTACATGTTTGCAAGCGTCTTTGGAAAATCCCGATTTTCAAAGGCTAGCGTTGAGATGCTGGAATGGTCTTGTACAAAATTTGCCTTCCAATCATTTGATTTCGTTGATTGATATCGTCATTTCGTTGATTTTTCAAAAGTTTGAATCATTCGAAAGCAAATCGAAGGAAATTGCAATTGACATCTTGAAGAAAATTTACGAGGAAATCAAAGTGAAGCATACAAAATACTCATTGTACTTTTTATCTATTCCATTTTTAAGCTATATCCAAGAGTACAAGCCAATTTCAGGGTTTAAGAATGTTAAGCAAATTTCGAGGTTGAGTATTTTCCAGGAATTCACAAGAAGGTTGCAGACAAGCAATGAATATGTCGTTCAACATGCATTATACGACTTGCTCAACTATTGTCAAAAGTACCAAGTCAATTGTCACACCGAATACTTTAGAGATCCAGTTCTTGAGCCCTACATCAGTGAACTTGTGAGGACACTTTTGGATACAGCTTCCAAGTTCAAGAATACAAATGAAAAGATAGCGACCAACTCTGCCAGAGTTTTATCAGTCATTGGTTCACTTGATTCGAACAAGTTCAGCTTCAAGAGTATTAAAAAGCAGATTATCTTGATTCAAGATTTCAAGGATTATAAAGAGAATTGTGAATTTCTCATTGATTTGATTGAGAATATGGTGGTGAAAAACTTTTGGGCATCCAATGATCCAGTCAAGCAATTGTTTTCGGCATATGCAATGCAAAACTTTCTTCAGGTTATGCGATTGGATTCCAAGATCTTGACCTCCGAAAGTCAAGACTACGTACAAGATGTTTGGAATAAGTTTTCGGATGTTGCAAAATCAACTTTGACTCCATTACTTTCTTCAAAGTACGTTGCACCTCCTTCAAGGTATGAACCTTTATCGTATCCCCATTTTAGGATGGGAATGAAGTATGAAAACTGGCTTGTCGACTTCACCTCGAATATTCTTAAACGTCCATTGAACAGTATTTTTGAAAAGACTACACATCCATGGAAGCAATCTATTTTTCAGACTTGCTCAAAACTTATAAGAGATCACGATATTTCACTTTGCCAGCATTTGATGAAGTACGTAGCCTTAAGTCATATTATCAATGGAGATCCTGAATCAACGAACGATATAATGGTCGAATTTCTAAACATCTTGAATACAAGTTCAAGCTCCAACTTTCCAGATAGAGTGGAGCTGTTAAAGAATTGTTTTCAATCGGTTTTTGAAGTTCTTGACTACTTCAACGCCTGGGTCTCGTCTGCAACACAATACATCAACAACTATCAACTTGAAGCATCGGAGTTGAATAGAATCAAGAAGCATATTCGGTTAGTCAATTCTTTCTTGGAAAATATTCCTATGGATCTTATTGCTATCAAATCAGCTGAATGCGATTCATATGAAAGAACAATTCTATATCTTGAAAAATGCTTTCGTGACGGGCAAGTCGATGAATCGTTCAAGCTCGACAACCTTAACATTGTCTCCACCTTACAATCCATGTACTCCAATATTAATGACTATGATGCATTGAATGGTGTGCTTAAGAAATTCTCAACCAACAATTTGACAGAAAAGCTCTCAACTTTTCAATATAATGAAAGTTGGTCCTTAGCGCAAGAGTCGTTTCAAGTATTAGGAAAGGTTGGGGATGATAAGAGTAAAATCTCCAATAACACCAAATTATTAAAGTCATTAAATGAACATGGTCTATATGACGAAGTATTATCAGCTTTGAATTCCAAGTCGGATTTCAAGGATCTACTCTCAGTTCCCTTGGAATGGGCAATGGTTGGATTACAATCATCAATTTTTACAGGTGACGTCAAACAGATTAATACTTGGCTCTTTGTTGCTGACTCTGTTGGAAAACCGCAGGATGTGGAAACCTTGATTAATTATGAATTTGCTAAAGGAATCAAGTTATTATTTGAGGGAAAACAGGAAGACTACAAGAAAACAGTGGAAACGCTTTTTAAAATCATCGGGACGTCTATTGTTCCTTCAGTATCATCCAGTTTTTCTCGAAACACCAATCTTATGAACCAGTTACATTCCCTTTATGATATTTCTCTAGTTACAGCACCTGGGACTGAACATGATGAATTATTCAAAGAAGAAAATGAAAGAATACTAAGGGAACGATTGCGGAACATGGACCAAGACTTTGAAACTCAGTGGAAGACCTTAACATTGAATTCTGTTGCAAACCAAACCAGACTTGATAAGAAGAAAATATCCAAAAATTTACTCTATTGTTCTTCAATAGCACGTAAGAATGGAAGACTAGATATTGCAACAAAGTCTACAATTCAAGCAATGGCATTGAATGACCATGAGGCCAACATCGAATATGCTAAACTCTTATGGGCTCGTGACAAACAAACTGAAGCCATTAAATCTCTTGCTGATATCATACGCGAAGATCAGTTCAAGAATTCTGAGAGCAAAGCACATGTTCAATTGACCTATGCAAAGTGGCTTGATGAATCCAACCATCTTTCTTCTCAAGCTATTATTAGCGAATATAATAAAACAATCAAGTTGAATCAAAGTTGGGAAAATCCTTACTATGATTTGGGGGTTTATTACAATAAGATTATGGAGTCTACCAACGACCAGAGTGGTTACTACGAACGCCAAACTGTGAGGCATTTCTTAAAAGCATTGTCTGTTGGTACGCTGTTTATTTTCGAAGCATTACCAAAGTGTATTACAATATGGCTTGATTTTGCTCAAAGAAAGCACCGCTCTAAAGATGCCGAACGAAATTTGAACCAAATTGTGGAGGATATTGACACCAGTTTGAAGAATATTCCAATCCATGTGTGGTACACCGCTATTACCCAAATATTGTCCAGAATAGTTCATGAACATAATCCGTCTTATGAAAAGTTGGCCATGATCATTATCAATATAATCAAGACATATCCACGCCATAGTCTTTGGTATATTTTGTCACATTCTAGCTCAAATGACTCAGTTCGGAGGGAGAGAATTACCAATATTCTAAAGACAGTGAAAGGCGAGAATGCAACTTATGGCCTAATTATTGAGAATGCAAAAGAATTATTCAATAGTTTAATCAAGATCGCCAGCTTCAAAATTCCGAAATCTGCTCGAGCTAAAAGGTTATCATTGATCAAGGATTTCAAAGTCACTAACCTCAGCGACCCTTATGATTCGCTAGTTATTCCAGTAAGAACCAATTTGGAGATCCGCCTTCCTGCCACACAAACATCCAAGTTTAATGCATTTCCTAAATCTTCGTCGATTACATTTGATGGATTCGATGACGTTGTCAATATCTTCTTTTCTTTACAAATGCCTAGACAAGTTACTGTTCGTGGGTCTGATAACAAACCTTATAGACTTATGGTTAAAAGAGATGACACAAGAAAAGATGCCAAGGTTGTTGAGTTTACAACTATGATTAATCGATTAT
This sequence comes from Teunomyces lycoperdinae, assembly GCA_030574955.1. Lineage (NCBI taxonomy): Eukaryota > Fungi > Ascomycota > Pichiomycetes > Serinales > Debaryomycetaceae > Teunomyces > Teunomyces lycoperdinae. The sequence goes on from JAJMFY010000032.1 coordinate 55,744, forward strand.
TGCTTTCAAGTACTGAGGCTCGAAAGCGAAGCTTGCAAATTTCCAATTATTCTGTTGTTCCATTGACAGAAAACATGGGGGTTATAGAATTTGTCACTGATGTGCAAACAATGAAGGGCATAACTTCAGAACAACGCAAGCGGATGGGAAAGTCTATCAATGAGCGGAGGTTATTTATGAAACTTGACGAAGCACAGAAGGAAATGAAGAGTTCGAAAAAGTCTGATGTTTTACCATTGCGCAGACTTGTGGACTTGTTTAACGGGATTTGTAAGGAAAATCCTCCCGTTTTGCATAATTGGTTTATTGATCAATTCTCTGATCCATCTGCATGGTATTTGGCGAGAAATTGTTTTATTAGGTCATCCGCAGTTATGTCAATAGTTGGTTATATTATTGGTTTGGGTGATCGCCATTGTGAAAATATTTTGTTCTTTAAAAGGAATGGTGGTGTCTTACATATTGATTTTGACTGTTTGTTTGACAAAGGTGCCACGCTACCAACTCCTGAAATTGTTCCATTTAGATTAACTCAAAATATGGTGGATGCTATGGGTATCTGTGGGATAGAAGGAAGTTTCAGAAAGACGTGCGAAGTTACTGGTTCTTTATTGCGTGCAAATGAAGCTCCATTGATGAACATTCTAGAAACCTTGTTGTACGATCCATTATTGGATTGGAAGAGTATTCAGAAACCTGAGGTACATCTCTCTAAAGTGAGAAGAAAGATTAGAGGTTTGGTCAATGAAAAAGAAGGATTGCCCATGAATATCCACGGACAAGTTGATGTTCTATTACAGGAGGCGTCTCTGGCCGAGAGACTAGCCCAGATGTATGGTGGTTGGTCAGCTTATATTTAAATATTTTTTGTATTTGCCACTTCTATGAGCTTATCATCTCTTGCTAGCATCGCTGGAGACGGTGGTAATTCCCCACGAGGTGGCTTTCTATGCAAATGCGAATGCGAAGCCGTAACAGTACTGATTACATTTGTCACTGTTTGCAATGTATTCGGTAAAGCGTCGCCAGCAATATTTACCAGTTTGTCATTCCAATCAATTATCGACAGCGAATTATCGATGTCCACATCACTTCCCAACAAAGAGTCCTCGTATTCTTCATTAACTAGCAGGGCAATGGTTGACTCGTCTAAAGAAATGGAATTTAGATTCATCTTTCCAAATTCATACGATGGTTTCTTGTGTAACTCATTGGTCTGAGGCGGTTCAACCAACGGCTTTTTCACTCTCCGATTCAGAATCATTTCTGGAGCTGTATATTCCTCCTTCGTGGGACGTTCATCTTTAAAGTACCATTTACCAATCTTTTTCAACACGGCATTCTTCGGAGGGGGATTGACTGATGACTGCTGGGAAGAAATCGAGGACGATTCCTCACTCAACTCAGCACTTGAGGCCTTTTTAATAATTCTTCTTGAAACATCAGAAATTGCCTGCAATGTATTACGTGAGGGTTTTCTGGGTAAAGCTCTGTCCTCAGTAATAATAACCTCAGTTTCTATTTCTGGTTCCGAAACAGGATCAGGATCTTGTGATGTTTTGGCTTCCCTTGCCGATGGATCCCAAATTCCACCGCGATATACTTCATTTTCTGAGTCATAGAACACCATATCGTCCCAGTGTGGAAGAACAAGACTTTCCTTGAGTGCTTCTTTGAATTTCTTTTCAATGGAGTTGGTAACGATATTGTAGGTCAATTGTCGGGAACTAATGATGGGTTCAATTTTCAAATTCATTATTGGTTCGGTTTCAAATGTGTACCACAATCTTTCTGATGGAGGTGGCTTGAACTTGATCAACAACGGACCATTAAGTTTAGATAATGTAATCTTTAAAAGCACATCAACTTCTCTGGTCTTAAACCGGGCACCCAAATTAATATTGACCTTTGTAGCAATTTCCAAGGATAAGTTCCCGGAATAAGACATACTTGTTTGAACAATCAACGTTCCGTCTGGTGAAATCTCCTTGAGTGAAGGGAAAGTAAGAAACGGAGCTGAATCCCCCGGGTAGATGGATTTGATAACAAATTTATCGAGAAATCCCGGTTTCTTTATCTTGTTTAGCTTCTTCTCTATTCTGCCATACAAGTAATCTCTCAACATGGACGTTTGCTGAAGTGCCAAAAACAATCTTCCAATGACAGCATTGAGCCATTTGGTTTGGAGCTGACCCTCTGAGCTATACAATGCCTGAATCAAATCGATCATATGATTAGTTTGAAAATGGAGAGTTTTGGCATAAGTTTGTGGACTTAATGAAGAAGGAATGTCATTGTTCTGGAGCTTGGTTGCTCTAATAAGCGCAAAATACCAGTCTTCCTTCTCCGTATTGAAATTGCAGTAAATGAAAAACGAACCCTTTGGAGCCAGATCCATTTCCCAAGAATACTTGGATGCATTTATGATGGCGATCGCCGATGTTTTAGTGAATAACTGTCCGTTGGGCAAGTTACGCGGCCAGATCGAGATGATATGGTTTGCTAAGACAACGACATGCTTGACATCTTTGAGAGATTCGTCCTTGTAAAGAAACAAATTTCCGTGTTTAAGTATGGCGTAAAAGCGGTGCTTACGGTGACTGCTCCTAGGCTCCAAACTGGGCGACGTAGGTTGCGTCAATTGGGGCTGTTGCTCATGGTCAATGGCAGAAAAAGAGCTGGACCGTGATTTCAGCACTGTCTCGTCATCATTGGCCAGTGTATCCTTCTTTACCAACTTGTAGAGTGACGAATATGCTGATTTAGTGTCGGATGATTCGCTGATCGACTGCGTGCTTGAGGTAATTTCGTCAGTGGAGTCCAAGTATTCTTGAGTGACAATGACCCAACCTGCCTTGTGTGCATCCAATCCAGATTGGGAGTTTTCTTCTATCTCTCCAGCACGGAGGCCTTCGGCATAATCGAGTTTTTCACTTAAACTTGCCCTCGTGGTGGGGTTGAGTAGCGTGTCAGTAGGGGGATCATCACTTGTGGGTTGCTTGGGGTGGAGATAGATAAAGGCAAAAAGAATCAATGGCAAAAACGTGATACCTCCAATGATATATGCATACACAATGTGTATTAGGGCCATTGCAGATGAAATGCAGAGAGGGTATACGTGTGGACTTAATAACTCTAGAACAAAGATCTGGGACCCAAATCGGAAGAGTCTAAATCATGTGAAAAGTTGCACATGACAACTGATAGAAGAACAAAATGCATACTTTATTAGGAGACGAGCCATGAAAAAAAAAGAAACTACGAATAACTAGAAATTCCTTATTTCGGTGGCGATCCGGTGTAATGTCATTTACGATCCTGTCAAGAAAAAAATAAGCGAATCCGGAAAAAAACGATGCAGCCTGCAGAGTAATTTTTCACTTGAAAATGTTTTTTTCTAGGGGTTGTAGCCAACTTCATATAGGATATGATACGATATGATACGATACGACAAGAGACCATGCACTATTAACACACATTGTATTATAATATACACATATAGATAATTAAAACTCGTTAAACTCATAAGAAAAAATCGTTGATAAGAAAGTTGCCGGTACTGACCATTTCACTGGCTTTGCCAGTTAAGACCGAGCGTTTGTTCAAGAATTTGAAAGGTTCGTGCAGTTCGTCGGTGTTGTTGTGGGAAAGTGTAACCAAAGATTGGTCCGAATTCTCCAGAGACAAGTTGAGGTTGTTATGGTTATGTCTGTAATGGAATCTAAACTTATTGCTAAATTTAGTACTGTCTGTAGGTCCCGTATCCTCGCTATCATTGTCAGTCAATTCGTCCAACGAAAAGTACTCTTCAAATGGATATTCAGATGATGTAGGTGACGCAGGTTTAGGGTTGAAGTTCACATTCTTAAAGAATGGTACTTGGGTAGATGCACTTGGGGTGGCTGGAGGTGGTGCTGGAATTGGTTCTTCCTTCTTCTTGTTAAGCAATGCAAATGACGAGTGGCCGTTGTATACATCCATGGGAGACTTCCTGAACCTTAAGTAATAGGATCTAATATTGTCATTTAAAATCTTGGTGAAATTAAGGGAGCGGATTTCGTTATGGGTGTTGTCGTCATATTCGTCAGTGTCATTGTCATTTTGTGGGTGGGAAGACTCAAGATTTAAGAGAATGTCGTTGTTGGTGGTTGTGAGACTCAACAACTTTTCAACTGGATCTATCGTATCCGACTTCTCTTCTTGAAAATTGTGATTGTTTGTACGGACCTTTTTGTGAACTGGAGAGTCAAATGTATCGTTTTTGGTCAGAACATGTCTCTTTGCTACTGGTTTCATGTTAGTTAATCCAATACCGGTAGCCATAACCTTTTCGGTTAGGGTACGAACACGATTAGACTTACGAATTGCCATTGGAATAATATGATAATGTAGAACTAAAATAAAAACAGGGGGAGGTGTAAGAATTTGCTAGGGTGCTGGGAACAGGAGTAGTAATATAATAGTCTAAAGCTTCTAATTGAAATGAAATGAACTAAAGGGAACCTCGTGAGAATTAAACAATCAGTCTGTTAGACCTTTAACACTAGACAATACGGGATAATCTCCAGCCTATATATATTTGAAAAATTTTTATATCTATGTCCCCCTCCTCTAAAAAATTTGATTTTAGGAAATAATTCCGAGCCGCACGCCGCACAACCAAAGAAAATTTTTTATCTTTTCCGTAAATAATAATTTTCTTTTTTGGTGTTTACCATTTTATCTTGGTTGGTGGAAAGAGTGACCAAGACAGTAACTAGGGGGCAAAGAAGGGGTTAAAACGCAATTGACAACAGTTCAAACACTAACATGTATCAATTGAGATGATAAAATAGTACTGTTAATTGCATTGCCCATGTTTGGTCATGTTGCAGTGAGCGTATTTAAATAGGTGTCTACATTCTAGAGGATAGCCCGAACAGGATACTGTCATTGTTTGGTCGATCGATTCTGACCTGTAACAATATTTTTCTCTGTCCAATTGACCAATGGAAAATCCGTTAGAACTTACTCAAAGTGAAACTGTCTATCAACAAATATTATTTTACGGTAAACTACCTTAATGTAGAATATTTTGCCAGTTTTCTGTTGTTTCTCGTGCCAAAATTCGTTGTCCTGCATAAAATTCATCCAATCGCCAGCGAATAATTAATAACCTTCTGCATTAGAATACTCAGAGGATAACTTAGGTTTGTAGTGATAGAAAGAAAGGGTTGCACGGAGAAATAGCAATAATAGGAAGTGTCAAAATATTTAGTGATATTGTTTGCTTATAGGATTTGCTGGTTCTTTGCTTGCTACAACCAGATTTCAAAGTCGAAGATAGGCATGATCACAGATGCAGGAGCTTTGTACGGTTACGTTTTCGTCTTTTTTGCCCAATGTTTTTTTTTCTTTTTTTTATTTTACATCTGTTTTACTATAATTATTTCTTCGCCTTTTTTATTGTTCCGTTTCTTAGGGGGTTGAGGGGGTTGAGGGCAAAATCCCAATGTAGGGTGGTAGATTTTGAGGGGATTTCGGAAAGCAAGTGAGTAAATACAATGTAGGGGTCTCAACAAAGATAGAAAAGCTTAATATGTGGGTCTTAATTACTGTTTTAGTTAAATGGAACAATTAAAAGAGATAAAGTGCTTATTCCACCACACAACAAAGGATCTGTTCTCCGCCTTTGATCATGCCCTAACCTAACTTGAAACGGATATTCACTTATGAACTCCGCTTTGAGGGGGTGTAAAGTTTGCCATCCTTGCGCTCGCAACAGATACTGCCTTCGGATTTGTTACTCACAAACGTTGGTTTGACGTCATGCTACACATTGCTCCTATCCAATTGTTCTAAAAACGGTGTATTGACTTCAAAATCCTTCAGGAGTACTTACCCGGTTCTGTTGATAAGAGTTGCCTTTTCTTTTAAGTCAAAAATAAATGAAACAGGCCGTCCATGTGGTGGTGCCATCTGACTAATTTAGTCAATCTTACTGTTCTAGGGGGGTTAGGATGACTGGTGCTGCAGAAGTGATGTCGACGGAAATAAGGAAAAACAAAACAACCAAATAAAATTCGTCTAAAGCCGAACCTGTAAATCTGTCAGACAATCAAATGGTAGAGACACACCCCTAAAAATTTTTCCGCACTATAAATTGATTTTCTCCAAACCAACCATTTTTCTTTTTTTTTATTCATTACCTTTTAGTTGACTAAATTGTATGTATCCCAGTACTAGATGATTATAATGAGCCCCGAAGGCTCTATTCTATATAAACCCAGCTCTTCGATACTTTTTGTTTCATGAGAAGAATAGTTAAGATAGATGATTAGTACTTTTGCAAAAAAAAAAAATTGTGTCATTACTAACATAAACTAGATTTGTTCTTCGTATTCCAACGCATCCTTTACCACCGCAATAATGGCACTGCTGTGGATCTTTTCGTTACCTCCCTTGGAGATGGCGTACTCGATATCGCTCAAGCCCTTAAATATCTCTATTCTGGTCTTTGGCTTGAGCTTGTAGTTGTTGAGGATCTCGATAAACCCCGAGATCATGTCGACAAGAGCCAATCCATTGATTGTTTTGTGCGATGAAAGCGTCCTATACGCCGTTGTCCAATCTTGTTTTAGTATGGTATCCAAGATCGTTTCGATGTCGCGAGGGTGGGGAGCACCAATGCATTCGTAGATCATCAGCTCGTCGACTGTGGGTGTCGATTCCCCCGATGTGGCTGCCTTGCACGCCTGTAAGACATTGAGAGCACGTCTCATATCTCCACCAGATAGTTTGAGGAGTGCTTCTTCTGCCTTTGGGTCAAGCAGCAACGATTCCTTGACAATGACAGTACGTACTCGGTCGCGGATCGCGTCTTGGGGAATTGGGTTGAAGCGGAAACGCGTGCATCTCGACAACAACGCTGGGTTGAGCTTATGGGCATAATTGGCAAGAATACAGAACCGCGTGTTCTTGGTGTACTTTTCTATGATTCTTCTGAGTGAGTTTTGGGCCACGGCGGTCATGGCATCGGCTTCGTCCAAGATAATGAGCTTGAATCCGCGGGAGAAGATCTGGCGGGTCGACGCGAATTCCTTGATTTGGTGACGTACCACGTCGATCCCACGATCATCAGACGCGTTCAATTCCAACACCATATTCTTGTAGTTAGAACCGTAGATTTCACGGGCTAATGCAATGATGGTCGACGTTTTTCCTGTGCCTGGAGGACCGTAGAAGAGAAGGTGAGGAAGCTTACCTTCGTGGACGAATTTCTTGACGGTGTCGACGATAGTGTCCTGGCCATAGACTTCAGCAAGTGTTTCTGGACGGTACTTTTCAACCCTGCGGTTAGTAAAGTTAATAATGGAGACATATTTAGGGTGTCACATACCAAGGTAAATTGTTCATGGTATCTCGATAAATAAAATCTAGATGGGTTTCTGTCTTTCTTTTTTTCTTTACATTTTTCCTGTCTAAATGCTATAGAAATAAAATCACGAGCCAGAACGCGCCTGCAAGGAACCAGTTTATTTGGCGGCGCGCCGCGGCGCTGAGATGGATTGGCGGTGGCCCTACGTAGTTGCACAGTGGCGGGGTGGTGCCAAAGTCCCAGAAGTACGACAATGAGATGTCGAGGTCGTGGGTGGGACAGAGAAAGTTCATGCTTGCGGGACAGTCACGTACGATTGCCTGACAGATATTGACACACGGCAACACTTCGTAGTACAGCAAGTCCGGCTTGACCACATTGTTAATGAAGTCGTTGCGCAGCAGGTTGACGTCGCGTTCAGCGTACATTGGTTCCTTGTGCGTGGTGCAGCGCGGAATTGTCACGGCGCACAACCAATTTTTGTAGCTGGCGGCACAGTGGTCGCAGGTGCGGAGCGGCAGAAACGCAGCGTCGAGGGTCGTATTGCACGCGACTTGTTGTAGCGCTTTGGAGAAATTGGCATAAAGATCGCGCGCACGTTCATCGTAAAGTTTGCGGACGTCGTTCTTGGAGAGCTCGGTGTTGGACGGCACCGCGTACGCAACTTGGTCGCAGAACTCGAGGTCGTAGATCAACTCGCACGCCGGCGTGTCGAGGGTAGTGAACTGAAATGGAAGAAACACCGTGCCCCCATATTCCGATCCTTGGAAGTGCAGCACCAAGTAGGCAACGTAGGTGGTCAGCAGGTTGAGACCATCAATATAAAACTGTTGTTGCAACCCCCCGTTCCGCGTGGTGTACGAACTATCAATTTTCAGCGCTCGCAAAAGCACCGGTCCGTTCAGTACTGCGCACCACGAATTATTGAGGTGCGAAAACAGCGCGTGCCCATCCTCATCGTAGATGAGCACCAGGTATTGTGAGTCAGTGGCGTTCCACGCCAGCGAATCGCCGTCCTTATCGTAGGTCAAGTTACCGGTGACTATAAGCGCCAGATTCTCATCAGTATCCACCAACTGCGCCCACAGCCGGTCGTCCCACTGGAACACCAAGTCGTTCTGCAGCATTCCGATCTGGTAATTCCACTGCGCAGTGCTATTGGTATTTTCGGGGGCGCGCACCGCCACGTATAACACAGTGCCGCGCTGGTCTCCCAGCACCAGCAACTCCGCCAACGCTTGCATATACCCATTATTGAAGAGTGTCATTCGCCCAAGCAGCATATCGCCAAACATCAGTGAATTGAACAGATAGTACACCGCAAGACTCGTTTCGTTATCATGCACATTGTTGGGTTCCGAACAAATGTTGCCGCTAAGAAACACCAATAACTCATAGTACTCTCCGATCCCCGTCAGCGTGTTCACATTGAACAGGTAATAATGGGTTTCGCTCTGCCGGATCGTATCGCGAATCGGCTTGTATTCCTGAAGATCCTTGGGATCCGGATCGCCATCATCAAGATCTACATCGCCCACAATGCTAGGATCCTCGTACCCAAATGCCACGGCTCCCAAAGCTAACCAGAACCAAAGGAGAAATCGCATTTTTGTTCTCGTTAAATTTCATTTAATCAAATTTCTCATTCAATCTTTTTCTACTTCTTTTTTTTTCCGTTCCTACGCTCTCTACCAACTTGAATCTACTGATGTCTCTCTACATCAATCAATCCATCTCTCATCTTAATGCTGTGTTATATACTCTAAAAGATTTTCCAGAACTTCTTCTTCTTCGTCTTCTTGTTTTTTTTCAGATCTTCACTACCTCTCGAATTGCTCACCTTCAACGGCTTCATGTCCGGATGAGACTTGAGCGGCTCCAACTTAGGACGCTGCCCAGCCTCAATATCATGCGACAACAGCTTATGCAACATCTTCGGCATGGTCTGTGAACGATCCGCTACCGAATCAGCAAACTTAAGACTCGTTGTCCGTGGAGGCTCGGGAGACCCCGTATCGGTTCCCGTTACTTTTATTAGAACGGGTACTGGCAGCAGCGTTGGCGTAGGACTCTTACTGTTCAACTTTAAGTTCCGTTTCATTTCCTTGTACGAAAGTCCGGGTCCAGGAGACGAGACTGGTTCTTCTACCGGCTTCTCCACAGGCACTAATAACGACTTCGTCTTGAATGGAACCACACCAAATGAGTTCGAACCCGTAATAGCACGGGCCAACTGCGCACCACGACCCTTAAAGTCAGGGTCAACCCCACGTATCTCACGTGAAAGAGCGGCAGATTTGTCGGAAATAGCCCGTAAGAAATTGGCGTAATAATCGTCGTTCATCGGACGATCCACCAATTCCTTGACGGTGTTCCGAATATCGGTTTTGAAGTCGTAATAGAGCTTGGAGATCTCGTCAAATGACGAATACAGCTCTGTGGAACTGATACTGTCTTGAGAGTTATGCGAACTGATGGACAAAGTATCCGAATTCAATTCTCCGTCGCCTGTATCAGTGCTGGCGTATGGATTTTGTTGGTGCTGCTGCTCAACAGGCAGCGTTGGAAGTGTTTTACTTGGCTTGTTGGTATTGTACTTGCTGTTGATCTCTTCCTCTAACTGATTCTCAAACATGTGCATGTTCAACGCCGGCACAATGATCACCGGTAACGGAAAGTTCTTCACTAACCTCACAGTTAACTTGGACGAAAGCCACGATTTCAAGGGAGCACCGAGCTTCAGATTCTGTTTTGTTCCGGAACACACCAAATTGGGCTCATAAAGTTTGTACATTTCCTTGAGAACACGTTTAGTTTCGCCCACAGCAAGCTCAATTGAGAATTGGGCAATTATTTTTGGATCTGCTACCTCCATAATGTACCTCATAATGTTTTTGGCGATGTACTTGGTATATTCAGGACGACTTCTTTGCTTCAAGCGAAGTTTGGGCGTCTTGGGCTCAACGATACGTTGTGGTGACTGAATGCGACTGGAGCTGGGAGCAGGACCTTTGACTACCTGCTTCGGGTTGCTGGCCGCAACCACCACCACCGTGTCTCCGTTTTCAATGAAGTTTCTGAGGACCCAGTCCAAAGCGACCCACGTATGCTTTCTGCCACTGAGGTACACAAGAATAACACGCAGGTTTAATACTGGCTTCAAGAAACCGTGTTCTGCATTGTTGAGCTTGCCGGTGTAAAGATCTTCAAAAAGTTGGTGTCGCCTCGAGAAGGTACATCCACGGTGTGTGATGATGGGCGAGGTTGGATAGTCGGTCCTTTTAGGCTTGTGTAAGTAGCGGGTCAACTCCTGTAAGTCGAACTGTGATAAGGCGGGAGTCGGTCTTACTGGTGAGGCCATCGGCGATCGCTGGCGCGGTGAGCTGCTGGGTGAGCGACCACGGCCACGATCGCGGTCGTTGATACCGAGCAAATGGCCAAATCGTGTTTCTTCGTCCAATGGCTCGCTTTCCTCTGCATCGCAGGCTTCGTAGAACTGAAGGTTGATAGTATCGAACGAGACTCGTTTTGAGTAGTGCGAGATGGAGTCGGGGAAATCGTCTTCTGGGTGGGTGACAAGGAAGCGTTTAAAGCGGTAGGTGTCGCGCAGACGACTGTTTAGACATTGTAGAAGGTCATGGTGGTTATTGTTGTCGAGATGGTCCAAGTTGGAGTCGCCCAGGGATTGATACGTGGTGAAGTGAGGGGATGTGTTGAGGTGGACGAGTGGGGGAGGTTTTGGGAGATCAGAGCTGATCGACACTGATCCCGGTGAGAAGGAATCGTGAAGTGTCATTTAGCTAACTTGGTATCGAGAGTCTTAGTGATGGATAAAAGAAAGAAAGAAAGAAAAGAAAGGTGATGGTGGTTGAAACGAACAGCAAATATTTGGCGATATAAAAAATGATGTGAGGTCGGGTGCCCTGCAGAGTGCGGGTTTTTGGGGTAGGTACGGCGGGTTGGGAGCTGGTCAGCGGGTAGCGGGTAGCGAAAAAGAAGCTTTTGTGGACGGCGACGGCAGCGGCAGTAGCGGGTTGTAGGAAAGCAGCGGGCTCGGGTACAAGGAAGAAATGTGTGAGTTTAAGTTTGTGTCTATGTATGTGTATGTGTGAATCTCCTATTCTTCCCCCACTTCTAGTAGTAACGGCTATTAGCGGGAGTAAATGTAACCTGTTGCAAAAAAAAAGTATAAAGTGGATAATGATGCGCTGGTCTCGTATTTAGCAGGCATAGGAATAGTTAAAAAAAAATAAAAGCAACCAACAGAGTCAGATCAGAAAAAAAGACCAGCAGGTACAAGAAAAAAAAAGAAGTTGACAAAGCGAGATGAAATGGACGGAGATGGGAAAACTAAGAGTGGAAAGAAAGACAAGAAAAGAAAAGAAAAGAAGTGCGATGAAATAAAGGAATTGAATCAAAACAAAACAAACGAAGTATACCAGGACCAAGAGCATGACAATAGATCGGATATGTTACATCTTGTTCGTGTTTAATTGACTCCACTTGCTCTTTATGGTTTGCACCCAAACGGTGCAACCGCGATTTCTTTTTTTTTCCTTTGACGTGCAAAGCTTCCCTCGGAAAAGCACACTCTGTTCAAGACAAATGATTTTCAATAGCAAGTATCTTGTGGCCAATTATTGCCAAATAATTGTGGTCAGGACCAGCAACTGAGTGGTCCTGTGGTCCATTGCCACAGGAATCGTACGAGACGCGAATAACGGTCCAGTACATTGTAATCTTGCATCCAGATATCGCCGTTTCACGTATTCGGAGCTTGCTCAAAGTAACATGTGCTCCAACACGTTCTCTGTTCCCGAAATAAGTTGCTGGAACGTTTGGACAATATGATTAGAAGAAACGGTTATGGTTGTGGTTGGAGTTGTCAGGATCGTGAGTCGCGCACGACGCTGTGCCGGATTGCTCGTGATCAATTGGCGGCTGCGGCGGTGGCAGCTGGGGGCGGGGGCAGATACCGTTGGCGGAGCGGCGCGCGCGCACCGAGAACGAGATGGTTCCCGCATACCCTTGGGCCTATCAACAACGCAGTGCTAAGCAAACGTAATGGACAACGATGTCGACACCGTCGTGGATATCTTTCCGATGTACAGCCGGAGCGAGATCCAAGCCCGGTTGGAAACTGCCAGTGTGGACGCTGTGATTGCGGCGTTGCTCGAAGCAGAGTCGAACGCCAAACCAGCGTCATACTCGCCGTCTACAGTGCTTCTTAAGGATATGTTTCCCACCTATGATATGGCGTACCTCGAACGCATGTGCCAGATGCACGACGGCGATGTGCCTTCCGCTGCAGAAGCGTTGCTTAAACTGGAATGGCTGGATCCGGCGGCGCTGAACACACCGCAACGAAAATTACTGGGAAAAAATGTCTGGTCGCTCCGCCAGGACGAGGCAGAGCGGCTCAGTACCGCCACAGACTCGCTGGTTACCGAAGCGCTCAGCTGGCTCCATCGTTCCGCAAACTACAGCGAGGCTCTTCGACTAGCAATCAACGAACATGAATCTTCACTGGCAGTACCTGAATCTGCCAAGATCGAGCTCCTGACACTTTGTCTAAGCAGTCCCGAGCTCCGGCAATTTGACAGTGCGTTTCAGTACCGCGCACTCCAGCGCTGTGGCGATGTCGTGCGCGCTACCGCCGCGATGGTGGAAATAGCAACAAAAACCGCCCCACAACGCCGCACCGTGCAACCACCGACCTCCTCAATAAAATTGACACTGACGTCGTCACCGCCACCCGCTGCCGTTGCCGTTGCCGTTGCCGTTGACGTCTCCGACTCGAAAATCGATCTCCACGGTCTTCTGGCGACAGAAGCCGAAACCACAGCTCGCGAGGTGCTCACGCGGTGGTGGCAGCATGAGCTCCAGTTCCGCGAGCACGCAGGAAAACTCCACCAGTACGGCGCGCGCGCGGCTCACGTTGAGCCCATTACTGTCGTTACAGGGCGCGGCATCCATTCCGCGCGCGGTGTGCTGGTGGTGCGACAGCGCGTAGGCAAAATGCTCCGCGCCAGCGGGTTTCTATATGATGAACGTGCTGGTGCGTTTTGTGTCTACGGATACAAAAAAAACGGCTGAGTGAATCGGTCGATCGCCATAGATCTGGGCCAATTATTGTAAAAGAAAAAAAAGTCCACAATCTCTTTTGTGTTCTTATTGGTTAGACCTGCCTTTGTTGTGTTGCGTGTTAGTAATTCTATTGTGAGTGCACGCGCTCCGTTGCCTCCCTTTGTAATTCGCGCTCGTGCCCGCCTCGTGTCTACTTGGACACCTTCGCTTATTTGTTTTGGCGCGTGGTTTGCATCAAAACTTCAAGACAGAAATTAATTGAGGCAAAAATTCAAGAAAGGAAAATATTTATTGTTGGCATTTTGCTTTATTTTATTTTTTTTTTTTTTTTGGTTAACAAAGTAAACTTATTTTTTTTTGTTTGGCATGCTGAATTTTTTTTCTTTTACGGTTTTTTTTTGTGAACAATTTTTTTTATTATATTTTCTCGGGCACGACTTACCGTTCAGTCGACTAAAAACAACCGCTAACAATCACCATTCATAACAAAACACACCCAATTTCAGGGCCCCCCATAAACGCTTTAGGCACACTACAACTAGACCCATTCATTCTAACGCATCCACTTGTCTCCACCCGGTCGTTTTTTTCCCTGCCTTCCCCTGCTTCCCCCCCTCCAATTTAGCCCCTCCCGCTGTTGGTCCCCTTGTACACATCGTTACTGCGATTGACATCCCGAATTTCCACATCCTCATCACATAATCATGGCCTCTCCACACACCAACGGTGCTGGTACACCCTCACATCCCTCGGTGGAGCACCATCTCGATCCCATCCCGTCGCCGAGCGTTGATTTGACGTCCCAGGGCAGCAACTCCCCACTCGCCCAAGACGAGCCCGCTACCGCTCCCGAGCAGGAGGTACCCGAGCCAGCAACAGAAGCAGAAGCTGCTGCTGCTGCCACCACCACCAGCCTGGTCGAACTGTCTACGTTGCCTCGGATGCCAGGCACATTCAACGTCAACGGTCTTCAATCCGACCCCGATCCGTACATCATTGCCAAGGACAACATAATATCCACCAGCAGTACCAGCGGCGCCAATGAGAAATCTCTCTTGTCCACACCTGAACTCAATGCGTTCAAATCCACTTTGGACCCCGGAAAACCGTTCCAGAACCCGGCTCTCTCTGCCAGCGGCATCGAAACAATGCTAGAATCCTCTACGAACTTTGACCACGACGTGTCCGACGCATCGGGGCCTCCGTCACCCGATATTCTCCAGAACGATGTACTTGAAAAGATTCCTACTACCAACGACGAAAACATAGACGGCCCCAAAGAACTGGAACTTGTTGGCCGTTCAGTTTCCTCCGGCTCAGTGGTAAGGAGCCCTCCATCATCAAATACCAATATCAATAGCACCAATACCCCCACTCAACACAACAAGACCGCTGCAATCACGCCAGTGCTACAACAGACGCTGTTCCATGCGCTGCTGACGACCAATTCGCTGACCCTGACCCTTGGGCTTGCAGGAAACTCTCCGCGTGATTTACCTGGTATGGGCGTTTGTGTGCAACAGGCACCATCGCAACAGGTCAACGGTAAGAAACGTAAAAGCGGTAACCGTGTGAAGGGTGTGTTTCTGCAGATGTTTGGCAAGAACAAGACCCTGGGCACGTCGATCAGTCATCCGAACTCGAGCAGCCAGAGCAGTTTGGGGTCGCAGGAAGTGTCACTGATCAACATGAAGATCAGTACTCCATTCAACGCCAAACATGTCGCACATGTTGGTATCGACGACAATGGCTCGTATACCGGCTTGCCAATCGAGTGGGAACGGCTTCTTTCGGCTCTGGGTATCTCGAAACGTGAGCAGCAGCAACATCCACAGGCTGTGATGGATATCGTGGCGTTTTATCAAGATTCCAACGATAACCCAGACGAAAATGCATTCAAGAAGTTCCACTTTGAGAGTCACCAGCAGCAGAATCACCATAACTCGAGCGGCTCGATGACTAACAGCTCTGATACTCCACCACTGACGCCAACAATGACACTGTTTAGTCAGAACCAGAACCACGCACCGCTGCCACGAACCTCTTCTCCAAACGTCGTTACTCCTCAGCAACAGCAATCACATTACGACGAGACTACGCCAAAACAGCCAAAAACGCCCAATGCTGCATTCGAAACACAGTTCATCCCCAGCAGACCCGCTCCTAAACCACCAATGGCCCAACTGCAACCACTGCAGCTGCTGCAACAGAAGACCCCCAAACAGTCACCATTGTCTCCTTCGTCTACCAGTAACATTTCCCCCTCGAAGAAGTCATTTATGGGTCGCTCGTTTTCGTCGAAATCGATCAAGTCATTGAGAAGAAACAATTCACGTAAAGCTTCGGTCACTGCACTGCCTGCACCACCACTTCCTCCGCCACCAGTACCGCCACAGACCCCGCCACAAAGCACAATCCCCAAGTCGAAGTCGCACCTGAACTCGCTTGCGTCACAGACACGTATCGAGCCCAAACCTCACGGCACGGCTCCAACTGTACCGACGGCAAAGTTCCCCACGAAAGACGAGTTCAAGTCGCATCGGCCACCACCTCCTCCACCGGTACAATTACCTTCATCACCGTCCACGGCGCTGCCAAAACTCGAGGCTATTCCTAGCAACGTGACTGGACCGCAACAGGCATTGGAAAATATTGTGAGTAGCAAGAAAGTGGAGGAAAAAGGCGACATAGTCGAAGAGAAGAAGTCACTGCAGCAGCAGCAGCAGCAGCAGCAACCAGTACGTAATGCGAAACAAGCTGCAATTCTTGCGCAAAAAAAGCGCGAAGAGAAGAAACGCAAGCATGTTCAGATTATCAATAAATTGAAGTCGATCTGTACCGACGGCGATCCAACGAAACTCTACAAGGACTTGAACAAGATCGGACAGGGTGCTTCTGGAGGTGTTTATATTGCACATGACATTCAGGACGAAGGACGTGCTGTGGCAATCAAGCAGATGAATTTGGAGCAGCAACCCAAGAAGGAGTTGATTATCAACGAGATTCTTGTTATGAAAGGCAGTAAGCATCCGAACATTGTGAACTTCATCGACTCATTCCTTGTCAAGGAAGACTTGTGGGTGGTGATGGAGTACATGGAAGGAGGGCTGTTGACGGAGATTGTGACACACTCGGTGATGACCGAAGGGCAGATTGGTGCTGTGTGTCGTGAAACCCTTAAGGGGCTCCAGTTCTTGCATTCCAAAGGTGTTATTCATCGTGACATTAAGTCGGACAATATCTTGTTGAACATTGATGGAAACATCAAGATGACAGATTTTGGATTCTGTGCGCAAATCAACGAGATCAACTTGAAGCGGACGACGATGGTCGGCACGCCATACTGGATGGCTCCGGAGGTTGTTCTGCGGAAAGAATATGGTCCCAAGGTTGATATCTGGTCGCTTGGGATCATGGTAATAGAGATGATTGAAGGTGAGCCACCGTACTTGAACGAGACACCGTTGCGGGCGTTGTATCTTATTGCCACCAACGGTACACCAAAGCTTAAGGAGCCGGAAGCGTTGAGTTACGATATTCGCAAGTTTTTGTCATGGTGTTTGCAAGTAGATTTCAACAAGCGGGCGAATGCCGACGAGTTATTGGGCGATAAGTTTATTCTTGAGAGTGACGATGTGCTGCTGTTAAGTCCATTGGTGAAGATTGCCAGCATGAAGAAGGAAGATGAAACCTAAACAACAACAACAACAACAACAACAACAACAACAACAAAATTTTCATAGACATTCAGAACGGAAAGCTACAAGAGGTTATATTTTTTATTTTTTAGTAATGAGTGTTATAACAGAACAAGGTGTAGAAATATGTATTACAATACTTGGTTGAGAAACAGGGTCATTTGGATGATGCCAAAGTATTTGTTGGGGTCGATATCAGCAAGGGTGAGCAGCGGTTTGGCTTCTAATACTCCGAGAAGTTTGCATTCAATGCAGAACAAGGCATCGTGGATGCCCCACGGTTCGACCACTGCCACCACACGGGCCGATTTGCCGTCGTCGCGGTCGTAGGCGTGTAATTCCGGCACGAAGTTGTTGTTCGAGTCGCCAAATTCGCGGCGTACGAGCGGCACGTCCAACGCGAGATCCGCCCACTCTAAAATGTCGTCGCGTAACACCTCATCTTCGCCAGCAAGCACAAACACTGAGTAGCCAGGGTCTCTAAACAGAGGAATATCGTCCCAGTCCAGTTTTGTGTGTGGGAGTTTGCTGAGCGGCAGGGCAATCAAGTTCTCAAGCGGCACGTCTCCTAAAAGCGAGTGGAGCATTTTGCGGCCGAGGCCGCGGGAAATAATATCGCGGTCGCGGTTTTGGTAGTACGAGCCGGCGACAAATTGTTGTGGTTGCGGGAAAATGCGGGTCCATGGTGACACGAGGACGGTGTTGCGCGGAAAAGGGAATTTCGGAGTCGCGAGCTCCTTGAGCCGTTGGCATAGCGCAATCGCCAAGTTACCGCCGGCACTGTCGCCTATCAACAGCAAGTTGGTGCAGGCGTCCCCAAGCACAAGGTTCTTGTAGGTTTCCATAAGCTGGTTCAACTGTGTGGGGAAGCTGTAGCCGTCTGCTGCAAGCTTGTAGTCTAGAATAAGAATCAGCGTCCGGGCGCGCGTTGCAGGGTCCAAGAGCCGATAAATACACAACAACGAGTTTATATGTGTCGGACCAAGCTGGATGTAGTAAGAGCCACCGTGGAGAAAGATAATCACGGGGTCTTCGGGTTGGCGGTCCTGCTTTTCCACGAGCCAGAACGAGTTTTCGTCGTACCGCGTACCGTAGCCGCTTATCTGCGACGTCGTTGCCAGGTGGAAAAGCGGTGTGAGGAAGTTGAGAAGCTGATCCACACTGAAGAAGTTGATAAGCTTGATTCCAGGCGTCGGAAGGGCCGCCAACTGTTTATAAATCATGATTGCGACACTCGCGCCATAATCTTTTCTGTACTTTCGAAAGTTGCCTTCCCGGGCAAAGTACTTGAAGCTAAAGCCAAGCACACTGCACGGAAGGCACGTAAGCTTCGCCAACGTAGTGAGATGGTCCATAGGAATAGTGATGAAGTTTTTTTTTAAGGAAGCAACGCTGACATCCGTTTCGTCGGCTGCACTGAGGCTTAAACATCGGCCGATTCACATGACCGACGGAACGACTTGTCAAAATGTCTGCCAGTTGGGGTCATGTGAGACATGTCACATGGCTGTTCCATATTCCACCTTTCCTAAATCTGAGAGAATCAATTGTAAATATCTTGATTGAAAAATATCTTATTATTAAACGTATGGTGATTTGCACGTAATGTCCACGGCTTAATATAATCGGGACAGGTTGCTTGGTGGTTGCGTCATAATCGTCTCATATATAATTATTATTTTTCCGGTTGTCTTGGCTAGATTTTATGGTTGCTCCGGCACACGTGAATGACTGCACTTGGAGCAGTCAGGTGGAAAACGTCATGTGGGAAGTGACTATGAGGTGTTTTTTTTTACTTAATTGTATTCATTTGTTGGTTTAGTGACGTCACGGGAGCAAATATAAGGAGCACCACATCCTGTTTTGTAGGAGGCCCACAACCAAATATGTCCGACACTTTTCAATCCTATCTTAATAACGACGGTATCGACGAACTCCAGCCACTTACCAGAAAACATCGTATTTCTTCTCTCTCTCTTTCTGACCTTAACCAATGGCAGAATGGCTTGACGAAACTCTCGCTGCTGACGTCGCTTTCCCTGCTGCAGAATCTCAAGAAAGTCGACTCTCTTGCAAAATTGTCGCGCAACTCCCTGATCATCAAGCGTAAAAAGCGTACGGTGGTCGACCATGTTCGGGTGGCGCTGTACGCTTTCTGTTTCGATATCGACGGTGTTATCTTAAGAGGCCCTGACACCATCCCTGAAGCCATTGAGGCAATGAGGCTCCTCAATGGTGCCAACAAATACAACATTACGGTGCCCCTGATTTTCGTCACCAATGGCGGGGGAAAACCGGAGGCGGTGCGTGCTCGCGACTTGAGTGAGCGCTTACAGACACATATTACGCCAGAACAAATTATCCAGGGCCACACGCCAATGAAGGACTTGGTCGATATTTACCAGAACGTGTTGGTGGTAGGTGGCGTTGGCAATGTTTGCCGGAATGTTGCTGAACTGTACGGATTCAAGCACGTGTACACTCCCCTCGATGTGCTAAAATGGAACCCCGCGGTTCTGCCGTATCACGATCTTAGCGACGAGGAACTTAAGTGCGCGCGTGACGTGGATTTCAGCAAGATTCTGATCGACGCCATTCTCGTGTTTGCCGACCTGCGTAACTGGGCAGCCGACCAGCAGATCATTTTGGAACTTCTTTTGCTGAAAAATGGGGTCATGGGCACCCAGCTGACGGTTTACGGCGAAGGTCCGCAGATCTACTTTGCGCACTCCGACTTTATCTGGGCCACCAACTATAAATTGTCGCGGTACGGCATGGGGGCGTTGCAGGTTTCGATCGCTGCACTTTACCGCGAACACACCGGCCATGAGCTCAAGGTGAACCGGTTCGGGAAGCCACAGAAGGGAACTTTCAAGTTTGCCAACAAGGTGTTGACATCGTGGCGGCAAGGTGTGTTGGACGAGCATCTCAAGAAGTTGTCCATCAACGATCCTGACGCTGAAGATGCCGATATCCTTATTAATGAAAATGGTGAGGAGATTGTCAACCAGTCGAAATTGGAGACTTACAGCGACAGCGACGACGAGGACGGGGTACGCGAGCCATTGGCGGTGGAGAAGCGCGAGAAAATCACGTTGGAGTTGCCACCTGCACTGACGGTTTACTTTGTCGGCGACACGCCAGAAAGTGACATTCGGTTCGCGAATTCCCACGACGACTCGTGGCACTCGATCCTTGTCAAGACCGGGGTATACCAAGAGGGTACTGTGCCCAAGTACAAGCCCAAGCACTTGTGTGCCAATGTGCTTGAAGCTGTTCAGTATGCCATTGAGCGTGAACATGCCAAGGAGTTGGCGGAATGGAACGAGACGGCGGACGACGAAGACGAGCGCGGGTCGCGTCTCAACTTTGCTGACTTGATGATGACGCCAGCAAAAACCATTGACGAAAATGAGCCAGTAAGCAGCAAGTCCAAGACCGCCAAGACCATTGATGAACACGAGGCGGTGGAAGTGCCTGTTGTGCTCAGTGAAGAGATCAACAAGGTGAGAAACGTCAAAGTAGAAAAGTAACTTTGATACACTAATATATTTTATATTATATAAAAACTTTATAAACTGCGGACGTAGCGTAGCACAAGCCAGTGCCATGGTGGGAGAAAAAATACCGTCAACCAGCGGTAGACGTGGTGCGGCGGACGTTTGTCGCGGTACTGGCGCCAGGTGGAGGCGCGCGCGGTCCGCCGTTCGGTGTTCCCGTCGCGGTACACCGCCAGCGGCAAGTAGTCGCGCCAGAACCACCACAAGTAGCCCATGAGATACGGAAACATGAATTGGAACAAGATCGTGCGGACATATGTGGTGAAAAACACGTCCTTGCCATGCCAGTAGCTCGAGATTGAGACGGAGAACTCGCGCAGCGCAATCATCTCGAATGCAATCCAAAACCACGGAAGATAGACAACTCGGAGCGGGATTAACCCCATGACAAAAAACCTCGCGTCGGGATTGTGATGGCACCAGATATGGTGCGTCACCTCGTCCAAGAGCTGGCCCAAGAACACGATCCGGATGCCGTAGCGGTAATATGCCACTGTGACAGCTACTACTATGCAAAAACAGATCTGGACCAAGTAGTAGAAAAAGTCCACCAGCCGCAACTGTTCAAGACAGTCACGGTAGCGTTTACGCTGCAGTGGCGTGAGCTCGTGGTACTCTGCCGGTAGCAATGCAGGGCCAACGCTCCATTCTGATTCTAGATCTTGCATCCTTCGATATAATACCCGGATCACAAGCATTATTGATATATCGCCGTAATACAAGAATCCAGTGAAAAGCCGCCATGGCTGCAGCAGTAACGCCTTCTCAACAATAAACACCATACTGCTTTCATTGATCAACCGTGAACTCTTGACAGCCGAACACAAGAGAATCGCCACTGCTGAGTACTTGGCAACAGGCGGATACTCTCGAAACTGCTGCCCAATTCTGTCCATGATGGTTTGACACTCTGTTCGATTCAATCTTTTGTCGTCTTTATTTTTCTCACTAAATTGTCTCTAAATTGTCTCTAATTTTTCTCTCTAACTTGTCTATTGGTTTTTTTGCTATTTTCTCTCTAATTTATGTTTTATCTATAGTCTTGCGAATTTTGGCATTGGATTCTGTTTGTAAAATCGTTTTGTTATGGATATCTCTGCTATTATCGCTCAGGAAGACAATGTGGTCCCTGAAACGATTCTCGAACCATACCGCTACCTCGAGACGCTTCCTGGCAATAACCTGAACGTCCGCAGCCGCTTTCTTCACGCCTTCAACGATCTCTACTACCAGATTCCGCACACCGACTTACTCAAACAGATCGCCGCCACTATAGCGGTTTTCCACGATGCTCTGTTACTCATCGACGATATCGAAGACCTGTCTTCTTTCCGCCGCTCTCAACCAACAGCTCACGTCCGTTTCGGCATGCCTCTCACCCTCAATTGCGGCAACTTGATGTACTTTGTCGCTCTCCAACGGGCCCAAGACCTTCCTGCCCACTTTGCCACCCTCATGGGAGAACCACCATCACTCCACCGTCACTGCCAGACATCCAAGATTCTCGTGGATGAAATGCTCAACTTACACCGCGGCCAGGGATGGGACATTTATTGGAGAGACAACTTCGCAGCCATCGCCAACTCTTTGCCAGACATCGCCGACTACTTGCGAATGGTCAAGGACAAAACAGGCGGGCTCTTTCGCCTCTCTATAAAGTTACTCCAATTATTTGCAGCAAATGACTGTGCTACCGTCGTAACACCAATTGCTAATCTTCTTGGAATCTTGTACCAAGTTCGTGACGATTACCTCAATCTCACCAACGACCGCTACTCCCACATGAAGGGAATGGTGGGCGAAGACCTTGTTGAGGGAAAGCTCTCCCTTCCTATTCTCCACTGCCTCCGCTCGACTCCAGAAACACCCGTGAAACAACTCTTTTTGTCCACCACTATCGAACAGAGAAAGAACCAGCCAGAATACGTCCGGGCATGCATTAAATATATGAAAACCGAGTCAAAGTCACTAGACTTTACCTATAACCTCATTCATGAGTATCAGACCAAACTTGTGTCGATGATATCCGAGCTGCTGGCCGAAAAAGAACCCAAACTCATCCTGATTGTAAACCAACTTTGCGACTTGCCTCTTCCCTAAGCAAACGGAATCTGTTTCATCTGTAATTTAGACGACTGCGTTCCACTCAAACTGTCAAAGAACGAGTCGATATCGCTGCTGGAAAACCCGCCAATAAGCGGCGATGCGTTTTCAAAGTACTCGGCCCCCACATTAAACTTCGCCTCTTCGTGTTCGAGGTTCTTGGGAAAGAGCCGATGGTGTAATGCAAAGTCTATTTGGCCGGTTGTGTCTCTGGCAGTATGCTTATTGATCATGCTAATCATCTCATCGTATGTATGGCTAAGAACAACCAGCTGTTCAAATGTCGTGGCAAGAATCTCGCTGACACGATATGGAGCCACCAGTACTCCCGTTTTATCTCTTTTGGTTGGTTCACGGGTGTTGTTGTTTTTGCTGCTGCTGCTGCTGCTCCGGAAAGCAGGTCGTTTCATCGATGGTGAGTGGTCTATGGGCCGTCGTCTGACGGTCCGGAGCTTTTTCTCATCTTTGACGCCTGTTCTTGTGCGTTTGGGTGGAATATCATAATCGAGTGATTGTCCCTGTTCTAGTAACCGATTGTATCGGGCAATATCGAGCTGGATTTCGGCGGGAGACCGACGTTTCTGGCGGAGTTTGGCCATGTAGATAAATTTTTAAAGGTATTCACGTGATTCCATCTCATCTTAATTTTGACAGGCATTTTTCTGGGTTTGAAAAATATGTAACGTTAACGATGCTCTACTTGATTGGATTGGGATTGTCCCACGAGACAGATATCACAGTACGTGGTCTTGAAACTGTGAAGAGATGTAAGCGTGTTTACTTGGAAGCGTACACTTCAATTTTGATGGCTGCAGACAAAGCACGTTTAGAAGAATTTTACGGCACGCAAGTAATATTGGCTGACCGTGAATTGGTGGAATCCGGTGCCGACGAGATCTTCAAGGACGCTGTGACCGATGACATTGCAGTTTTGGTGGTGGGAGATGTCTTTGGTGCCACCACACACACTGATCTCGTGATCCGGGCTCGGGAGTTGGGGATTCCTGTCGAAGCGATCCATAACGCCTCGGTGATGAATGCGGTTGGTGCTTGTGGATTGCAGTTGTATCAGTTTGGACAGACGGTTTCCCTTGTGTTTTTCACTGAAAACTGGAAGCCAGACTCGTTCTACGATAAGATCATGGAAAACCGACGCATTGGCTTGCACACATTGGTATTGTTGGATATCAAGGTCAAGGAGCAGACGATCGAGAACATTATGCGTGGCAATGGCGTTTATGAGCCACCACGGTACATGAGCATTGCCACTGCCGCCCAGCAGTTGTTGGAGACCGAAGAAACACGCCAGGAACAGGCATATACGCCCGAAACGCCGTGCGTGGCGGTGTCGAGGTTGGGCTCGCCCAGTCAGACTTTCAAGGCGGGCACATTGAAGGAATTGGCGGAATATGACGCCGGCGAGCCATTGCATTCATTGATTGTCATGGGCAGACAGGTCCACGACTTGGAGTTGGAGTACTTGTATCAGTACACCAGCGACCGCGCCACGTTCAAGCGTGTGGTGGAGGCTGACCAGGAGTTCTTCAAGCCACCAGCGTACGTTGCTCCAGAAGAACAAGATGTAGATGATTCTAACTAGAATATGTATTAAAAATGGTAAAGATAAATTAGATGTTCTTTTTTTGGAACTCATCGATGATTTCTGCCGCAACGTTTTCACTCACGTCCCAGATCATCCAGTCGTACCATCCCAAATACGCAGGAAAGATCGTTACCAAGTGCCATAAGCTGTGAGCGTCGACCAAATCGTAGAAGAATGGCGGAAAGTCAAAGATTTCAAGCGACATCCCAATTACCACGATTGTTGCGAGGAGCAATGGATACAATGAGTAGAGTTTTGGCGAACGGGCGTAGAAACTGGGCAAAATGATACGTTTGAAGTCGATATAGTTGAGATGCGCCAAATGTTCCGTCTTGGGATCAGCCTGTTCCATCTCGTAGTACTTGCAGTATAGCTTGTAACATACTACACACAAGCACAAGTTTTGCAAGAGCCCCACAGTCACGTTGGCTTGCATGTTATACGTGTACAGCCAGTCGATAACAAGCCGGGCAACATGTCCCGTATAAGCAAAGACACAAGCACCAGCAAAGATCCAGCGCAATTTTGTGTTGTGGGGATGAGCCAAGTTCATAAGACGGGCTCCAATCAAGTGAAAGCCGAGCAATACCGTCAAACCGGCAAAATAATAGTCCAATGTTTCGGTGACGCTGAAATCACGAATATGGAACACCGTAGAAAAGAACCACGCACAAATCGTGATCCCTGAGACCACCAATATGTTGGCAAGCGCATATCCGCAGCCAGGAGCGAGCTCGGCCGTCGTGGTATAACGCCAGACCTTCTTGAAACCAATGACATGCACCGCAAGATTACCCACAGAAAATAACATGGACACGAATTCCTGAATCCCAAATATCCGCAAAAAGGGCCATTTGCCATGGAATTGGTACACTTCTTCCTTTCTACTCTTGCGCTCCCGCGTGATCGTCTGTTGGCACTGGTAATCGCAATTCTGCTGGCAGTCCCAGAGCAACGCCCGCAAGTGCCATGGCAACGGCATCGTGTCAAATTGCCAATCCGCATTGTAGTAATCAAACTCGAAGTCCGGATCTGCAGCCAAAATCTCGTCACTGAACTCGCTCTGCCAAATATGGTAAGGGTTTTCATGACAGGAGATCTGTTCACATTGATAAATACAGTCGTCAAACGCATAGAGATTGTCACCAGGAGACGCTAGCGCCACACCGACACATAACGCCAAAGCACCTGCCACGATTATTCGGCTGAAAAACATCACACTCGCAACCTCGTTTCGGTGTTAATTGGCAAGTCGGACCTAACTGTACTGGAGAAGTTGCGAGTTTTTAATTTATTTTTTTTTGGGACCTTTCGCACTTTAATTGCTGCGGTCCGGGTGCTTGACAACACATTTTATGAATCGGGGTTAAATTTTCATAAAAAGGTACATATTCAGGGTATCTAGAATAATGTAGGGAAAATTAAAAATCTAAAAGATTAAAAAATAATGGACGAGATCGGAGTCGAACCAATGACCTTCTGCTTGCAAGGCAGACGCGCTACCAACTACGCCACACGCCCGTTAATTTAAATAACAAAGCCACTTAAGTTCTATACCGTATTACAACATTCTGGTACTAAGTAATAAAAATTTCAGCTATATGCTTACTTTTATCTACATTTCATTCATCTGTGCTAATTCTTAAATTGAAAGAAATCTATTCAAGTTGAATCTGAAACTAGTGCTATGTATCCACCCTAGCTCGATCCAGAGACTACCAACTTTTTTAAGTGACTCATAAACACCTGTAACGAAACGTCATCGGTCAAAACAATGGCGCCGTTGTTGACAAATTCGTTGCTGTTGTAAGTAATAGATGGGTTCAACTTCGAGTACAAGAATCTGGCCTGAGATCCACCCTCTTCCGTATCAATAAATCTAGGCAATGGGTAACGGTCAACCAACAATTCGGAGGCTTCTTGCTTAGGCTCGTCCAACAACTGCTTAAAGTTTTCATACTCTGGTTGGTCTTGGTATCCAGCCTTTCTCCATTGCGAAATGGTCTTACCGTGGAAGATCAAAATGTGGAAAAAGGTATCAAGCAACAAGATTCTGTCATCCTTGATAGACACCGAGTCCAACAACACTGGCTCTGGCTCACCATCCAAAGAGAACGACGTCAATGTTGGCTGTATCATAATTAACGAGTTGTAGGTATCTTCTGTCAACAAAACGTGCCTGTAAAAGGCAGTTTCATCGGGAGAGTTGTTGAAAACCTGCAAGAACTGAGATCTTCGTAAGTGATAGATAAATTGAGGATATAACAGGAATTGTTGTCCCAACCTGAACGAATTCTCTTGGTCCTTTCTGTAATCGGCAAATTTTTGACACAATCTAATCAACATCCGGTCAATCCATCTCAAAACATCGGCCTCGTCATCCTGTTCTGACTTGAACAATGTCACTCTGGACATCAACACGGCTGCAGCCTGTTGGTCAAATGAGTTGGTCAAAGTTTGTTCGTCGCTAGTCAACAAGTTAGAAATCGTGGTGACTCTAATTCTGTAAGTTCCTGAAGCGTGTTGGTAATGGGTAATGAATTGAATGTAACTCTGGTAGTTTTGGGGTAAAGCCTGGGTGTTGACGACGTCAAAGAACACACCGTAGGAATGCTGTGGAGAAATGGCACATAATCTGTATTGAGAAGTGCCACCCACACCCAACTCGTTCTCAGAAACATTGGAGGTTTTGGCATTCAAGGAAGAGACGTGGCCAATAGCTCCACTGACCTTTAATTCTCTGGAAGTCTTGATGTCCAAGGTACCGTTAAAACCCATCAACAAGTATCCATCGTTGTCACTGTTGAACAATCTAAGAAAAGATTGCTTAAAGATAGAGGTGGTAAATGCATCACTCAAGATGAGGGTACCACCAGTCTTGTTACACAAGTTCTTCATTTCATAGACCCCCATTTGATCCAAACAACCGACAAAAATGTCAACAGCATGACAATTCTTGACCACTCTAGCCGCAATTGAGTCATAGAACTTGACTGCCTTCTTGAAGTGCTTGGCGTTGTCTTTATCGATATCCGAGTGGGATCTGATTGGTTCCTTCAATTGAGGGCCGACGATCAAACCAGGATTCAAGGTACAAGGACCACCGGAGAACAACATGATTCTAGCACCAAAACCAGGGAACACGGCACCCAACAAGTTGGAGGCCACGTTCAACGCGGAACCGGTGGCTCTTAATGGTCTGTCACCGTTGGCGACGGTCCAGGAGTCCTTCGTCAAGTTTTCCAACAAGGAAGTTAATTGGAATTCAACTTCGTCAACTTGCAAGAAGAATCTGGACAATGAGTTGGCAAATTGTGGTGGTTGGCCCTGGGCAACGGCCACGGGCCTATTTAACATGTCGGCGATTTGTTTTTCGGTGTATTCTTTGTCGCCTCTGAAAATGTAGGATTTGTTGATCTTGTCGGAGCCCAAGTCGTGGACCTTGACCATGGTGCCGTAAGTGATCAAACCAATCAAGGCATTTGGTGGTAAGAAAGTCAAAGAGATGATCAACGATTCTTTCAACGACTTCAAGTTTTCTTCGTCCTGGCACAAGTCAATGACAAAGTAGAAGATTGGAGGGTTTTGGACCGGTCTTGCTGTGATGTATTCAATGGTGGAGCTTTGTGGTTGTAATTCTAGTGGCAAGTTCTCGTGGGAGATGCCTTGGTAGTGGGCCGGCAACGGGTTCCGCTGGCCACACAAAGGACAGTGCCAGAAGCCGGTGGGGTCCACGGTACAGTATGGGTTAAGGATAGACTTACACGAGTGGTTGGAGCAGAAAACAGGATCGTAGCTGGCGATTGGTAAATCTTCTCTGTTCTTCAACGGCGTGTACAAGGCACCTGTGGGGACGACGATCTTGGCTGCCTCTGCCTTGGTAGAAGGAAACGAGTTCCAGGCGAATCTGACGCCATTGATATCTTCAGCAGCTTCAAAGTCCATGGATGGTTAATTATTAGGGAGAAACAGCACGCAATGGGATCGGGAGATCAGGCGTTGTTGACGTTTCGTTCGTTGAGGACAACTCATAAAATTTGGTGAGAAATTTTCCTGCACGTGATGGTACATGAATTAACTACCTCAACACCACGATTTACACGTAGTGGGTATGAGTAGACGGACGGAGAATCCGATATCTTAGGCAGTAATGATTTAGAAATTCTAATCTTATTCTTTGGGGAGACAACTTAGCTGTTTTCGTTCGGTTGTTGTTGTTGTTGTTTTTACCGGAATGTGTCATTCAGCCACCAGTGGCAATTTCGCAGTATTTTTAATATTTGGTAAAATTACAATAATTCATATTTAATACCAAAACAAAGTTTGGTACCGTTAAATCTATTTATTGTAAAGTTCAGTTTACCATCTTTGTTTCTCTAAACTGGTTTTCTTTCTTTTTCTTCTAGATTTATTAAACTTTATCCCGAAAAACGCAAGTTCCATACGCAAGCACAACCGCCATTTTTTTCCGATTGTGTCGGAGATTAAAAACTTCCAGGATATTCGGCGATAGATCGAGAAAAACTATATAGGCAAGAGCAGGTTCCGAACACTTCCCCACAAAAACTAAACAGAAAAAAAAAGAAGAAAACTGTTTCTAGGTTGTACTCCGAAAAAGTATTCCATTTGTTATCTCAGTAAGTTACTTTCCAAACGCACTTTGGCTCTTTGGCTCTTTGGCTCTTTTTTCTTTTCTTTCCGCCTCCGCCAATCGCTACTAATTCTGTACTTTCACACCCCTCCCCGAAGAGATTTACCAAGGTCGTGCGAGAAACGTGCACTTAACCCCGCCAAAGTTTCTTACTTTCCTTTCCAACTAAAAGCTTTAACAAAAAAACACAATTACCCCACAAGGAGAAGTGTCTTCGTGATCTGGAAAGGTACCATTCTTATATCTAGAGGCCAAAAAAATTTAAGGTCCTTGCCGATACTTACAGCCAGTGAATTACTGTACCCGCTTATACCTGCTGGCTTCCGTCCTTGGAAGATGTCCAACGCCAATGTCCTAATATCTCCTGAATCCTTATCGCCATTGGAAGATACCAAGGAGACAAATGGATCCAATAAGGAATTGAAAGTTCTTGCCGATGGAAAGGTTTTAAAAGTCCAGAAAGCACGTCAACGAAAGATCCTATCATGCGTCTACTGCCACTCCAAAAAGATCAAATGCTCTCGAATTTATCCCATCTGCAACAACTGTGAACGTTTAGGTATAGAATGCAAGTACTTTGTGAACGAACGTGTTAGTCGTGGGGGCAAATCAACATCTCGACTAACCTCAGAAGAAATGATAAAGCGATCTCGGTCAATGAAACCTGGCCATGACCAAGACAAACAACATCTTCCAGAACCCACTCCGATTACTTTATCGGATACTGTCCCTTTATCTGATGAAGATAACCTGGTACAAATTAAAGTAGAACCACAGCTAGATGAATCAACATCTCTTCCAAATACCAACGGTGAACTATTGTTTCTTTCTACCAACACGATGGCACCACAAGCTCAAATCTCAAACAGTGTGCTCCAAACTCCGATCCTAAACAACACATCAAACAACATAACCAATATATTCTTCAACACCAAAGCAGGACAACCTTTAATCTACAACAATGACGAATTATACTCGTTCAATATGAGCTCCTTCAATTTTACCAACCCAAATGTACCAGAAACCAACCGAGCCAATTCACCCCGAACGTCCCAATTCTCTAATTCCAACAGCAGCAATGTCAGCAGCTCGTTTTTCAACAAGCAGTCAAGTTCCCTTGAGCAACAGCTGGTAAATGAACTCTTATCATCCAGCTTCCAAAATAAAGTGGAGCCCATCAACGCAGGCTTACACAACTTGCTTAATGCAAGAGCATCAAATCCGGCAACAACAGTGAACTATCTCTATGGGACAAACAACTACTATGAAAATGATCACTTGCTTGAAGACTTGTTAAAGCACATGCCTTCCAAGGAAAGGTCGTTCGAATTGATGGCTCGTTACGTCAACTCGGTACACATATTATTACCAATTGTCATAAACATTAACGAGTTCCTAAAGCACCATGAACTCTACTGGGAAATTGTATCCGATGACTCCCTTCAACAATCTGCCCGTAAGAACTCACACGACTCATCGTCGTCGTCTGCATCGTCACCTCACAGATCCTTCAATTACCTACAGTTTTATACCCTTTATTTTCCCATTCTTTATGCGTCGACAATTTCTGAATTTGAGGAATATGATAACTTATTACTTAACCAGGATATTGACAAGTACTTAAAAGGATTTAACAAAATTTGTCAGTATTACAATTACCCTCATGGAATCAAGACCATTCCCTTACTATTGGGAAATGTTATAATTCAATCAACATCACCAAATCCATCGACTATGGAAATGTCTCATATCATTCGGTATGCAAAATTCTTGCAACTTCACAAAGATCCATTAATCACTCTTCGCATCTCAGATTGGGAGGTGATAAAATTTAGAAGACTATTGTGGTGGGTGATATTTGGTTTAGATGCTCTTACTTCACATAACTTCTGTCTTCCTCCAGTTTGCAGATTTGAAGATTTCAACGTTCTCATGCCTAATGACGAGGAACCAACATTGAATGAACTAGGTATTGTACGGGAAAAGAAGCTAAATGTTGGTATTCTATCAATGAATGTTAAATTTAAGTTTGATCGAATTCTCAGCGAGTTGGTATATCAGCTTAATAATGGATTGTCAGCAAATCTAAACATATCACAAATTAACGAGATTAAGGAAATGATCATTGAGTTATTCCGCTTCATTCTGGATTCAATTCACAGAATGAATGCACATGTACGAGAACACCCACCCAGCACGGTACAGGAGATGAATGTTATCAACTTTATTATGAACCATTCCTGGAGTTATGTTGATCGAGCTTTAATGTTACTACACAAGAAGATTTTGTTGAGCGATAAGAAGAAACCAAGCTTTGACGAGTTTGACTATGATAAATTTTTAACAAAGCAAGAACTGAAAGAATTGGAAATTTTCGATAAAGCTCGAGGCGGTGCATTATCTTTAAGCCAGTATGAGGACACATATGGACAAATACAAGAGGCTAATATCATTGCTAATTTTGATAATTCATCAATCTCACGGTTAAAGTTTAGTCAGCACGAAAACTTTTCTTATGATAATCTTCAGAGCAACTTAATTCCTTCCATTTTACACAATTTGAATGACTTTCTAAAGTACAATGACTTCATTAAGTTTGGAAAATATAATTGGTATGTTAAGAGAACTATTCCATTGGATTCTATTATCTTGATGTTCATCATTATTACCGTGAAATTTAAATATGAATTCATGACAATGAATGAATTATGCATTTATGTTAAACTTATAAACAAAGCATTGTTTATTTTGAATCGGAAATGGTTCAAGAATGAGAAATATAAGAGGATGTTATCACTTACCATTATGACTTGGGAGTTCATTTTGAAGAGATACAATGTCAATCAATTGCTTAACCAGTATTATAGCCATAACAAGGTGACTAGAGGGGGAAATAGTATTGAATTCTATGATTTTCAAGTTACTGGTCTTATGAGCATGAATGAATTGTTTGATGTGATGGATGTTCCGCAACCTATCTTGCGAGAAGATGGCAAAAGTTACAAGAGCGAACTGATGCAACGCCTGTCAAGCGGCTTTACAAGTAATACGTCATCTGTGATAAATTCAAGTGAGACAAAAGATGCCGCGGAAGTGTTTCAAATTTTACAAAACCAGCTTGTTCCAACTGTGAACAATCTAAGCATCGAAACAAAGGCAGAATTGATGCAGCTACATGAGAAGATTTATTATGATTTACGGAATAATTTTGTTGACATCAACGACTATTGTGCATTTTACACTAGTTTGGAAAACATAATACATGAGTTAATGGAGTATATTCACAAGGGATTGAATTCATGAAAAGACGGATTATTTATGCCGCTCAATATGTATATCATTTGTATTGTTTAGAAGTATAATTTGTATAATACGAGATAAAAAAGGGTTTTTCTTATTTTTAGAAAGGCATGCGGATCCTGAATTAGGACTGATTTCAATCCAGTATTTGACTTATATGTGAGACTCAGGATATTAAATTCTGTACGACCGTAGTTTCCGAACATAAACCAGTTTCCGAACTTCAGCCACGTCGTTGGCCCACGAATTATTAACTCCATCCGGTAGTTTCTATAATTGGGAACTAATTCATCTATTAATAGTTATTAACCATTGCTCTAGGTGTAATATAAAAGGAGAGACAAGAACCCTCTATTTTTTTGCAGTATTCACTTCGATCTACCAGCTCAAGTTTTAACAAATACATCTACAATGAAATTCGCTTCCTCAGTTGCCTTCTTGATTGCCACTGCCGCTGTTGTTTCTGCTGCTTCCTCTTCCTCTGCTGAAGAACAATCTTCCAGCAGCACCAAAACCCACAAATCCAAATCTCACCACTCCAAGGGCGACGCCAATGTAGTTGCTGCCGGTTCAGGATCGTTGGTCGCTATGGCTGCTATCTTGTTGTTGTAATCACGACATCTAATGATATACCCCTCTAAGGTTATATATCTGTTTATGGATTTATGTGTCGAATAAACTATTCAGCTAAATAATATTATGCCCGTATTGGGGGTATAGACGTGGATAGAAAGTTACGGCCAATTTGCAGCCGAAATAAACTGACGTATTTTCTGAGACAATAGCGCAAATTGCCAAATAGCCATACTATTTTTGGAAGTCATTCAAAAAGAAGTAATGGATAAATTCCCGCAGAAATTTAATAAATACAAAGCTCCGTAACTTCAAAGGCTGACTTACGTTAGGGTATTTGATGACAGAAAACTGTTTAGTTATCAGCCATGATCGCTTGGTTGCAACTTATATGCTCAAAGAACCCTTGGCAAACTAGTTCAAATAAAATAGAACTGCCAAGCAAATACATACAAGGGAAGATCTTTTTTTCAATACGAAAATATAACCCTTCTTGTCAAAATTGCCTTAAAGTTTAATATGTAAAAGGCCGCTGTTCCCGAATGTTTCACCTTAAGGCGAAAGGGCTTAGAAGGTGCCAAACCTGAGCAAAGTTGCTCAAACACCAAAGTAAGCCACTTTCGATTCAACACCGACAAGACTTCGTGGCCAAGCTGGTTAAGGCGTAAGACTGTTAATCTTGAGATCGTGAGTTCGATCCTCACCGAGGTCGTTAATTTTTTTTGTCAAATTACTACACCAAGTTGAATTACAGAAACAGGCGGCACGCACAACTCAGCCATGGAAACAGTTCTTTCCTTACAATTCAAACTATCATAATCATACATTATTGTATATCTTGAGGTGTTTTTATAAATCCAAATATGTTAGAAGGCTCCACCAGACTTTGTGGGATTGCTGTAATAGTGAGCTACTTGTGTTTCTTTAATGGCTCAACAACCAACTTTTCAAAGGTGTACATTTGAGAGATGGTGGTTTGTCTGTGCAATAAGGCCAAGTTGTCGAGACCTTCGTTGTAGAATTGTTTGATGGCAGCTTCGTCGGTTAAAGACTTGTTGTCCTTGAACGAGTCAACAATCTTTCTTCTAGCAAACTCACGAAAGTTATAGTTGTCAAACTTAGCAGCTTTCTCCAAGAGCTGTTTGTATAACCCCAATATTTGTTTAGGAGAACTCATCGTTATTACTAATCGTTGGAGAACTTATCTTTTTGGCTCTGCGGAACTTGAACGGATAGTGGTCGTGCGCATGCGTCAAATCAAGATCTAGTGAAAAATTAGAGACTGGGAAAATTATGTATGGAAGTGTACAATACAAAAATGTTCCAATTACAGATACTATTTGTGATATGCCTGTTCATCTTCTGGCTCATGTTCTGCTGCGTATTTTCTCATGAATTCTTCCATCTCAGGAGTATTTTGCTTACCTTTTCTCTGTCTCGACTGTTTCTTGGCAGTGGTATTGGCCATCATGTCTTCAAAGTATTTCACTTCCTCTTCTTCATCTGCCGTACGTTCAGCCAGGCTCATCACCTTACCGAGATAAGCAAGGGCATGTGCTCTCTTACTTCTATCCTTCTTGGACACGGTCTTGTCTTTCAAAACATTGGTGCAGACTTGTTTCAAGATACCCGAGATTTCAAACTTGGTAATGGCCCATGCAGCAGCAAGGAACTTACCCGTAATAAGCTCTTCCAACTCATGCTGTCTTACTATTTCTGCCTCAGTCATTTCGCCACCACGCTGCTGTAAGAGCTCTTGTTCTCTCACCATATCTTTGACGGCGATTTGCGCATCCAAGGATGTTTTAATAATCGAGTAGCCGTTCTTAACCGAATTGGTCTTTGACTTCACGGTAGTAAAGATCTTAGAAACACCAAACGTTTTGGCCGCCTGGATGGAAGCACTGGCTTGTTCCTGATAAATCTTACCAATTAAATGTAACAATTGAATACCGAAACTCTCAATCTTCAAATCATCTAACTCGGTCTTGAGCTTTTGTTCAAACTGTGCGAGCCCTTCTGGATTGCCAACCAGGCTTTCGTACTGCTCAATTCTGCTAACCAAGCTGGCAGTCAATTCCTTCACACGAACTGCACGAGCCTCTCTGGCTTCCTCATCGAGCTTGGCAAACTTCTCTCTTCTTTCAGCAAGCTTTCTCTTCTTCTCTTCCGGAGATTCGGATGAATGATGAGTCGGCGCGGCTCCGTGGACCGCCATTTCAGTCGAATTGGAAACCTCAGCTTCGTCTTCTTCGCCACCCAACACTGCAGACTTCTTGCTTATCTCCTGCAACATGGTCAAGTCACCAACCCAGCTTTTGAAACTACCACCACCAAAAATCATCGTGAAGAATTCAGTAGGGTCAATGTCAGCAGCATCGCTGGCTACCTTGTTTTCCTTCATTCCTTCTACCCCCAATTCATCATACAAGGCTCTGGAATCAGGGTTCAGTAAAATTCCATACGCTTCACCCATCTCTTGAAACCTCTCAGCAGCCTTTGGGTCATTACCGTTCTTGTCTGGATGGAGCTTAATGGCCTGTTTTCTGTATCCTTTCTTTAATTCTGTGTCATTGGCCAGCGGACTTACCTCAAGCAAGTCATAGTAGATAGTATCTTTTACCATTTTACCTGAATTATTCAAAAATCAGAATCTAGTCTATTCCATGATGATCCCAAACTTTAAGCGCAAGTTCCGGCTATCGAATCATCCACGTGATTGACCACAGTCAAAATAGTTGCAAAAAACAAAAAAATAATATTTCTAAATTGTATTTATTTCTAGAACGAAAAGGTTATACTTTCTAAATCCGGAACCACCAATAGAGTTTCCAGTCCATTTTTCACGTCAATGTCCATGGAAAAATTCTTGTTTTCAGGAAATAGACTCCGGATCACCACCTTTGGTAATGCTAACTTACCAACGTTCAATGGAATTAACACCAATTCTACTGTAGTTTGCTTTTCTTTGATTTCATCCATAGTGTAACTAAGTTTCTTGAATCCTGTAATTAACCAATTGTCGTCATTCTGTATCATGAGTTGAAAGCTTTCCTTCTTTCGAAATGTAGATTTGCCATCAGGGGATGATTCCGCAAGTGCCTTTTCCGACATAGGCACACTAAACCACCGTTTATATGTAGATACAGACAACAGAACCTCAATTGGCTCACCCACCAAAAATCGATTGTTCTTGTCATAATTAAACTCAACAACTTGGAGATACTTCAAGAGAGGAACAGGGACCAATATGGCAAGTTTCCGTTTTACCAAACTAATATCTCTCCCCACCTCAACCCGATTAGTCAATATGTCTTTAGTCACACTAGAGAGTAATTGTCGTTCTTTGAGATCCGAGACATAATTACTGAAAATCAATTCCAGCTCCACGATTAATTCTTTGTTATTCGTTATCTTGATGATTTTGTTGATTGCGTAGTTGTTGAGGTTTGGAACAATCTTCTCAATGATATTGTGCTTGAGCAAAAAGAAATACTTTAAAAGCTTCGATTCCTTCAACTTATTCATTATGGTTTCTTCCAAGTACAACTTGCATTCATCATGCAAATTGGAGTACTCTATTGAAAGATCTAGTGAGTCTGTCTCATTAATTCGGTAGTCTTTTTCTGGGACTATTTTATAGAAAAACCCTGCTGGCTGTTCGCCAAAGGCCACCAACGGAGAAAGCTCCGTTTTAGGCTTGAATATGTTATATGCCTTGTTTGGAGTTGATAAGTCATTGGATAATATCCTCACTGGCGACTTCAGATTAGATGTACCAACTTGGAATTTGGAATAAATATGATCTGGCTTGAAAATATCTTGCACAGAAACCGACAACTGTAATGCCGTATCAACTTCATTGCAGATCGAATGCCCGTATGTCTCTCCATCAACAATGTAATTCATGGAAGCACTCATACTAATTATTTTATTGTCACTGAAGTACGTAAACGGCAAATCCACATCGTGATGCAGATTTGGCTCAAGATTTGTGAGTTCAAATTCAGTTGATTCTAACTTAACACCTTCAGTTCGAGTATCACAAAATATTTTCAATTTTTCAATTGGGTTCGAAGCGAGATGAATTCTTAATACTATCAGGGATTTGCCAAGTTCCAAGCATGATGGGTTCACAAATTCGCACCAAAATTTATCCAAGCGATTGTAAAGTAATAAATCAGGCGAAGCACGACTCAATTGCAATTCTGAATCAGTCGGTGCACCATTTCTGATAACAGTGCTGTCATAATCATTTACGTCTTGGAATTGTCTTTGGAACAGTAATTTTTCATGCAATTTAATTTCCAATTTATTCATGTAAAACAACCCTTGACGAAAGTTGTTTGTGCTGAGAGCAACTTTCTGAACTCCCTTAGATTCGATTCTAAGATTCTCTGCTGTGAAATGCAACGCAGACATATCATCCTGGTTAGTGACTTCAAAGTCTATATTAGCAAAGTCAAACTGCAAGTGAAATGGATTGGAAATCTTTAGTTCAATGAAGTACTTGTCGTATCTCGACTCTTCCAGAAAAACGACAGGAATAACTTCCACTTCAAATAAACCTTCTATCAGATATACCATAGCATCATCCATCTTGGAGGAGCTATCAAGAATTTTATCAAAGAGTATTTGAATCTGTGAATTAGACTTCATTAAAAGGTAATTATTGATGCCAACTTTATCCTTATTAGTGACCAAGCTTGAAAAGAGTTTTAAGCAAGTAGACAAAAATAACTGGTGATCGTCATTTTGGAGTCTGTCAATGCACACAAGATAAATTTCAAGCAAGATTCCACCCATGAAGTTCCAACCATTCAAAATAAAAAAGTCATGCGAATTCTGAAGGATATTTAACGATTCCTGATAGTTTCCTCGTTGATAATTCAACAAGGAGAGATCAATGCTTAACATGTCAATAGTTTTGGGCCTCTCGCATGCCACAAAATCCTGAATCACCAGCTCCGTGATTGATTCAAATGCATTGTAAAATGATTCTTCTGTCTTGATAGCTTCCAAAATAGGGACATTCGTGAGTTTGACTTCTGAACTACCAGTATGTTCTTTGTTTAGATCGATCTCCTGGAATATTTGGTTAAATCCATGAATACTAAACCCCTTTTTGCTTGCTATTTCAACCAATTTAGATCTTTGCAAGAGTTTTAATTCGCCCTTAAATTCTAAAATCTCTTTCAATTGAACTGGTGGTTCTGATAAATTGGATTGTGGAATGGTCCTGTCGATTAACTTGTTAAGAATAGGTAAGTTTAAGTAAGTATCGATAATTGCGAAAGTGAATTCGTTCAAATCGGCATTGGGAAAATGCTTCGAAATATCGTTCAAGAACACAATGAGCTTTTGAAGTAAGCAGGAAATCGAAATTGCCGAAATGGAAGTCGTAGTTGAAAGATTAGCTAGGGATTGGAGCAGAACTGATTGGTGCATAAATATGTAACATTTCATGTTGAACAAGTTGATGTTTTCGTCACGTAACAAGTTGGATCTGAATCCAAATGATTCTATGCTGAGATTGTTTGGATCGAAATTTAGTTCGCCTATTGAGTAATCAAGTTTGGAAGGGTTAGAAACAGTGTACTCGATCAAGTCCTTGTAAAGTTCATTATAATATCCTAAGGATTCTTGATGTAACTTCATATCGTTCAATAAATTGGCCAACCTCATTTTTAACTTCAAACTAGACTGGTCCACGGATCTTGTCGTGGCAAGTTTTTGAGTATACTGTTGATATCTCAAATCAAACGAGACCAATAGTAACTTCTTTAGGGTCACGGCCAACTCATTGAATATTTCTATTTTTGCCAACTTTCCAGCGGATTCACTGATTTTAAAGCACCGTGATACTTCGGTCAACGTATGAGGTGCATATTCAGTCAAGGAGTGGAGCTCCTTACCTTCTGAACCAAAGTCGATTTTCAATTTATCAAAACTGGAAGTCTTTATGAATGTGGAATGGTTGTCTTTGGTGTCCAGTGGTACATAGAGAAGAATCATCCACTCTACATTCTGAGTTAACACCAAGCTTTTGAGCCATTCCTTGATTAATGGCCTCACCTGAGAACGATAAGTATCTAAGTTTTGAACCTTGATCAACATAATTCGAGCGTAGACTCCATCTATGCTAGAACTATCCTTTTTCGGCACTTCTTCCACTAATTCAACCGGGAGCACTGGGATAGACTTCAACGGTTTGGTAGAGTGGTACTTCCAATGCAAGTTTGTAAGAGGAAACTTTGCCTCAAGTTCATCCTTAACCAGCAGATACACACCGAAGGGATCGTAATAACCCACACGGACAGGATTACTTCGGTTGATGTCTTGTGGTTCCATCTCACGGTCGTTGGTACGCGCGAATGCTACTATTTCTGATCGCGAAATAAACACGGCAAGGCTCAGATAAAAGAATCAAAAAATGAGATACCTTTTACAGAAATCATCCATCGACACCAATGGAGTATCTTCACACACGTCAAAAAATCAGCAAATATCTGGTAACATGGTACAGTGATTCGACAAGAGAACTTTCTAGATCAATAACCGAACACAACGGTTCCTTCTTGGTTAAAATTTGAACCAATATAGAGCTTATGATTTATAAAAAAAGTATCTCCGCGACGGGGAATTGAACCCCGGTCTACCACGCGACAAGCGGTAATTCTAGCCACTAAACTATCACGGATGTTAGTTAATTCCTCTCTGGTTTCTATATATAAGTAAATATTGTAATCTTTGAACTCAGAATATATGAAATTACACTGAGTAGTGGTCAGTAACTCCGGTATCTCTATGTCTTAGATATACTTTGATTTTCTCCTATATTCCTTTGCTCTTTTTTGTTTTAGCATGGTGTGTGTGTGTGTGTGTGTGTGTTGGTATACAATGCTATGCTTTACCTAGCAACCAGTTGCGGCTGCAAAGTCGCAATTGTCAAACTGTGGCCAATGTATATAAACAAGATGAACTATGGATCATATAGGCAACCCACAAGAATCATGGATAAGATACCTTTGATAAAAAAAAATGATTTGACTATGGTGGTAGAAGAGGTTCCCTTCATAGACTTAGAGGTTGATCATGGTGTACTCCTACCACCAAAATCTTCAACTTTACTCCACAAATTACAACGTTTTTTTAATGATAGCATAGATAAACACCCAATAGAACAGGCATTCATTTACAAGTTGGATTTCTATCTTATGCAATCCAGTATGTTGGGTTACTTTATTAAGAGCTTGAACCAATCTAATATTTCCATCGCATACAATAATGGCATGGATCAATATTTCAACATGAATAAAAACCAATACAACTATTTGCTTTCAATTTGGACTTCTGGTTATATTCTTGGACAGATACCGGCAAATTACCTAATTCATCGTAACCTAATAAACTTTAGATACTTTCTAGGGTCTCTACAATTAGTATGGGCTTGTATGGCAGTGGCACAATACTACACAACGTCATTGAACCAACTTTACATCCTCAGATTCATTTTAGCAATATGTGAAGCTCCTCTCTTTGTCTCCCTAGAATATTTGTTGGGAAGTTGGTACTCAGCATCGGAGCTAAATAAGAGATCAACATATTTGGCAATCAGCTCGGGATTTGCAGCAATTGTTTCTGGACCATTGCAAGAGATCGTTATTGTTCTATCTCGAACATCCAATGTTCTCCCATTCAAGATAAATTTTCTTCTTGATGCTGCAATAAGCATTCTTGTGGCACTCTTTACCTTTATCGGCAACCCAAATACTCCCTTGGACACCAATAATTGGTATTGGACAGAAAATGATAAATTGGTGGCGCTAGAGAGACGACGCAGAATAGGAGCAACTACCACTACTCCAACCCACCAACATGTGTCGTATAAGCAGTTCCTTAACAGATGGGAGACATGGATTTTTCCTTTGATGTTTTGGGCTTTCAATAATTCTGGCCATGCTTCTTCACAGCCAACTATGGTTAGTTGGATGAAAATAGACCTAGAGTTGTCATCTTTTTATTACAATACTATCCCCTCGATCTTTCATACAATGGGAATCATGCTAGCTCTAGTTGTTGGATGTTACAATGATTACTTGGGAGGGACAGCAAATCATATCTTTCTAAAAATATTCTTCATAAGTACGGCTATTGGATGCTCCTTATTAGCTTATTGGGAGATACCACAGTGGCTTCACTGGATAAGTTATTGGCTTATACAGATACCAGGATCATGGGGTCAGCCCCAAATCTTCTCGTGGGTGAATCGGATCTTGATTAAGGAAGATTCTTACAGAGCATTTGTAGTGTCTGTCACCAATACCTTTGCATACATTATTGGATGTTGGGTACCTATATTCGTGTGGAACACCAATGATAAACCACAGTACTTCGTTGGTTTTGTTTATACAACATGCTTAAGTCTCTTTGGACTTTTGATGACGTATTTAGCTGATCGTTATAGCAGGCGAGGCAGAGAAATCTCGCAACAAGGGATATTGGATTGGAGTTAGAACCAAGGTAACTTCGTGTTGTCTTCCCAGATCAATTTTCCGTTTTTCAACTTGTCTTGGTCCACCGGATTGTTGAGCAAGATAGCTGATCTAGAGCTATTGTCAATGCCATGCTTAGATTTTAATTCATTTACCAAGTAAGACTTCACATTCCCGCTAATCTCTGATTCCCAGGTCACGATTTTTGATATGGACAGGTTGATTTCTGATGCAGTAGAAAGGTGATGATGTAAAGAGTTTGTCAAGCGGATGGTTACTGCATCTTTATCGTAGCCTTCCTGAACAACGATTTTCAAGATTGTTACATAGTTCTCATACTTGGTAAATTCATAAGTCCAAATAATAACCCCGATCCACTTGCCATTTTCAATTAGTTTCAATCCAAAATGTTGTGGGTTGAACTGAGCAAACTTATCAACAATCTCAGCGTATGATGCGTCCTCGAAGTTTATTGGCGATGGATCTTTCTCTTCATAGTTCAATCTATAGGAAAGATACTTTGATCTTAAATGGAACCAGTCAATTGTATCAGCAGAAGGAACAATTGAAACTCTAGTTTTGTGATCTTGCTCGACCCTAGCTCTAATTTCCCTTTCCTGTTGATCCTGGTAAGTTGATAAATATTCTTCAAAATTGTGATACTTGATCAATTCGTAGCTCTCACTGCACTCAAAATCTTTCAATTTTGTGTGGATCA
The DNA here is from genome assembly GCA_030574955.1 of Teunomyces lycoperdinae. Classification (NCBI taxonomy): domain Eukaryota; kingdom Fungi; phylum Ascomycota; class Pichiomycetes; order Serinales; family Debaryomycetaceae; genus Teunomyces; species Teunomyces lycoperdinae. The sequence goes on from JAJMFY010000032.1 coordinate 97,889, forward strand.
AGTCGACTCCGAATGATGTGAATCCATTCTTTGTGTAGTATTCTCCAACTTCGGAATATAAGAAAATAAAACCATCAGGGCCCAAGAGTTCCGACTGAGCCAATGCTACTAGTTTATCAACCATAATTTTGGCCAATCCTCTGGCTCTGAATTCTGGGTATGTAAAAACGCCTCCGATGCACCCACTTAAGACCGGCTCCTTCATAACTTTGTCGTCTTGATGAGAGATCTTCCAGGATTCTCTAATCAAGAATTCTATGGAGGACACAGGGGTGCCATTGGAGTCCTTCAACACGAAAACAAGCAAGCGATTAACTTTTGAGGAGGTTATTTTGGATTTGCCCAACACATGTTCTCTGATGACATACTGGTTTTCCAGCAAAGGTCCTCTCCAGGCCTGAGAGTTTTGCTTTCTGGTAAATTGGATTAATTCTTGGTCAGTGACATGCACCAAATCGAACTCTTCTGGGTTTTGTTGGGAAGGCATTCTAGCGTTAAGCAGGGAAATCAAAGGTTGGTGGCTTTTTGTATCCTTTATATATCATCTGGCTTTCTGCTAACGTTAATCTACGCCGACTTCCCGATTTGGATAATTAGGCGCAAACCACAGGTGTGTAGATTCTTTTTTGTATAGATAGACATGTAAAGCAAAGAAATCAATATTATGGACCTACGTCGATATTTAGTTTTACTTTCAGCTCATCAAGAACTCGACTAGACCAAATGCTGACATTTTTAGCGATTTTGTATGGTTCTTACTGGTTTTGGCCTGCTGAAATAGAAAATAATTACCTCTGTTTTATATAACCCGTGAATTACCTTTTTCCACCTTATCTGTGCCGAAAAGGCTGCTCCTGCCGTTAGCTGTCTAGATTCTACACAGAAACCTAAACGGCATCTCCCCTCTTTTGGTTTGCCCCTTGGTTTTTTCTTGGAGGGGAGAGGAAAATATATTGTTGAAAATGTGACATACACGCTTACCTAAATGATTAGATAATTCTCTGTTATTGTACCCAATCTTTTATTAACTCTTCCACAAGTGGTTGAAAAGATGGAGGCTAGTCTTAGTATATGGTACTTAAGACAAGATTAAGGATATATCTATCTGTTTCCAATTAACACAAAATGGGGAACTTGTGATTTGACAATGGGATATCGTGACATGATTGTTTCTTATTTTCCTCGATATCTGTCTAATCTCCAATTATATAGACTTCTCTCAATGGGACATTCTTTCCATATTTCAAGCACCTGGCTGTCATTTACACATATCATATGATGTTTGCTGCCGAATGTCGCCCATAAGAATTATGTATGCCCATGTATTCGTCTACTTGTGCAACCATGTCTAAGTTTTGTATCACGTGTTTGTCGGTTCTATTTGTGACTTAAGGGGGGCCAAGTCATCCCGATGTTAGCATGTGCTATATGCAAGTATACTAAAATACTGAACTTTACATACAAACGCTTAGAAAGTATTTCAATGGAGCGCAACCCTAAGTAGACAAGAAAATAATTGAAAAAAAAACCTAGAGCCAAACTCAAATGAAATCATGATAATACTTAAACCATAATTCAGAAATTACTGTTTCCAGTAGCTCATTTTGTGACGATTAGATAATCGGAGAAAATTTGAGTAAGATGAACTTGCCTAATGTTTGGCTGAAAAGGTATATATTATATTCCTGCATTTAATCGTTTTTTGGTTAGCCAAAAAAAAGTAGTGTTGTGTTACTTGATAGCCAACCTGAAGCATGGATTTGTTACCAGAGGGACAGAAAAACACCGCAGCTGAAGTCTTGTGGGAAGACCAGCAAAGAATTAACAAATTCTCGACGTTGATCACTAAAAAGGATGACCAGCTCGAAGTATTAAAGAAGCTCAAAACCGAAAAGGAATACCTCGACGATTTGGCGATGGAAATTGAGTTATTGGATGAAGATGAAAAGATTCAGTACAAAATTGGTGAAGTATTTGTGTTCTTGAAAGTTGATGATGCAGTTACCAAGATTGAACAAGAAAATGATAAATTGGATAGCAAGATCAACGAGATTGACAATTTGATTGAAGAGTATGATGAAAAATTGGCTGAATTGAAGAAACAATTATATGCAAAGTTTGGAAACAATATCAATTTGGAACGTTAACCAAACCACCATAGCATATCTTTTCGATGAGTTTATTAACCAGAGTGGAGATTTCCAGAGACTAATATACTCCCATTAAAGTCATCATAAATATTCCTAGTTTGACACTTGTCGTAACAGAATGTCGTGTTATTTTTACGACATATGTACGGTTGTTTCACTTATTTGCCCCGGAATAGTACCTAGCTATTTCAGGAAGGTAAGAGAATTATTGTCTCCATAACAATTGAAGACCATCCCAGGGATTTCAGGACATTTTGGTAGCAGAGGTGTTCAAAACTAACGATTAATATTCTCAGTGATAATGAATTACGAAAATTCGCGTTTAAGTGTGTGAATATTAAATATATAGACATATACATTTGCTCATCTTTGGAGGTTAGTTTACCTGCATTTCTCTTGTTAATGATGGTCTGGAAATCACTATTACCGTCCTTACCGAGCAGTGAGAAGGGCACCATTTGCTCTACCCCGGACTTCAAGATCAGTATTGATATGTTCAACTCAACAATTTACAAGAACGAGTTGGAGGTACCTGAAGGCAGCAGCGGCGCCAGTAACCAAAGACTTGTAGGAGATATCATATTGACAGTCTACAACCGTGCACATATTGACGAAATGCAAGTTCAGTTTGGAGGCCGTACCTCAGAATCCGTTTACGACGAGAGGAGCACAAGTAAACGGGTCCAGCATTTGAATGTTGTGGATAAAAAGTCCATCTGGGATATCCATGAGGTTCTAGACCCTGGTGTGTATACGTATTCATTCTGTTTTGTTGTTGACTCGGCATTGTGTGAAACAATTCTTTCAAATGTGATCCATACCCGGTATTGGATATCCACTGACTTGATGTATGGTTCTAAAACTATTCACCACGAAGTTCCCGTCAATATTGTACGTTCATTACCAACTGACCCTTCTCTTTACTTACAGCCCATCTTTTCTACTGGAAATTGGCGAGATATTCTTGTTTATGAATTTTGCTTTCTGTCAAAATCCTGCTTTACTGGTGAGCCGTACGCCATGTCGCTCAATTTATACCCAATTGGTGACTCGGAAAACAGGTTCCGTATTTATAATTTTACAGTAGAGTTGATACAGAATATTCTGTATCATGTCGATCCCATTCCAGGGTCCAGCAAAAAGGAGTACTTCGAATCCAATCGGTTTGAGCTACTAATGAAGGATTTATCTTTGTTTGATATGTATCAGGCAAATACTGATGAAGGATACTTGAGCTTTGATACGGATGTATCAATGCCTCCTCTTGTGACTACAGATGTTGATGTGTCTGATGTCAATGGAAAGGATTTTGTTTATCCAACAACGTACAAAAACTGTACCTGTGGCTTGAAGATTACTCATTTCTTAAAAGCTAGTTTTGAAATATCGGAATCGACAGAAGAAGAACAAAGACAAAATTCAAAAAACCCTCCTATGTTCAAAAAGAAAGCTTTGCCTTCTATAAAGTCAACATTTTCGGAGCCTCTATCTCCAGCTTATGCAAAGTATCATGAACCCAGGGAGCGGGGCAAATACAACAGAGTCGAACTTACAGTTTCAGCTCCAGTAATCCTATTCAGTCTGGACACATTAAAAGGTGGAATTTCTCCACCATTATACTCTGCGAAAAGAGAAGGATCAGGCTATGGAGGACAGGTGACTTCTTTTTTCAAAAGGTTTGAGGGAAAGTCGAAAGAAGACGTTCCCGAACTACCTCCCCGATACGATGTAACGGTCAAAAACGTTTAATCAAGCAAGAACAGGTATCTCATGAGCATGTGACAGACTAGAACGTAGATTTCTACAAGTAACCAACAATAATTAAGCTAATCGAAGTCTCCATTGAACAATATTTCCATTTTCGGAAAATGAAACAAATTCTACCAATTTGACATGAGTCACGAGCCTACCTTCGCCTTTCTAAGAATGACATAGGCGTTCTCTGTAACATTGTGAAATCTCAGATTGTTCTATTGACCCCCCTGTCATTGGAATTGAGGCTTATGCCACACCCCACGTGAACCAAATGGTAATTTGGAACCAATAAAATAATATCGCACCCAAAATTGCGAAACTTATCTAATTGGTTTTCGGGTTCCATGGACGGGAATACGATGTATAAGTCCATCAAGCCCATAATTTTAACATCTAATGTCTGGAAATGATCTGGAAATCGATTCTACCACTGTCACATAACGAGGGGAGTACTATTTTCACGTCTTCGAATTTTAAACTAAGTATACATGTTTTAAACCCTACCATCTACCAAAAAGAAACCAAACGAACAGACCATAAGTTAGAAGGGTTCCAACTGTTCGTGGGGAATGTTATACTCATTGTTCACAAGAAGGTATATGTTGATGATATTCATATCCAATTTAGTGGAAGCAGTTCGCAGCCGGTTTATGAAGTGGCGACTGGTCACCATATTGCCAGAAAACGAATCCATCATATCCAGCTTGTCGAAGAAAAGCTAATTTGGAGCATGCGAGATACCTTAGTACCTGGAATTTATACATATTCGTTTTCATTTACTGTTGATCCCCGTTTAAGCGAATCAGTGCAATCAAAAGCCGTAAATACGAAGTATTGGATAGGCATAGAATTGCGCTATAAGTCTCCCGGCACTACAACTCTCAATAGTGTCAACTACGAGTACCCTGTCCATATCGTAAGATCGATCCCGAATGATATGGTACTATTTTCAGAACCCATAGTGGCATCTGGTAACTGGAGAGATATACTCGTTTATGAATACTACTTTCTGTCCAAATTTGCATTCCAAGGAACTCCCTTTGGTATCACACTTAATATATATCCAGTTGGGGTTTTTAGAAATAATTTCCGATTGTTCAACTTTTCAGTTCAACTTATTCAACGAATACTGTACCACGTTAACTCCCAAAACAATGACGTTTTCCAGAAATATTCAGAAACTCAACATTTTGCAATTTTGAAGAAAAACATATCGATGGAGGATATGTATCAGTCTTTTGGCGACTCAGGATATATGCACTTTGAACAGGACGTCCAAATCCCCAACATTAATGAGTCTCAGCCAACCATACAGATGAAGGGCAAGGAAATTATATACCCTAGTACATCCCAGAGTTCCAAAACTGGATTGACCATCTCTCACGCGTTGAAAGCAAGCTTTGAAGTTGCAGAAACCAAGGGCTCTGATTCCAAGGGGGTGTTTCCTGTTGTAACTCCGGTTTCTACTCTACAAAGAATTAAGATGTCCGTTTCTGAACCAAGGATTCCGGTGGTAAGTTCTACATTTCGTGAAACAAGTCGTGATTCCAAGTTCAAGAAATTTGAGCTTTCCTTTTCGGCTCCAATTTTACTTCTCAGCTGCCAGTCAATAAAGGGATCCATGGCTCCGCCGGCATACGCCGCAAAGCTGAATGGTCCAAGCCTCGGTGAGCATATGACTTCATTTTGTGAAAGATTTGAAATTAGGGTGAAGGATGTATTACCTCAGTTGCCTCCGAGATATATTGCAATAAAGGAGAGGCAATAACCAGGTTCAGTATATCCAGAGTTGAGTGGGTATCTATTTATCCAACTTGTTGGTACGGGAAGATTAATTATGTGTTCTTCTACTATGTCACCTGCTTTAATCAAACGATAAGGCGCACACAGATGTCATTCTTATCTATGATGTCATCCGGGTGCTAATTATTCCTTATGCGAAAATGACCGGCCATGAAGGGGTTTAGCGAAAACCTTAAAACTTTTTTTTGGAAACTGCATGGGTTTGAAATTTGGTATTGAGGCTGTATTGTTCCGTTGTAAATAGCCACATTAACTGCTCGGAAGAAACCGGGTATATTTGTCGACGTTAGGTTTAGAGTTTTTGCAATTCTAATTTGATCGTGATTCAAGGGGATGATAAGAAAATCGGAAACAAGAAGATGTTTTCCTTTACATATGTTTTACCTGTGAGTCATGGTGGCATACAAACGACTACTTTCATGGCTGAATTTTCGGCTGAATCCGTAAGACGAGGTTATATTCTGACTTCTGGCATCTGCTTTTCGCAACACCGCGGCTGAAAGATAACTAATATAGTCAGACATAATTTTATCCGGCGAGTGAACTCGAAAATTCCACTACTTGGCAACACTTTTCTGATGCATGGGGATGAGCGCAAAAACCTAAAAAGTGTAATATATTTCGGATTAACTGAACCAACAGATATATAAATGGTTTGCTTGCAATACAATTTTTTGTCTTCTTGAATTGTTGGGAGTTGGAGGGGTTTTTTTTATTCATTTAATCATCCAAAAACATGCTCTTTAAATCATTTTTGCTGCAATTTGACCACGACCCATGCACCGTTTACAGCACATCGCTGTTTGGTCTTAGTATCCATATGCTCAACCCCACCTTGTATCAAAAGGAACAATCAATGAAGAAAGCAGATCCAACTGATGTGCAGCTGCTTGCGGGTAATGTCCTCTTGAGCGTGTACAAAGATATATTTTTGGAGGAAATTAAAGTTCTGTTTGGGGGTCAAAATTTTGAGCCTCTTTATGGCGTTGATACGGAAAATAATGTGGCTAGGAGAGGGCTCAAATACAAAAGGCTTGTTGACGATAAGGTAGTCTGGAAGTTGTGTGATACTCTTGTCCCGGGAATTTACAATTACTCTTTCAATTTTGCAGTAAATCCCGATTTGCCGGAATCATTGAGAACCAGAACCATACTTACCAAATATTGGATCGGAGTTGACTTGATCTATAAATCTCTGCTCACTGGCTCGAGCAAAACATCACATGGTGAGCATCCCATCCGAATTGTGAAGTCCTTATCGGACGATTTGGCGTTGTCACAGCCTATTGTGGCTACAGGTTCTTGGAAAGAGATTCTTGACTATGAATTCCATTTCCTGTCTAAATTTGCATTCCAGGGTCATCCTTACACCGTTATTTTCAATGTGTATCCGGCAGAAGGGTATAAATACGGGTTTGAAGTACTCGGCTTGTCGATGGATTTAATTCAGACTATTCTGTATCGTATCAACGCCGGAAATCAGACCAAAACCTTTGTGGAAACCCACCAGGTATCTCTCTTTGAAAAGAATATTACACCGGAAGACATAGTCAAGGCATTATCTCCTCAGGGATATTTTCATTTTGAAATTGAGGCTATGATCCCTACAGTTGACGAGGCCCGGCCCTGCGTAACTAACTCCAACGTCAAAAACGTCATATATCCCAGCATCAGTCCCGAGGGTGACATAGACGTTTATTTCACCCATACCTTGAAGTCGACCTTTAAGGTTATTCAGACTTGTGATCCAAGACCAACAAATACCAGTAGTACCACAGCTCATAGTTCCACTGATGATGTGAAAGTGTTTGAGGCTACAACCCAACGACAACCATCTTTACCTTTGGACTCTTTTACTCAGGTAGCTCCTGCTCCGGTGGCTCCTACTGGCGAGGAAAGAAACCGGACCAAATTTAATAGAGCTGAAGTATCGTCTACGGCACCCTTGTTGGTCTTCAGTGGAGATTCGCTCGATGCTTCAGATCTTCCACCTTCGTACACTCCATGTACAAAAGGGTCAAGTTTCAGCGAGTATTTTGCAGGCGTGTTGAATAAATACGAACGCAAATTTAAAGATAAGAAACTTACTTTACCTCCACAATATCCAGGGGATTAGCTATAATTTGTTTATGTGCCATTCTTATTTATATGTATGTGTGTATCTAATGTTACAGAAAGTTGATGCTTCAACTATATAGTACATCTTTTTCTTTTTATATTTCTAGCACTCGAACCTTATTCCAAGTCGCTATCTTCGTAAGTTGGGATATCATCCAACATACCTTCTCCCTCGTCAGACTTGCTTCTCTTGGTGGAAGGATGTTGTTTATGTGATGAAGTTTCTAGAGGACGCTTTTGTGGATGTGTTGGGGCTACCTGTGCCCTTTCCTTGGCAGCCTTTTCTCGTTCGTATGCCCGCTTCTTCCAAGACCGGCCAATAGTCTCACAAGAATCAATGACTTCTTGTTCCTTGACCCCATCTTTGATGGAAAGTAAGATCTTCTCTACCACACTGACATGATTCCCGTTACTTTTGTCGTTTCTGAACCGGAGCATTTCCCAGTATCCCGGCTTGGTTTGACTTTGTCTACACTCGACGATTCTTCCCTGAAGTGGTTCGCCTAATTCCTTCAAACGTTCCCAGTCCAGGTCCAACAAATCGAGCTTGGTAAAATCCGTATGTTCTGAACCACCCTGCCACACTTTTAATTTAACTAAATCCGGCTTGGTATCGTAGTCAATGTAGGTAGACGAAGGATCTTTTTCGTCGAGGTCGGGGTCCTGATACTCATTAAATACCAACTCGAGCTTGTAGTCAATAGTATTTTCTTCTGCTGGTTTCCATTTCAAGAGTGTTTGATCGGTGCCAAATACGTATGGGGTCTCAGCACAAGTATAAATCAAGCCGTCCGATTCGTGGAATAACTGATCCTTTTTGGCTAATACATCGTCGGCATGGTAGGCTGACTTCATCAATTTAAAGCTGACTTTGAATGGAAAGTCAGGCGAGCTGACTATCCGTGGATTTTTTTGCTTGAAGCGATCAAATGGCTTCATTACGTTTTCCGTGATGTATCCCAACCTCTTGGGCAAAGGTCTGTCGACAATTGTTTTGCTATTGATGGCAAGGGCATCAAAGATACAGTATCTCAATACGGGCTCGCTGACGTTCTTGTTTTCCAACACGAGTTCGCCATCCAAAAGAGTCCCGTGGTGATATGTGCGTTCTTGTTCGGTTTCGTCAACCGACAATGGAAAATGGATGTTAGGTATAAAGTAATATTCGTTTTCTCTGGTAATCAAAAAAACGCCTTCTCCACGGTCACGATCATGGATTATGAACAAGAGGCAACGTAACCCGTCGGACTTTTCACAAACAAAGTAGTCGCGTTCAAGCAATGTCACTTCCAAGTGTTTTCTTTCGAACGATACGGGCTGCGAGCCGGGAAACATGGGATTTCTCCGACCCAAAAGATCTGCTACCATGAGCTGGAGTTCACGGGTCTCGTGCTCGTCTAGTTTGTTTCCTGGTATCACAGGAATGTCTCTGTCTGACAATTGAATCATCTTGAGGCGGAGTCCTAACAACAGTTAGGAGGAGTGCGAGTGTGAAAGGAAGTTTGGAATGGGAGAGGGTAAAGAGACCAAAGTTTTGATTGGTCACTTAAATGTATTAATGAGCGTGTTTGTTGGCCGGAGTGGTCAGCAGCGTCCAGAATAAGCGGCTGGGTTTCGGTTGTGTGGTGAGGTTTTGATGGAACGGCCATCTCAGTGTTTAAAGTAGTAGAGGTGAACTTGGGGTTGTGTGCAGGGGAGCGCGCGTAACGGAAAAAAAAATTTTGGGACATGAAATTGGATTGTATGCCGGACGCCGGTGACCGAAATAAAAAATATATTTACTTGTAGTGGATTTTTTAGGCTTGTTAATAAACGGCAGCGGATTTTGTGAGAGGTGCAGGCTGTACAACATCAACAAGTATTGAAACGGGCAGCACACGCATACGCAAAAACCTAAACGATGAGGCTTACGGCACAGACGATCCAGGAAGCAGCGGTGGTGCTCAATCCCGAGGGCCAGTTGGTGCTCCAGTTACGTGGGCTCCAAGCGCCGTACATCGAGAACTTGGGCATGACGCACGACCAACACCAGGTCATTGATCTTACTGACAACGACTTGGTGGAGTTGGGAAACATTCCTGGTGGATTCGTGGAGTTACACACGTTGCTTCTTGCAAACAACCAGATCAGCATCATTTCTGACAATTTCCCTCCCGCCAACAGCATAAAGACGCTCGTGTTGGCGCACAACCACATCGCGCACCATGAGCCGGCGCTCCATCGCCAGTTCCCACGACTCGAGAACCTTGTGCTCGTGGGAAACCCGGTTTTCAACCAGGAAAATTACCGTTTATTCACGATCTGGCTTGTACCGACACTTCTTGTGCTCGATTTCCACAAGGTGCGGCCCCAAGAGCGCCAGGACGCCGCCAGACTTTTCGGACCCCGTCTTTCTGAAGCCACTGAACTCGCACGCTCGTTGCTCGGTCGTGAGGCAGCGCCGGATGCTGCCGCTCGAACCAATGCCAGCACCAATGTCACGAGAAGCGATAAACATCTCCACTCCATTGCCAGCAAGCTTTCTGCTGAAGACAAAGCAAAGTTGATGCAACGACTCGAAACTGCAACTTCTCTCGAAGAAATAGACGCCATCGAGGCAGCACTTCGTACCTAAATTACATACACATTAACATATAGAAACTTAATTAAAAGGTGCGGAACATGGCCAACTTTTTTTTGTAAAATTTCATACCCGTCAGGCGAAAACGCCCACGTACTTGTTTCGAAATGTCGGCCAGGCCCAAACGTAAGGCGACTATCAACAAGTCATATACCGACTCGTATGAGGAATTACTGTTGAATGACACAACAGCCAAGGCAAACTCGGTTTCTCGCCCACAAGGGCCGGTAGCTCCATCAACGTCTCCAAAGAAAAAGACGCCGGCAAAACGAAGTCTGCCGCCAGCAAATGGCCCCAAATCAAACAAACCGCTGATTCCACACAACTGGCAGTCAGCCACTCCGAGCCTGGAGCTCTATTTCTCCCAAAAACTCGACTTGCTGGACGCCTACATCGATCTCCAAACCCAAACCCTCTATTGCCCCAACCACGCCGTTGACGACACCAAACGCAAGAAACGTGAACTCTACAGCATTACCAGGGGCGAGTACATATACATGGTTAGTGAACCTCCCGGTGAACCATACTATATCGGCCGAGTAATGGGCTTCAAGCCAAAACGAGCCTCATCGGCACCGGTGCCGAATCCAGCAGCAGCAGAGGCTCGTGACTTTCTTTTTCAGATCCAATGGTTCTACAGACCACGAGATATCTCCAAAATCACCTCTGATTCCCGTCTACTCTTCTCCTCGATGCATACAGATACATGTCCGCTCGCATCCTTTAGAGGTAAGATTACAGTGAAACTTAAGCAAGATATCGAAGACGAATACAACTCAACTCATAAGCTGGCAGATACAAAAAAGACCCCATCACCAGGATCCAGCTCAGCGGCTTTGGAAACATATACTCAACATCCCAACTGCTTTTACTTTGATAAACTATTTGACCGATACATGATCAAATTCTATGACGTTCTCCTGACGCAAAACTTGCTACAATACGCCACCAACGAAAATAGTAGAAGCAAAAACTACTTGATTGCATTGAACAAACGGTTCGAGTTCATATTTGTCGAATCTCAACGCACAAAATCCTTTATCAACTCGTTCAGTTCATCTTCCTGTAATTGTGAAAAGTGCGGTCAGTGGTGTGCATCTAACGACTCCATCAACTGTGTTCTGTGCATGAAATACTATCATATGCTCTGTTTGGAGCCACCGTTGCTCAAGAAACCTAGTCGAGGTTTTTCGTGGTCCTGTGCTGTGTGTACCAAGAAGCACGAAATCGAATACCTGAAAAAGAAGATGTTGATGTTATCAAATGACAATAAGTCTTCAAATGCAAAACAATTGTCTAACGAACTCATAGCATTAAGTACTCCTCTGAGTGACGGTAACTGCTCGCTTTCACCTACTGCCTCGTTACCTGCAGAGGATGACGCGGAATCAGATATTCCCGACGACCCTGCCGAAATAATCATGCCGAAACACGAACTCATGGCAATTGACTTTCTCAAAAATGATGCCCACTTGACATTTGAACAACGAAGATTATCTGAAGAGTGGTGCGTACGATATCTAGGAATACATGCTCGATTGGAAGATGCAGTTGACCTCGAAGATAGATCACCGTATCCACGAGCCTCTACCAGATTGGGCTCTAAACATCAGGCCACGAATATCCCCGAATATGAGGATCATCCGATTGTATACTATGATGCTGAAAAGCCAGTAAAGAAGAAATTGTCAGCCCCCCCAAAGGCACCAAAGGAACCTGTTCCAAAACTTTTGGTTCCAGAAAAATTCAGAGATATCCTGCCAAAGGAATATCCACATTGGCTTCAACCTCGTCCTAAAGGGTATATAGAGCGTGGGGTTGATGATGGTGAGGGAGAAACGTGTACATTGTTATGGAAAAATAGTCAGGAAGATGTTGATGAAAATTTCGTCAAACTCGATTCTTATATTGAGAGGTGTGATCCAATCGCCACGCGTCTAGACATCCTTCCGACAACTCCAAATTTTATGGATGCTATCCTCAAACTGTATCTTGTACATAACGGAGATGCGGATGCCGCCTTTAAAGAGGTAGAGCAGATTACACGCAAAAGCTTGAAGGAACCAACCTTCAACAGGGAAGAAGTGAAACGGTTTGAAGCCGGGGTCAAGGAATTCGGTAGTGAATTATTCCATGTATATAAGAAAGTCAAGACACAATCATGTGCAATGGTGGTGAGGTTTTATTACAACTGGAAGAAGTCGAAGAATGGGCGCTTGATCTGGGGTAATTTTGAAGGGAGAATTCACAAGAAAGTTCAAGCACACAAGGAAGAAACGAAGCAAGAACAAGCCAACACGGCTATCGATGATCTTGCCAACGCTGACGACGATTCTCTGTATGATAGCCAGAAGATCTCAAGCCAGCAAAGACGGTTTTCTTGCAAGCATTGTCATACTTCCCGCTCACCCCAGTGGTTCAGACTTACAGGGCATGATGTCAACAAAAAGGAAAATGATCAAACCAGTGATGATTCTAAGCACCCAGAAAACGCTATTGTTGGTTTATGCTTCAGGTGTGCTAGATTGTGGAGACTCTACGCAGTCCTATGGGAAGAGCCAAGTGAAGTAGACAAGAAGACAAGTAAACTTAGTGGATGGAAGAGAAAAATTGAAATAGAGTTGGTCAATGATGCTACAAGAATTATAGAAGAGGCTGAATCAAGAGGAGCAATATTGTCACATGTGGATGATTCTTCTGATACGCCTTTGGTTTTGCCTGCTGTCATAAAGAAGAAGCCTGCGCCAGCGAAAAAGGTTGAAGTGAAGTCAGAAACCAAAAATCCTGATACTAAGAAACCAGATACCAAAAAGCCTGAAATCAAGAAGTCAGAGTCCAAAAAACTAGAAGTTAAAAAGCCCGAACCCAAGAAGGCCGAGCCCAAGAAGAGAGCTGTTAAGCCTGTTTCTGAATCCACATCTACGACAACTAAAGTGAGCGAAGATAAAAAGGTTACTAAACCTAAGAAACGTCCCACGAAGAAGGAGGTTAAACCAGCTGAAAATATTGTTGAAGAAAAAGAAAATGACATTGAGGATACTTCGCGCAAGCGTGAGAAGGGCGAAACACCTGCTCCCGCAAACGGTGTATCTGAAGCGCCAGCTGCTAAGAGACAAAGAAGGCCCAATGTTTCACCTCTGGAGAGACTTCTTTCTCCATTTTACCGCAACTTTTTAATGCCAGATTTATCGGCTTTAGATAAAAAGGTTTCTGTGAAGCAATCCCCAGAACATGTTGCCAACTTGGTGTCTTCGTTTAGGGAAAGACAACTCAGTGATGTTGCCTCGTACGTCCAAACACTTCAAATACCTCATCTTACTTCCATTGAATTGCCATTTGATGTGAATGATAGACTATGCTGTGTTTGTCGTGAGCATGATTCCCTGGAAGCCTCGTCTTTAGAAATGTTGATTTGTTCACATTGTGGTGTCAATGTGCATGCCACTTGTACAGCTGTTAATATTGCTGATCATCTTGAACTGCCAGTGAAAGAATGGTTGTGTGATGTCTGTGTAAATGACTTGAGTCCTCGCCACTCTACCGTTTACTCATGCTGTCTTTGTCTTGCCAATGAACCTAATAATGAATTTTCTATTTTGGGATTACCAACAGTCAGACCCGATCTCTTAAAGTCAATTAATGATACAGGTCGTTGGTGTCATTTATTATGTGCATTATTCAGTTATAACATGATCGATTTTGCTGCATCGCCAGAAGTCCATCGCAAGAAGGATGATTTGGTGGATCTTTTTTCAGCAATTAATATTGGATCGGTGTCACGAGTCTACATGAACAATTATGCATCTGCTTGTGGGATATGTGATTCAAGGAATGGAGCACTTGTGGAGTGTGATTTGTGTGATTCCAACGAGAAATTCCATATTACGTGTGCTCAAGATTCTGCCAACTTCAAGTTAGGGTTTAAATTGCTGAGCAGTTTTGAGAAAGATCCACGTTCAGTGAATGTTGGTCAAAATTTCGGGGTTTTGAAACCGATTTTGGTGTGTCCCAAGCATGATAGTGCCAACTCAACTATCTACCAATTAAGAACCCTTGGAAAGAGATATGGAGATAAGGAAGAACGGCTGCTAATTCACTTATTCATTGACGATTTATGTAAGCATGAGATGACTAAGATATCAGGTCCTCAGTTCCGGGCGTTGAACTATATCCTGAATTGTCAGCATTTTGACTCTGTGTTGAACAAAAGTTTCAAATCTTCTTCAGCAGTTAATAATAAGCGGAAACTTGAGTGCAAAAACTGTCATCACACAGCTTCACCGATCTGGTGGAACGCATTGGCCGTTGGTCATGTATCTGAGGAAAATTTTCACGACCATATTTACCGAAGTCTTGAATGCACAACAGACGTGTTGTGTCATTCCTGTTTTAGGGACTCGGAACAGGATACTGACCTTAATAATTATCAACCCGAACAGAACTTAATTCAGGCATTGAATAAACCATTGGAAGGTGCCAACTACGGGATCGCTGATGAAAACGATACCTTGGCGGCAATATATAAACCCAACTTGGTTTTAATGGATTCACATAATCTCAATTTAGGTACCGCTGAGAGTGATAACCGCTCAAACATTTCTTTAGGTGATATCGTGTCATAGCTTGATATTTAATAGAAACTACATCAAGCATTGTTATCCATACACAATAGTTTTTTCTTCATGTCAGCAGGATCAACTTGAGTGAAAGCCAATTCTGGGTACTAAACGTTGCTTCCATAACAATGTTCATCCTACTCTTATCTTTGTAAACGTAAAATTACTCGTCAATAGAAATTACTCTTTCTATTCATTGCTAGTGTAAAATATGCATGTGATCTGCTATTCTTCAATTACATTAAACTTTTTGGATGCTTTCAAGCATGTCCATTAAACCACCCACTGATTAATATGTGACTGACAGATTTCTTCCCATCCAAAATAGAAATAAAGGAAGATTAACTGATTATACCATAATCACAAACCACTTGAAATAATGAAAGACGTCTAAAACGGTAATTCAGAATCACGTGATGGTTTAATATTTACGGACAGTTAATTGTTCTTGATTATGTCATCAAGCAGTCACCTGCTTATCTTATCGCAGGAATGCGGAGTTTTAAACTCCACCTCCCTCTAAAAGACAATGGTAGTTGAAGTGGAGATTGTCCCTGGTGAAAGGCTTGGGAATGTGTTAGAATTGGGTAAGACTATGTATTCCATAGTAACCCATCTCAACAAGTATGGTTATCGGCTCAAAATCAGCTACAGTGACCAGAACTACTTGGAAGTGCCGGTCACTGTCGCATTGGTAGACTTTGGGTTTCGGTTGATGTTTGACACCAACCAAACATTGCAGTTGATTGAAATGATAGAAATTGGTGCTAAGCATAAACATTTGGCCAAGTTGGTATACAAAGGTATCAGCCTTAACGAATATGATGGCGGGAATGTCATATATGATGCTGCCAAAAGTACAACATCCAGTGTGGTTTCTAGTGTCAATTCATTGGATTCAAATGCCGAACCAGTATCAATGATGAGTCCAACGTTGTTTCAGATCTATAACAAGATTTTTGGCCCAACATACCCGGGTATCTTATCCTCTGGATCATATATCTTATCCTATCCAGGGATATCATTCCGCTTTGAGATTGCAAACAGTACATTTTATGATAAGTTGCTTGAGTGTCATATGGCAAACAATGAGGACGAAAAGATCTTATCGGAGCTTTTGAATTGGGATCGGCCGTCTGATATTCTTTGCAAACACATAGCATTGTTTAAGGGAAAATCCTGGCCAGTATTCAAATTTGAGGAAATGGAGCATAATAACTTGGTTCTTGATGTGCTGTTGGATGGAAGGAAGATTCTGTTTGACGATAAAGAGATTGTCATTGGTGAGACAACTCAGCAAGAAGTTCTTGGTATGCTTGGACCTCCAGATAATTATTTCAACAAATGTGGCTCGCGTCTCCTGATTCACAAGCATCTAAAGATGGATTCAGGTGAACTGGATACCAACCAGTGTAAATTTCATAACTATTTCCTGTTGGGAATCGATATTCTATATGATTTAGGATGTTGTGAGACAAAGCTGACTTCAAGAGTGAAAAAAATCATCATACATAACGGGCTGGTTACCGAATCGCTTAATTTTATGAAATGGGGCCGCTGTGAATGGCGCTTTAATGGATTGTTAGGAGGTGAACAAGTGGAGTTTGATTCTTCCATGTATTTTCTGGAAATGCCAGCTCAAATACAGGAGTTGGTTCCGGTATTGCTAAACAGAAATGAAACCGAGTTCATTGATTCTGACTTGGCTATTATTGGGTTTCAGGATCGAGCTGCGGAAGCTGAATTGAAGGTTAAAACATGGGGTCAGTCACGGTTGTATGGTTTTGAAGGTTGTATTTTGGAGGTTCTAGATTCGAACGGTGTTATAACTATGGTTACAATGTATTAAGATCGATAGTAGGCAAGTATTTAATTGAAGAAAAAAATCTAACCTATCATAAATAGAAAAACATTATTAAATCATTACAAGAACTAAAAGAAGTATAAGAGAACCTTATGGAAAACCCAATTTGATGAGGCAAAAGTTCTGAAGTCTGTATGTTTCACTATGGGTTTCCAGTGAGTCGCTTGTTCTTGGATTCTAATGAGGTGGGAGGTATGAATGAAGGTGTTTCCTTTATACTGAAGATGGAGCTGACATCAGTATAAACACGGGTAAGTTCATGGTGTTCTTCTTCGTCATCTTCGTCGTCGGCAAATTGCGATTCCAGGACCTCGTTATGTTTTAAAGATGCCGACTTGTTGAGAGAAAGTTTGTCATTCAGGCTGTAACTTTTCAATGAGACTCTAATGCTGCTCTTGTCAGAATCTATTCCATGAAAGGAATGATGGGATTTTGGCTTAGTCTTCTTGCTGAAACTGAACACTTCGTTCATATCTGAGGAAAAACTGTAGTTCATGGCAGGTACCTTTTTGGTACCTTGCTCGGTATATTCTGAAGAGTGAGAGATGACGGATCTTGAATCCTCATTGCTATGTACCCTTTGTGGTTGTGGTAAATGTTCCTTAGGGTCTGAGTTGTTGTGAGAAAAGTGGGAGGTTGCTGCAGTATCACTTGAAATTACAGATTCATTGGAGATGATCGACATGTTACGGTCGTGAAGGGAGGACCGCTCGTGAAGAGAGGACCGTTCATTGAGAGATGCCCGATCATTAATAGAGGTCCTGGAAGATTTGGGGCTAGATCCTTCTTGGTGATGGGGCTTCTTTGAGTGCTTGCTCAATTCGAGTTTCTTTTCTCGCATCTGCTTTTTGAGTTTCTCTTGTGCCTGGTAGGACACAGTAGGCACATTGAAAAAGCTCATGATTAAAGTTATATGCCACACAGGATATTCTTTTCCTATGGAGGGGATAATTACAGGACAAAAAGTTTCCTTATATAATTAGGTGAGAGTTTTTTGTTGCATAGTGAAAGGAAAAAAAAAATCTGGTATCTGCTAACCCCCAAAGCCGGAGATACGGGCAGGGAGGGCATGATTTTCCTTGAGTGCATTTAGACAATGCCTATTTAATACCAGATAAAACAAAAAGGCACGTTGAATTCCTATATTTTTAGTGTTGCGTCGTTGGAACAAAAGAACGAATTTGCGGCCTAGTGAATATTTCCGGTTGCGAGCCTCAGATTCCGCTGTGGGGTTGCAAAATGGGAATTATTTTTTCTGCATGTTCCATACTTATCCGTATTGACTACCTATTTGAGCCCGAGCCACGTCGCGAATGCTCACTAATCATTCTAATGATTGGTGAATTCGGTTACAATTACCCTTTTGTTTCCACTGTAATAATATCTGCAATCAATTTGCTTCCTATTGTGTGTATTTGATAAAACCTATTTTTAGGAAGCCGTGAAGTTATGGTTTTCGAATGATATTTCATGCAAGTGTAACTTATTTAAAGCACGTCATCACCTCAAAACATCGAGCCCTCGTCTAGTTGGGGCGGGGCATGGAAACGAGGCGAGGCCTAGAAGACTTTCATTCCATGTTAAATTTGTAAACATATAAAGAAGAAACTGTTGTTCCAATAATATATGGGGAGACCTGGCATGCCTTGACCAGGTGCTGGGCTCATCTATATCTCTCGGGGAGATCAATTGATCACCCGGACAATGGTCATTGTCCTTTTTGTGCGAGTTTGGTATTTTCCTTCTATTATCGACTAATCGGGATACATGTTTGCTTTTGTGTTACCTTCAATCTGTATAAAATACTCAACAATTAGATTTACAATAGTTTTTGCTGGTATTTCCCGGGTGCCTCTATTGTTCGAGACCCCCTTCCAATCCACACAAAGCAAACCAACAACGAATATTCACCGAGCCCTTCTCTCATTCTTCTCTCACACAAAGCAAACCGACAACGAATGTTCACCGAGCCCTTCTCTCATTCTTCTCTCACACAATGCTTGCATATGTCCTAATTGGGAATGCGTGTCTGCACACCATTGCCAGGTAACTTTAGCCCAACCCGCGAGGTCGTTGCTAGGTGACAACAGCTACAGACTGCAGTCATAAACCTGTTTTTCTCTCGTCGAGACAGACTATTGAACCACAATAAAATGCACCAAGTCTTGTGAAACTATTGGTCCGGAAACAAACTTCCGCCGTGGCTCCAATATTTCCTCTTGTTATTGGGCTCTATGGTGGTGCCATTCATAACATATTTTCAAAAATACGCTTTTTAAATCCAGATAATACGCGGAATAGTTCGCAATAGTTTGTGCCTGCTTTTTTTTCTTTCTCCAGTCGCCGATCGCCCGCATTTTACGTAGCATCAAAGTCTATTTAAAGTATGTTAGACGGAAATATTTTATTACACTTGTTTCCTTCTTACCTCGCGAATCCCAAATTGATATCTTACCTGTTAAATGAGCCAACATATTTTAGTCATTATGAGGTCTTAATTGGACCTAAACTCGCTTCGACCTAATGACTGCACAATATGTAGCCTGCAGGCCAAGTAGATTTTCCTGGTTAGTTCCCTTCATCCTAGCTTTCCTGTTTTATGCAAGTGAAATCGACCAAAGGTGAGTTCTACGAGCTACTGAAGATCCCCAGCCATCCATTCCATAAAGTAGTACATTTAGAGAAATCAAAGCTAGATAGGACGTCTTGGAGTTGAGCGTTTCGGTAAATCGGAACCTTTCAATAAAGCTTAATATATTAAGCAACACCATATGTACACATGTCAGAACTTAGCAGGAATTGGCTGTTCGTCTCATCCAAAGGTCCAATCTCTGCCGGTATTTTGTCCGTTTACTTTGGTAGGGTAAAATTCTTCTTGCGATTTGATCTTTCTGTATAGTATCTACTACAGTCTTAACCAGGAAAAAACCCGGCAACGATAGGTCGTATACAACAAAACAAGTACCCATCTTTCCGAACACATTGATCGTTGATTGCATTGTCGGTTTGTGTTATCTCGCTAGGGATAAACAATAACAGAATTCTTCAATCTGAGAAATAGCACCATTGGCTCTTAACAAACAATTATTTGCTATATAGCACCACCTCCTAACAAAGAAACAAGGATGAAACTTATACAATTGTTCAGAATAACTGGTTATAGTGCCATAAAACAGTTGTTCGGGGAGAACATTACTCCTTCTTCGAATAAGTGTAGCTAGTTTTTCAAATTAAAGTTTCAATGGAACCCAATAAAACTCCTAACTTCGTTTTGAACTTTGTTGTGTACAAAATTTGTACCTTATTGTCTTGCTTTGTTTTTTGTGGTGTAGTTCTACATACCAGTGCAGCTAATTCAATCAAACTACGTTTTGTTATATTCGATAAAACTTTAACCCATTTACGAAAACGAAAAAAAAATTCACACGCAATTTTTCTTTTTCACGTTCACGTTTTTTATACGCACATCTCTTTGTACTGTGAAGGGTATTTTGCATTACACTCTTTATAAAGAGTCCATGAATTTACAGTAAATATTAAATAACCGAGCCTCTCTGATGAGTACAACTGTGCAAAGGCTATAGAATAACCAAGAAAAAACAAAATAAAGGACCGATGATAAAATAACAAGGAATTAATCTCATAATAGTTTAAAGCCATGACAAAGATTATGAAAATCTACAAGTCTTCATTAAGTGATAAGAACGGCAACGAAAAAGGCACTTTTGTCAGGCCGCATAAGTAGGAAATTAAGTAAAACAATCAAATCAACATTTGCAATAAGACTATCGCAAAAACGGAAAACAAGGAGGAGGACTTTCTGAGTCCTGAGTTATAATAAGAGCTACCAACAGACACTGAAGAACCATTGTTCGAACCCACTTCATTAATTGCACCCGTTTCACCAGTAGAAACCGCCGCGTTAGAACCTAAACCAGTAGATATACTTGTGCTAACAACTTGGGTCGCCACAGATTCAATTGTTCTTGATAAAATTTGAATTGTGGTATTCCCATGGTAACCAGAAATTAAATTAATTATACTGTACGAAGAACTAGCTTCGGAATAATCAGAATTATTAACAGAAGTTATTGGAGCCATATGTCCCAATACCTCCGATGTCACAACAACCACACCAGAGTCGGTTTCAACAGCACCGTCCGCATTCGTGGTAGTGAACGTGGTGGTGTAAGTGGTGAATCCAGGAG